>VXBU01012878.1:1431371-1442372 GCA_013400315.1 Bombycilla garrulus
GGAGGGAGGGGGTTTACATTTTCTATTCCAAGAGAAGCTCCTGCCTTCCTTGGCAGGCACCTGTCTTTCAAAACCAAGACACTGAAGTTATACAAACTGGTGATAAAAAGTTTAGAGGTAGGCTGCATATGTTCATCAGTCCTGGGAATGAGTGAGGAGAAGGGGAAGAAGACTGGGAAAGACGCAGAGAAGACTCAAGAGTTCAGCTTTTGTTTACTGAATTCCTTCTTACCAGGTATTTGGCATCTTATAAAATATTCATATTCAAAACCAGTTTTGAAGGTCTTATGTCCCATTGCCATCTTTTTTTCAACATACAAAACCTCCCAGAAGCTTTTTCTGCATTGTTAACTTAGATTGAGGTTTAAATAAAAAACTGTAGCTATCAAAAAGCTAACCACTTCTCCAACTTTGAGCGCAAAGTAGTTAGAAATATGAAAATCAGATGGCCCATTGCCAACTCTAAAATACACAAAACACAGCTCTTTTGAATACATATTCAGTTTCAAAACTGAACTTCAAAAAGAAAAACTTTGAAAAGGAAGCTAGCAAACAAACAGCCCCTTACACTAGTTATTCTCAAGTTGAAACGTAAGCATTAGATTACAAACACTCCCTGCTAAACAAGTTATTTCACAGACAGTGAAACTAATGAACCTGGTTTCATATGAATTCAATTACAAGGCTGGGGGTCCTATGAGGATTCTGTGATGTTTAACAAGCTCACCTTACTGCTTCTCTCAGCTGGAGCCATGGTATAACCTCTTCGCTATCCAGATGTCTGCTTCCACAAAACCCACAGAATTCAGTTGGAGACCTCCACCCCTGTAAAATTTGAATGAAATCAATTAACTTCCAAAACTTCACAACCTAGACAAGGAACGGGGTTAAGTACATCAAGCATTAATACAATAACAAACAATATAAACATTGAGGTTTGGGGTTTTGTGTTTCTTTAAAGATAGTCATCAAGCTTCAACAAACTTCACTGGGTTTTGTGTTGCTGTACACACCCTTTCATTCTGCTGCTAAGCACTACACTTCACATGCTCTTTTCAAAAACCACTCCACTAGAAGATGGTTGGCATATCTGCTTCCCAACACTCTGCACATTGCTCATCTTACAGAGCTTCCCCCACCATCCCCATGTAACACCATCCTGTCCTTACTCAAAAAAGCACAAAACTGAATTAAAGCACGCTACATTAAACTAAATGCCCATGCCAAACACTCTCCTATAGAAACTATTACAGAATGCATAGAGAACAGGATAGTACAATGGCAAATAAAACAATAAACAATAAAACTCTCCTTATCTTTCAGAGATTCAAAAACTTCTTTACATCTGAGAGTGGTGGGTTTGTGTTTAATAGCACTTGATGTATTCCACCCCACCCCTCCCTGTGAAACCGGGCAGGTGCTTTATTAAAGCATGTGAATTTTTAGCATCAAAAACATACTGCAGTAGAGCTGAAAACCTTAACTATGTGCTGTGAGAAAAACCACTTCCTCTTGTTTGTTTTTAATCTCCTGATAATTTGTGCATCTTCTCATTCACCGTCTGTTCCGAAACAAGAACTATCATACTCCACTTACCTTGCCTCAAGCAACTCACAGAATTAGTTTCCTCCATTTCTAGCTTCAGCTCAATTTTGTTCTAATCCTAGTCTATCAATCCTTTTGCAGAGGTTATTCCACAGGCTTTAGCATTCCTCTCACCCTTCTCTATTCATTTCCTGGTTTGTTCTATTCCACTTTCCTAGGCCAGTTCGAGGTTTTTTTCACTACAACTGCGCACTGGCAATGTCTTCAAGCAATACTTCATAGATGGATAGCGTTCCATCATACTGACCTAACCCCAAAATGAAGACTAATGAAAAACAGCCCATGTTACACACATAAACCACTTAATCTTAGCCTGTATGAAGCAAGAGGGGATCTATCAATCAGCTGTGCCCCATATGGTTGTGCGACACCAGAGTCTCACTCCTAAAGGATTGCCAGCATTTAAAAAAAAAAACCCACAAGAAAAAAAAATAAAAACAAAAGCAAAAAAAACCCCACCATACAAACATGCTTTATAGTCCTCCTGTCACCACAGCATCATAATCTGACTCCTAACTGCTTCTAGATTAAAGAAATTAAAGGAAAACTGGAGCACGCAAATTAAAGACAACTTGTCTGAATTTAACTGCAACACTCAGCAGCAAAGAAAGATTTATGCTCATTACTATGTTCACTTGGCACATTCTCAACCATCATTGTACAAACCCAACAAGTGATTTAATTCTAAATCACAGAATACACATAAACACCAACCTGTCAACAGAATTCCAGCAAACATCAGTTATGCTTAAGGCATGGAGAAATATACCAGACAGTAATCAATAGGATAAGAGCTTACAGAAATGGAAGATAAACTACATGTACTAATGTTGCAGCCCCATCAGCTGTAAGAAAATTAATGCAGATTCATTAGCATTTTAACTTAAATTCTCCACAGTAACAGACCAACTAACCCTTAACTCTGTGGTTTTAAATTAAATCTGCATAGATGAAGCTCCCATGGCTAAATGCAGGATCTCAAATGCAACACACAGTTTGAACATACCAAAATTTAGAATTGTTCAGTAGCAGGAAGTGGATGCAAAAATGTCATAGTGTATATAGATACAAGCCTTACTTACAATTTAAATATGCTATCTAAAGGAGTGCCGTTGCCATACCACTTCAGAGCAGTTTCTTTTTCTCAGATTCTCTCAAGAGTAAGAAAATAACGAAGCAGAATTTTGACAGTACTTAAGGATCCACTAAGAGCACACTTTTATAATTTTCAAGCTGAAGCCTCTTTGAGACCCTTTGATGTTGTCTCCTTAGTTACAACAGAAAAACTTCTGGGGCTGACTATAGATGAAACCATGCAAACCTCTAGTTTTGCCATGACACTCCAAAACAAGATTACTTCTAATGATGAATCATTTTGGTGATCCAGTTAATAATGTGACATCTTGAACTTTTTCACCAAATGAAGGATCTACAGACTAAAGCAGACAATCAGTAAAATTTCAACCAGCCACACGTTAGCAGCAAGCCAAACGACAACATGAGAAAAAGCATTTAAGGGACAGTTATATCACAGAAAATGTTTACCTGTCTTTTCATTCACATTATGTTAAATCCCTGATAAGTTCATTTTTCAGCATTAGAGTTTGGTTTTTCTAGTTGCTGAGTTAAGTAACCATTAGCAGCGTTTAATCCATGTGGGTAATTATGGTTCTAAAAATGCATTTTCCCCCAATTATACCAGAGCTCAGCTACGCCCCCGATATTCATTTTATGCAATGTAGACATTTACCAGTAAATAAATTCAGAACAGATCCTTCTTTCCACAGAACCTCATATACCTATCCCACAAAACACTGCAAACAGCCCCTAATGGAGATCTGCAGGAGCTGTTTTGTAATATCACATGCATCCCATTAAGAAGCTTAACAACAGTACAGTGATTCAACCATCTTTAAAAGATGGATGAATAGATCTGTTTAGAAAAAGGAGCATGTTTCAGAGACACTAGTTATTCTTTAAGTTTTTATCTTTTTCTTTAACCCTTTTAAAAAAGTTTCATTAGATTACACACTGCATGCAAGGCCAGCCTAGTTCATCTTACCCTAATGTGTGTATTAGCTTTAGAAAATGAACCTTCAAGGTCCCATTTAAACAAAATGCTGAAAAACTATCAATGCAAAGACTTCTCTGCATTATCAGTCTAACAGACATAAAAGCTGAAGTAATCTTCACTGGGACTCTTCCATCCACACACAGCCAACCATTCCTGTCTCCCTTCACAATAAATGGAGATTCAGTCAACACAGATAAGAGTCTGTGATAAAACAAATTGTGCCCTAAAGCAGATAGCCAAATAGATCAAATGAATCATTTCTTAAAAGCACACGCTTTCATTTTCTGCAACAAGAGTTTAGAAGGAATAGTTCAGTGGATGCACACATTACACACATCCACCAGATAGATTAAAGAAGTTTTACCCTGCTTCTCCTTTTGCTCTCTTTTGTGTCAGATAAGTAATAGCACCTATACCAATTATTTATTCACTACATAATTGTACATTGAGAGTAAGACTTATGTTGCTAGTGTTTCTAGAAACACTAAATCCAAAATTTGACATAAGCAGAATATGGTGATTCAGAAGCAATATTTTTTCACTCTGAAAATAATTTATACAAACCACCAGAATCCGAGAGTGAACTGAAGAACATTATTAACTCAGTAAACAAACTACAAGTATAATTTTTCATATTTTTTTCCCAATATTTCCTCCCAATTTTTATCTGTCGCCCTAATATATCTTTACAGGGTAATCCCCCATGAACTTTTAAGAATAGTCTGTCTTGTTACTATATGACCCACCTACACTGTTACACCTTCACTAATGTGTCAATCTGCTTTCCCCCCGAGGGTTTTTTATCACCTCTCTTTTGGTATAAGGGAGCACCAACGCACCAGAAGCAGGTAAAAGGCATTGCAAGAGAGACACGTGAAGGACACATACACTCAATGCATATCACATGCCCTGAAAACTTACCATTACTCAACTCCAGCATATTTCAAACTTATTAAGCTCCTAGTACCCAGTATTTCTTGAATATTCAAAACTCAGTATGGGAGTCAGGATCCCAGGAAAGCATATTCTCCTTCTGTTTGCATACCCAGGTGTCATGATGCAGCAGAGCCCTTCCTTCTCCACCTCCTATGGCCTAAGCCTTCACAACGACCATTCAAAGGTACTCAAAGAAATCATGGCAATCACACCTGCCCTACAGACAAACATTTTGTACATGCAGCATTTTTGGGGGGCAGAGGAAGACACAATTCACAGAGGTAACTGTGTTATAATTCAGCCCTTATTTACACAATGCCCTCTAAAGCTTTATTTTCCACTTTACATGACTGCAACCACAGCACACACACATATCTTCCCTTTCACCAATGCCAAATCCTATAAACTCTCCTGTTCCCAATGAGTTCCATGACAAAAGGAGATTGTTTCTAGGGTGTACATGCACTTCTGTCATTTTCCTATTTGGCCTCAGTGTCTATATTCAGCCTGTACTGTGATACTGAAATATCAAGATACATCAGCAAACCTCTCTATTCAGCACTGGCTACCTCTAAAATGATGGAGATCACAATGAAGAGTTATCAGGTAATGCTGTGTTACAAACATAAAAAGCAGAATTAACCAGCAAAATTTAACTGTACTCCTTAGTTTTAAACAGTCTACAAAACTTTGCTCTGGAAAGATATAGGAAGTGCCAATTGCTGATGAAGATTTGCTATTCTAAATATTTGGGAAATCTCTAATGAAATGTTAATGTTTAATTATTTTAGAATATATTGCAGGCATTAAAGCTACTGATGTGTAGCCTTAACTCTACTTAGAACTGAAGTAAAAGCAAAATGCCAACAAGAATTCTTCAGTTCTAAAGTCCATTTTTCAGTGAACAGCCAGCAGCAGAAATATGCAGCAGGTCAATAAACTCGGTAAAACATTGCTCGTGGACTAATAAAATGTTGGAGCATGGGAAGGGTAGCATTATAGATTTGAGAAGAAAGAAGTTACTAACAGCATTTTGTAACAGAAAATGATGAGAGCCTGCAGGACCTGACTTCTAAGAGCTAGACATTTTGGGGTAGATCCAATGCTTGACAAAAAGAAAATGGAAAAGATACAATGCATGACTGAGGATATCATCAATTAAAGAACACACTTATTTCTAAGATAAGAAATTCCCAAACTTTCAGATTGCTCTCTACGGTCTACTTTCTTGAAGATTACTGCAGACACATCAAGCATAGACAATTAAAGCTTTCCTCTTTCATACAGCTAAGTGTGGGGAGTAGCCTGCAGAACACTAGCAAAGAGCAAAGTAAGACTTGAGAACTGTGTTGTAGAAACTCCACCTGACAGTTGCTATCTGTGTGAGAACCACCCTCAATACAGACAACTTAAAGAAGCCACTGGATCTGAATTGGTCCTTCAAGGCCTCCAATTTAAAAGTCAAAAATGTCCTTTTCCTTTTTTTTTACCAAGCAGGTGAAGGAGAAAAAATACAGACTACACTGATGTATGGACTGCAAAGCAATCGTAAGACAGGAGCAGTAACAGCAAGATGATGATTACAGAGCAGACACCAAAGCTATTAAGAGGACAGATGCACTAAGACTGATGGAACTATGATCCACTGACAAACCCATCACTGGTTACTGGCACTGGTTCCAATTGTGAAATATGTTAAAAGCCCAAAGTACTTTCACAACCCTGCTGATAATTCAATGCAGTTCACAAGGTACTTTCCATTTCTAAGAGGAGGTATTACACAAGACAAATACAAGCCGCCCTATGGATTTAAGAGCTCAGCAATAGCTTTACACCATTTAAAGTCCACACACCAGCCGCAGCTCCAAAAGCAATTAATCTCATGTTGTATCTGTTTTCCTCTTATGCCTTCTCTCAAAGGCCAGCATGTGGCCTTTCATTTTTAAAGAAAAGAAAGCAAGAGACACTACTCGGTTTTCCAAATTCCAGAGGCTTCAGCAATACAGCACTTAAGCTCTGAAGCTGCTCCTGAAGTATTATTTATAGAAAAATACCAGAACTTCCTGAATAGCCACATCTCATAAATTATCCTCTGCACAGCAGTATGTGATGTCATCTTTTAAAAGGACTTGCTCCAAGTTTTGTGATATCTGCTAGTACTTTCTTTCTGTACCTGTAAATCAGTAATAAAACTTTGCTCAGACCCTGTAATGTCATAATATATAGAAAAATTAGTTTCAATTCTCGTGTTTTGCAGTTCCCACTAAGAGAAAATTTTTTCCTCAACTACAGAAAATTAGCATGGATATCTTAGTCACAGACATTCATACGTTTAACCAATCAAGATCTGGTATTTCAGTCAACAATTGTATAAGCAACAGAGATAACCCATGGTAGCTGGACTCCCAAGCCCAAAATTATACTTTTCCAAGCTTGATAAACAGTATCCAAGCAGATTTTTGAAGACTTTTACTATTCTAAATCCTATCATAATTTCTCTTTTTTTTTTCTTCCCCCAAAATAACTAGGAACATGAAACTGATGCAGAAATATTTTGCATATCAGGCAATCACCAACTTTTAGACAGGACATTCAATCTTTATATCTAGGAAACTTAATGCAGGAACTTTGCAGAAAGCAGGTAACTCCAATTTCTCCACCAAACTAAACTCTTTTAGAGAAGCTGCTTCATTTACCCCACATTCATGAACTCTCAGAAATGTTTCATCTTTTTCAAATGTCCATTTATTAACATTACAACATAATTTTGTTACGCCAGGCAGTGCAGCCAAGACCATCAAGAGGAGCTCTAAACATTCTGCCATTAATCAATGAACACTTCAGCATGGCATAACATTTCAATGTTAGCACTGCTTTAACACCTACATCTTTGTTGTGTAAATTCAGAACCACAAACATGATTTTTTTCTGTATCAAGGGAGGTGAAAGCATCACACGCCATCTTAAACATAAGTATTCAGATGCAAATATGTGTGCATAGTCTTAGTACCTATTACAAGCAATAACAATTTCTATTAAATTTCCTAATATCTTCAAGGTCAAATATCAGATAGTTTTGTTTGTTTAGCAATACATCTGGTAACATAAAATTCAAGTTCTGAACTGACTTAAGTCGCCGCTATAAGACTGATGTTTTCCACCTAGGATACAAACTGCTTAAATCTTGACAAATAGGTTGACTCCAACCTTTCAAATCCTAGTTTCAACACTTTACTCTCATTTATAGCATCCTAAATTAGTTAGGAACAGCCAGACACCTGAAATTTGCCATGCTTTAACATGAACTAAGACTATAAAAGTCTAGGCTATCATCTCTCAAGTAAAGTCCAGTCAGTAACCAGACAGGAGAATGCTGCAGAAAAACCCACAATGATACATAAAGAAAGAAAACAGACTGTCAAATACAGTGCAACATTTGTGTCCCAGCACTGTTGTAGAAGATCACTATAACAGAGGGATTCAGCTTTTCAGAAAGTGAACATGCTCTGTTTTATACTTTGCAAGTATAATTATTTCTCATTAAGTTCTTAACATCGGTGACTCAATCAACTCTTGGATACTAGAACTCTGCCAGGGTGAGTTATCCTAGAATTGTAAGGGAATATATAATTTTTTTTTCAAATCCTCTTAAGCTCTTACATAATACTGTTATGTGTATTAAAACAACAGGTACTTTTACATTATTATAGCAGCTGTAGCATTTCAGTTAAGCGCTTGAAAATAATGTGACAGAAGATGGGCAGAACCTCACAGGCTACTAAAGTTAAGAGCTTATGCAATTAAATATTACTATATTCATCATAAACTGCAGCTCAGCCCCATATCCCTGATCTGAACCATGTTCCATTGGTTTCCCTTTTTAAGACATAATGAGAAAACACTATTAAGTAGAAACAGACAGAAGTTCACCAATAATTTTTACAGCTACAGCATCTCAGTGAAATTTTGAAAATCCAAAAAAGGAAGAGCATTATTTCACAAGAGACACACTGTGAGGAAAAATCCTAGCTGCACCAGGATACTGTGCCCTTGAGAGCAAGGCAGGCCAAGCAAGACAAAGGTGCTGCTTTGGCATTACAGTTGCCAGTGAGACAAAAGGGACAATGATACACTGAAGGTGTAGATGGCAAAAGAATTACTCAAGTATGATTTGAAGGCAGTTAGAAGAGACCAGGCTGGTCAGAACAGTGCACAAGATGACTACTGCAAGTAAAAGAATATCTGCAGTAGCATATTAGCATGCAGACCCTTAGCATGCTATTTCTTTAAAATAATTAGAAAGCAGACTATTTATTACAGTGCAACCACCCACAGCACATGGCAGTATCAGTTCTCATAGCAGGATGATTCAAGGAACAGCAGTAACCTGTAGAGTGTCCAGCACTCAAACTGTACTTTCTTGCTTCTCAATTGTGAAAAACAAAACCAAATTCCATAACACAGTAAGTACACTTAAGATGCAATTCTCCCTTCTCCCTGTTTTTCATGAAAGCCTCAAGTGTGGATTATAAAGATTCTCTTGAAAGAGCCAGATGGATGTGCTGTCTTAGATGCTACCTTGCCTATCAGGCAAAGCTCCAGCAGTCAGGTTCGCTTCTCTTTCCAATCACTTGAAAAAAAACGTGTCATCATTCTACCACTCTTCTGGTCATTTAGGATATTCAGGAAAAACAGGAGACAAGACTGGACTTTCTCCTCCTTAGTTTTTATTAAGTCCTCTAACCTGGATGTTGTATGCACTAGAAGTAAAATGGGCAGATATTAATCTAAGTAAACATTTTGACATGTTTCAAAACGTAAAATTTGATTCCACTGTTTGGCAATTATTGTTAATTCTTATTTGTTTCCGATCCCTTCTAAGGATCAGTAACAGCAGAAAAACAACCATGAGCCAATTTCCCACTTTCTGTGATATATCTGCCAAAAACAATCCCACCATTCTTTAACCCAGTTCCTAATGGTGCATGCCTTGAAAGAAATGCTTAATTCTAACACAATAAACATTTGCTAGTAAACATGTCTATACAGATTTCACTTTGCAGAGATTTGTTAAACTGGTCCTTCCCCAGAGCCTAAAGATCCAAATATATCCATAATAAACAACTCCAAAAAAGCAGCAGATATGACTAAGTAGTGACTGCACTACAGAGGGCAGGCGTAAGCATATTTGCATGCACTTCATTCATGCTAGATGGCTGAAAATCATACAGTATGCTTCAGCTGCTCCAGTAACTGTAATGGTACCACTGAAGAAACCACTTCTTTGCCCTCATCTACTCATAATGAGCTCTTGAAAGTGAGACAATCAGTAAGAAACTATCTGTGAATAAGCAAAAACCGAAAGCATGCCATATAAAGGTTTCTCCTTCGCAGGTATAATAGCATCTCCTACCAATAAAAATATTCAATCTGAAAATAGGTCACTTTTGTCACCAACCATCCTCTGGCCAATATAGGGGGTTATACCCTAGTGGGTGTTCTCCAACACTTTACACAGTCTACTTGTTAAAAAAATAAATAAATAAAAAAACCAAACCAAAACAAATAAAACCAATCACACGTATCTCCCCGTCAACTATTACCAAGCCTGCACATCAACTATCTTTAAAAGTCATCTTCCATTAATCTAAGCACCGGGGTGCCAAAATTCACCAGACAATAAGCACAAAGACCTCTATGCGGGACCTTGCTAGTTATTCTACCAATTTCTATACTAATCTCCAGGCAGTGAATTCAGCGTAGTAAATGTACTGACAGCAGCAAGGCACGTACTGACAAAGAACGAGGGATACTTCCAGCCTCTGTCAGGAGGGGCACGCTCCAGCCCTGGGCACAAGGAGACCAAGGCAAACCTGTTGGCTACGCACCGGATTCCGAGGGGCGAGATGCACCGTCATTCCCCTAAAACGCACCCGCGGCCGGACCGCGGGGCTCTCGCCTGATTGTTTATTTTTGTTTCCCCTTCCCAGCAGCAGAACAGCGGCGGCGGGGCCGGCGCGGGCAGCGGCAGCGGCGGGGGAGTGGCGGCGGGACCGGTGTCACTCCGGTCACACGCGCGGGGCCGGGTGTCACCGCGGTCACACGGGGCCGGGTCGCTCGGACACTCCGCCGCGCCCGGGGCACGGCAGGCTCCCGGCAGCCCGCCGTCCCCGCAGGAACACCGGCACGCCGGGAGCCCGCTGTCCCCGCAGGAACGCCAGCGTCCGGGGAGCCCATCGTCCCCGCAGGAACGCCCGCATCCCGGGACCCCGCCGATCCCGCAGGAACGCCCGCAACCCGGGAGCCCGCCGTGCCCGCAGGAACAACCGCTTCCCCCCTCCCTTCCCCAAGCCCCGCCGGCACCGACACACCGACCTTCGGCGGCG
>VXBU01012878.1:1442676-1488704 GCA_013400315.1 Bombycilla garrulus
GGCGGGGGCCAATGGCGGCCGTGCGGGGCGGGCAGGGGACGGGGCGCCTGAGGGGAGCGGAGCGGAGCGGGACGGGACCTCCCGGTTCGGTCCGCCGTGGGCTTCGGTTTCATGGAGGTCCTGAGCAATTCGCCTTAGACGTGGGGAAAATATGAGAGGAGGGCGAAGCGCTGAAGGTCTGAGGAGAGGGTGAAGAAGCCCGCGCGTCCGCCACCTGCGTGGCGGCGAGTTGGCGGCCCCCTGTCCCTCTGGAGGGGACCCTGGGCTGCAGGGGCTGCTTAAAGTCGTGAAAGGGCCACGCCTGTGATTCCTGTGTAGAAATAATGGCGTTTAAATGAGAGTATAGTGATCACAGGATCAATTCGATTGGAAAAGACTTCTGAGATCACCGAGTCCAACGCGTGACCGAGCCACCACCGTGTTAACCGGACCATGGCGCTGAGTGCCACGTCCAGTCCGCGCTCAAACACCTCCAGGGACGGTGACACCGCCACCTGCCCGGGCAGGCACTGGTGCCCCCTGTGCCCTGGGCAGCCGGACTGGGTAGCGATGGTGTGAGGGCAGCGGGGCACGCTGCTGTGGGTTCCCCGGGGGTGGAAGGGTGGGAGCACGATGGATGGTGGAGGTCATCTGGAAGCAGGGAGACTGAAAGGAAAGGATGACATTGGAGCTAATAGTAGGAGAAAACAGGGCGAAGAACGAGCCTGGCAGGGGTTTCAGAGTGTCCCTATACACACACGGCTGGCAGAGCACAGTTTCCCTGCACACGTACCCGGGTGGTGAGTGCGAGGGAAACACCTCGAGTGGTTGCTCTGCAGAAGCGTTCGGGCTAAGCAGGGGCTAAGAAGAGATGAGCAAAGCGGTTGCTCGGAGCATCAGAAATAATGCAAGAATTTCCTCTGAAGATCAAGGAAGGAAAATCTTTGAATAGCCAGGGAATTAAAAGACTTGAAAGTGGCACTTTGAAAAGTACCTTTTTTTTTTTTTTTTTTTTTCAAATAGGAATGGCCAATCAAGATATATGGAGAGAGAATACAAAACCTCATTATAAGCCTGATTTTAAGAAAATGTTTGAGAAATGCTCTTCATTTTTTCCCATGCTTTGACAAAATTTAGATATCATTCTTTTGTTAATAGCTTATGTACAGCAGAGGCTATTGAATTAACCTGGAATTTCTTAGCTCAAAACCAATCTTTGTGAATACACTAAACCAGAAAATACAGTTCAGGGAATGACTAAACTGAAATAGTGTGATCATATGTAATAAAAAGGACATAATGATTTTGTATTTTAAGGTTTGAAAAGGGGAGTGAAGTAAAAAAATACATGAAGATTTCAGGATATGTTTAGTCTGATCATCACCTCCTGTAAGAATGAGAATTTCATGATTTGGTCATAATTTAGACCACTCTCCAATCAGGCTTGATTCTCCACTCTTACACCGTTCAGGCACCAATAATAAAACACAACTGATTGCTGAATTTACGAGATGGATTTGATGCAGGAGATTGCAGTAACCATCACCTGTGTCTGCCTGATTATCACTGATGTCTCCAGTCTAAGTTTGCACAAGCGTTTGATATGCACCCCTTGGATTTCTGAGCCTGCTGTGATCAGGTGATGCCTCATGCCTGTTGTGTTGTAAAACTTAAATCTAGATTCTCTCTCTCTGGTTAATAATAATTACGTATTTCAAGTTGTTTTTCATGGGCATGTTGAAGAAGGTACATCTCACAAAGACCAAATGATGACTCAGTTCAGTGCCACTAAGTCTTCCTTTGCAAAATATTTTGACATAAAGGACTTTTATATCAGCTAGAAATCACATTATCATCTATTGCAGTGCCACACAGGATATTGCGCTCAGATGTACTCAACTTTTTCGTATATTTGCTTATGTGGGAGAGCAGGTGGGTGGAAAAGGATACATTTGCAGGGAAAAACCAGAAAATTCTCGCCTGAAACATAAGTATTTTGAGATACTATCCTTAGGGTCACTTGTACAATACAACAGCTCTTTTTCTCAATGGGATGAGTCTTTGTAGATGAGTATGTGTGAGACCAAGAAGAGGGTCAAGAATGCATGCTGCACTTAAGTGGAGACAACAGGGACTGGAAGGAGTCTGGCAGTCTGTAGTGGGATGGAATTGCCTGTTTTCAGGCAGCGTTATCACTGTTTACACTAGATCAGATACTTCTGGGGCGAGACCAATACCATTCCCCGGCAAGATAACGTAAATGTCCTGTCACATATACAGTCACTCACACCAGGCTTTGCCTTCAGCGGCACAGAGCCTTGTTTTGATTTTGTGAGGGTTCTTTTACAGTGAAAACGTAATGAATGTGATCTCTACATGCCTGTAAAATCACACAAGCTGCAGCGAGGTTGCTGGAGGGGGGGCTTTTGGTCGGCCTCGCCTGGTTTGGCCTGCAATAAAAGTGCCGTGCCTCGGTCCCCACGTCAGTTATAAAACAGGACAGCTAATACAGGATAGCTGTGCCACAGCAAAACACACCTGACCTGTCAGTCATTAGCCTGAATGTATTTGTCTAGGGAAGGTGACAGCAACAGACTCATGCCTCTGTTTGAGGGATTGCTCATGGCATACGTGCACCCAGATCGGACCAGACGACATTCCTTCTTACTAAATCTAAGCATCATCTACTACAGGAAGAAAATGGTTGGTAATATTGATTTTTACAGAGTACTGACTGGCTGACATTAGAAATAACCTTGTATTAGACAAGATACAAAAAGTGTAAGCCATCTGTCAAAAGTCTGGAGTGTATAAACGCGTGTAAAATTGTTTGTCTATAGGATTGGAGAAGGGATATATTCTTTAAAAGATGAATCATTACGGTTCACCTGTTTCAAAAATTAGGCAAATACTTAATGTAAATTATTTTTCACCTTTCCAATTAGATGTGTTTGAAATGCAAAGTAGTGCAAGAAAATGTTGGGATGCTTCAAAATGCTTGAGGCCTAAATAATGACTTTGGACCAGCCTTTGTGAGTATGCCCATTCTTCCTAGTAATTCCCAAACCCACTGGTCAAATCTGAATTAAAGGGGTAGATATTTCCAGAATTACATGTTTTCATAAGTGTCATGAAACTAGGCCTATGCAGCGAGCAGTAACCTTACCTGTACTCCCTGTACAGCAAAAGCTGCAGTGTGAGCTCACCCTTCATTAGTCACAGGAGAATCCGCATGGATGAGAGTGGCTTTTTCCCCTCAGGGTGGAAAAAGCTTCAGTCAAAATTCACACTTCATTAGACACTGGATAATCGGAGCATGAGGCTCAAATCCATGGGCCTCATTAGTTCCCTTTCATTATTAAATTATTAACAGTTTCCCTGACAAAGCAGAACAAAGCAGCTGCCTTTGGACAGATATAGAAGAGTACAATTTATACTGCAGTTTATGGAGGACATTCAGATCCGTACAATTCCATGATCAGAGGAGGTAACTCAGGTTTCTGGGCTGATGCAGAAACTGCTGGAAATATCCAAAGAAATCAAATCTTTTCTGAGGTCAAGGCTGTATTTAAGATTTGCAAATGGTCCCAAGGGCAACAAGAAGAGGTTCTGGCACAACTCCAAGAGTAAAAGACTGAAAAGGGGAAACATGGTCTTGTTCCTGAGTGTGGCAAATGATTTGGCAATGGAAACAGATGAGGTTGTGGCACCCAGAGCCACTGTTGCTTCAGGCATATCATCAAGGTCTCCCAGATCTCTGTGCTTGGAATTCATGGAGGAGAACTACCAGCAACAGGTGAGGATCAGGTCAGGGATTACACGGGAGACTTTGACCCAAAAACATTCATGGGATCAGCAGAGCTGTATCCAAGCTGTTGAGGGAGCTGTCTGGTTTCACTGCAAGACTGCGCTTTTATCTTTGAAAGGCAGTGGAGACTGGGGCTCCACAACCATTGGAGTGTTCTCCAGTGTCTCTTGAGAAAAAGCCCGAAGGGAAACTGTTAGCTGAGCAGCCTCAGTGCAGCCCATGTGGAAATCCATGTCCTCTTGGAACACTTTTCTGAACGCAGGAAAGAGGAGGTGTTTGGGAGCAGCCAGTGTGCCTCACCTCCCTGATCACCTTCTATAGTAAAATGACTGGATTTGTAGATGAGGAAGAGCAGAGGATATTATTTACCTTGACTTTTGCAATGCTTTTGACACCGTCTACAGTCTTGTATCCCAATTAACACATTGTGGACTAGATAAATGGACAACCACATGGGTAAAAAACTGGATGATAGGACTCAGAGGCCAGCAGTCAAAGGGCTGAACTCTCTCTGGAGGCCAGTAAGAAGTGGAGTACCGTAGAGATCTATCCTGGGACCTGACCTGTTTAATGTCTGTAGGAATGCCTAGAGGAGGTGACAGAGTGCCCTTTCATCAGGTTTGTGGATGACAGCAAATTAGTAGGAGAGCCAATATGATCAAGGGTAGAGCTGCCACTCAGAGGGACTCAGGCTGAAGGAATGGTATGACAAGAACCTCATGAAATTCAACCAGGACAAACAGTATCTGGGACAGACTAACCCCGTGCAGGGTACGGCTCTGCGGGGAACGGCCTGGAGTCCTGAGGGACAGCTGGGGTAAGCCCAAGCCAGTGATGAAGGCTGACAGCACCCTGGGCTGTGTCAACAGGAGCACAGCCAGGCGAGGGAAGGAAGCAATTACCATCCTCTATTTGGTACTCAGACCACATCTGGAATACTGTGCTTTCCCACCACCACAGAGTTGCTCTACAGTGCTGCTGCAGGCCTTTCCCAAAGGTCTCTCCCTCCTTCTCCTAGGAAGGAAGAGGGGCACAAACACCCACCCACAGCCTGTGCTGCAGAGGAGGAAGCACAAAGCAAGGCCACGGGTGCTCTAGTGCTGCCGAGGAAGAAGGTGTGTGCTTCCTGCGGTGGGTGGAGAGTAGTGTTTCCCTGGTGCCAAGGACAATTAGGGTTGCTGCCCGCTGTGAAGGAAGCACATTTTGTGTCCCCTAACTCCTCATTTGCTTTTTAGTCAAAGCAACTAATCCCACCTGGTGACACAAATAGCAGGGACAGTGGTACAGGGGACCCTTGGACTGAGAGGAAAACTGGGATGTGGCCCAAGCTGACTTACCCAGGCAAGAAGGACAAAAATATCAGGCTGAGACCCAGCGTGTGGCCGCTCTGGGTCCTGACTAGCACCGAAGCGGTGCAGAAACTTCGTCCTTCCTATGCCCTTCCTATACCTTTGTCCTACATCTCGTTCTGGTGAGCAGGTGACAAAAGCTCCTGCTTCACTCAGAAAGGAACAGGACATTAGAAGAACGTCAGGCAAAGAAATGATGAATGAAAGTATGAAATGGACTCATAATGCCTTAGTCTGAGGGGATAAAAGTGTGTCAATCTGGAAGGAAAGGTAGAGGCACAAAGTCTGTGGACATGCCATTAGTGTTTTAAGTGATAAACTAATTAAACATAGTAAAGTTAGGAGTGGTTCTAGGGCTGGGGCCTTGCATTCTTTTTCACTTATGGTTTTGGGCTTGGCCCAATTTATTTAGGGATTCCTGGTAACTCTTCTAGAGGAGCCATGATAGGAATAAGTGAGTCAGTTGTAGAAAAAAAAATCACTTTGTGCCAACATGTTTCTTTGTAGTAGTCAGGAGCCTAAGTCAGGAGTACTCCCTGTCCTTCTCTGTTCTGGGAAAGGTTGGGAGGCCTTTGTGTAGGACAAAGTGCCAGGTTTCCTTGTGCAGGTGTCATGCTGGCTGGGGAAGACTTCATCTGAACTGGATTCCCAAAACCCCCAATCACCTTGCCAGGATAGAATAATAAGGAAAGCAGCATTGACCTGGGAGGAAGAAGGAGCAGTATGAATGACAGAAAGAATTCTTTCAAACTCTCAATGAATTATGGGGCTTGAATACCCTAAGTGTGGTAGAAAGTGTAGGAAAGCAGCCATATGTACGCTGCTACAGGGGAAAAGCACACAATTATTGCGTTAAAATCAAAATTAGGATTCTAATCATGTGACAGATTACTTAACCCCAGTTGTTTGCTACTGAAGCGTAAGTGCTAATGGCTAGGATATGACCTATATTCCATCCTGCCTCTTTAATGGATGAAACAGGACCATCATGTCCTAAAAAGCAAATATTTAAAAGCTTTTTGCAATATTATAATTGTTGCTTACTTTCAGCTATGTTCAAACACACGTTACCTACATAAAGGCCCTTAGTAGTACATAGCTCTGATTTAAACTTAATTGCATCCAGTGCACTGTAGGAAATAAAAAGATGCGATGTGGAGACCTGTAGCTGAAGACCTGGACAACCATGTAATGCCATGGATTTAAAAATAAGCAATTTCTTGGAAGGAAAGCTGGAGAATTGCACCTTTGAGGGCAATTGTAGTCATGGAACAGCAGTAATCATGTTTTATGCAGCAAAATGTGTTTCTTTGGAATAACTGATGTTCATCAAAAAGGATAGTGCTGCCATTCTCACAAGTACAACACTTTTCTTTTGAAATGAAACATTTCAAAAATTCATGTCAACAAAGATTTTGGAGTTAGGGGCTTTTGTTTGATTATTTTTTTTATTTTTTAATTCTGATGCTGTACTAAATACTTACACATCTGCTCTCAGCACTCAACAAATGCAGTCCAAATGACCTCTGCCAGTGCAGTAAAGGCCAATGGTTAAATGTGTGGTTAAATTCACACCCTGGAATGAAGACTGAAGGGCAGAGCAGCTTTCCAGGTTTAGCAGTTTGAAGCTCTACATTCCCAAGAATTCACAGCTCCAGCCTTGGCCTGGGCTTTGCTACCAGTGCTGCAGAAATTGTATCCACCTGCATCTCAGCTTCACTTTGGCCTATGCCTTAGAGCTCAGGAAGCAGTCCTTCTATTTTCCTTGTGTTTTTGTTTTGTTTTGTTTTTTGGGGTTTTTTTTTTGGTTGTATTTTTTTTTACTTTCATTCAGTCTTCCTTTCTCTTCTTAGTCTTCCTTTTCTCTAGGTGGTCTGAGAAGAATGCTGTGTGTTTAATTTAGCAGATTTCTGATTTACACAGTTTCTGGCCAATGTTTAGAACTTCTCAATCCAGACTGGAAATGGAAAAAAAAAATGCAGTTTTCTTATAATGACTTTTCTTCTGACACTGAATAGGTGCACAAATTGAGGTCTCTGGGAGAGATAAATAAAGAGCCGTTTTCACTGGAAAAAAGGAAAATCAAGGAATAGAAATGAGACTTCAGAAACTTCTGGTTTGTAAGAGCTGTCACGTAATGTAGTGGTTAGAACCACAACAGAAAATAACAGTGCTTGTACAATGCATGATTATTTGAACAACTAGGAGATTTACTGTGTTTTATACAATTTTCGTGCTGTTAAAGGAGCTTGGGTATGTTCATTAACATTCTTCCCATTTTTACAAAGAGAAACAATATTGCACCACATTTTTAAAAAATCTTCAGGTTTAGCTCTAAATGAAGAGCAACCCTAAACATAATTAAGTGCAGAACTTTAAATTCCATTTCCATGTTTAAACAATGACATTCTCTTGCTCAATCTCTGGTAAATAACATTTGTTGTCCATTTACAACTAAGGTTTTAAAAAAAGAAGTGGGATGTCATGATTCTTAATTAGAACATTCATGTGGAAGCGTTGCCAGTCTTCATGATAAATGCGTGTATTTATCTGGGTTCCCACAGTAACTGTTTCATAGCTGATTGGATTGTCGCTGACATCTCTGAAACTGTATCAATGTTTTCTTGAACTCCTACCCAGCCCTTTCCTGACAAAGTCCAACCAAGAATTTAAGGGACCAGATTCTTTGAGGACTGAAACTGAGCACGTTATGTCATGAAGCCACTGTTGTTCTTGTTCTCTGTTCCAGAAGAAGACGAGGATTAATTTTTCTTTAGACCCAAAACGGGAAAATGTGTGCTCTTTCAACTCCCTCCACCAGTCTAAGGACTGGATACCTAAGAAGAAAAAAACCCCAGGATTAATATTTTTTCTGTCTGTTTGATCACTGCCTGTGAAGCAGAATTTGTCCCATGGCATTATAGCCACATTCATTGTAGCACTATTTTAGAAAATGATCAAGACTATTTATTTAATACTCCTGTAATATATAAATGAGTCTGTATTACTCATATGAACATATGCTTTGCGGTATTTTATTCTCATGTCAATGCAACCCCATTATTATAAATCAAACTGAGGATTTGACAGACTGCTTCATTCATGTCTTGTTCACTGCTCCCACTGTTCCCTGAAATGCACACAATGGGCCATTTGTAAAAGGAACAAACTCCAACAGCTGATTTTACTTCATTTAACAGCTGAGTGCATCTTGGTGTAACCCCAAAGATGTTTTAGCTTATTTGTTTTGACTAACAAACTTGTTAGCTAGCTCATGTAATACTTGTGAAATTATGGAGGGCTGTTAAAAACTTATTTAGAACAGTTATAACTCACTGATATTCAAGCTCTTCAAAAGGCACTGTGCAGTATTATCAGCAAGAACTAAATATTCTGCTTGAGAAATAAGAGGCACATTCCTTATCTGCTGTTTGAACGAAGAAAAGGGTGGGGGACATTTCTCAAAACAATCACCCATTTAAAATATTTCCAGATCGTATCACACCTTTCACACTGAAGAGTATAAATGATTGCAGTGAAGTGTATTTTCTAATGGAACAAGACAAAACATATTTCATAATGGAACAAAAAGGTACCTAAATGTAAGTTTTTGTGACCAGCAACACACTTTGTCATCATATTTTTCACATTGATAAAATATAATTGGGGCAGAGCTTGGAGAAAATTTCTTAAATGCACAATTTTCTTAACATTTGTTTTAAATGACTCATTGCATTTTTTAGGCTTTTTGACTGCTTGTTCTAAAATTACTGATCTGTTTGTTTTATCATGTCTCAAGGAAACGCAAGCATGTACATGTAATAAAACTGTTATGATACTTGTTTGTGCACTCTGCATGCTAGCTGACTAGCCAAGCAATTATGCTAATCTAGCTGCTAAATGTATTTATTACTTGTGCTGGAGTTGCAGCCACACCTGTCTGCTCTATCCCACACCAGGGCAGGGGAGCTCAGGAACAACAGTGCTTCTTCAATTCATGGAAATCTCTGCAGGAATGTTCATGTATGGCAGACCCTTCCTGCTCCAAACATCACAATCTGCAAATTTTTGATATTAGGGACGTTTGATCCAAAGATCATTGAAAGGACTCGCTGATTTTGAAATCTCTGCTATTCCAGTCTTTGGTAGAGACAGGGGCTTCTAAGGGCGTCAGAGAAAAGAGTGTGTAAAGAAATTCAGTCATGTCATGTCTTCCATAGTAGTATGAGAAATTCCACTCCTCTGCCCTTGTAAAAGGGTCCTCTAGTAGTAAGAGATGGAGGATATGCAAAGCACTAGGAATCATCTCGCCAAAGAGGGCAAAAGTTTTTTGCTTTTTCTCTTCTCTTCACGCTCCCTCTGTGGGTCACTGGTATATATGGTCTAAACTCTCTTCTGAGCAAACCCAACAAGGGCTTGGAGGTGCTGGGATGCAGAAGGAGAGCAGAGCTTTGGAGAAGTACTATTCTGTGTTTACTAAGAGATGCTGAATTGATATTTTGTCTAGAAGTTGGAAGAGGCAAGGGCAAGCATTGGGTCTGCAGACATCTTCCCTCATCAGCACCTTGGAGGTACATTGAATCCCAAAGCCCAGTTTTGCCAGGCCTGGATTCCACATAAATCTGAGTATTTTGTGTTGAGCACTGGTGGCTCTGTGCTCTAAGCCTTACTCACATCTCTGGAATAATTACTCTGAAGCCTTTGGGGTCCCAGCCAATAGAAAACAGTAGGCACAAGGATTTAGGTGGAATTTAGGCCAGCAGAGTCTGGGACTAAGATCAATATTTAGATTAATTGAAGGTGTTATTCACCCTTCTCTCCCCCTCATTTTGGATAGCTAGCAATCAGCCTTTTCTTTCTTTTAGAGGTCTGAATATTTACGCAACCAGGAATAAATCTATCCCAACCTCCTCTAAGGCTTTCCACAATTAGTCCTTCCAACTACACTCCAGAGTTGAATCACAAACCTTCTAGCAGTGGTGTTCGGAACACAACTGAGGGGCTGTCAGCTGGCCAAGCTTGCACATGCTTTGGAGTGCATCTCTGGTTTCCTAGGGAACCTCGCCTGTGTCCTCCTGTGGCGTTCAGAGGCACCCAGGAGACGTTTCCTTACTGCCACTGCTCGTGGTTTTGTACTTCCCTAAGTGATCAACACATGAAAGGTGCATTTGCATTTTTTATTCTTAAATTTCTAAAGCGGTGAGATGAATTGCTGACCACACAAAGCTGGTGTACTTCTCGCTGTGAAACTCAAGAGCCTTGCCTGGAAGTTTGAAGCTGAAGCTCTACCTTATTCATCTCACCTACACCTCCAGTATGGGCTGGAGACCGGCTCTGACTGGCAGGCCACTGTTCATCCAAGCATCTTACCTGTGGCTTTGTCCTGATTTATTTATCTCCTATTGTTCAGAACCAGGTTTTCTTCAAAGATCGAAGTCTGTCTCACAGCCCATATATCTACTGTCATCCTGCAACCATTAACAGCTTACCTCTTACCTTGCGCACTAGGCGAGCAGGCTGGACTTTCTCCAGGGAGTCTTTAAAGAACACAAAGTACCTTTGCTCAAGAGTAGGCTATTTATTTCTTAAAAGAAGAGTGTGTGTGTGTGTGTTACCGTGAGCACTGGATATTGAGGATATTGGCCAAAATCTTTTCAGCGAGCTTTTCTTTCAAAACAGAAAATACTTCATAGAGAGCAAATGCTCCTGGGGAAAGCAAAGGATTAATTAGGAGATTTTCAGTCAGTCTTCATGGGCGCTCATTCATCTATCTCTAGAGGCTCTGAGACCCCTGTTGCAGATGTAGGCTTGATATGCACCTTCTCTTCTTTACACATACTGGTCACAGATGTCTGAATGCTACATTTTCCACGGCAGACTGAGGATTTAATGCTTTCCCCTAGAGGAGAGATAAGAGCCAGAACATGTGTAGGCAGCATCACGTTTTCATTTGTAATCAGTGATGTGTAAAGTTTGTAAAAGTTTGTTGGCACTCATGTGATATATTCTATCTCCATTAGAGGGGCAGTGGACAGAGTTACATGGTCTGACACCATTTTGTTTGAAAAGAACATCTCTCCTTTTACCAGTCCAGAAACATTCTCTGTCACTTCTGTCTCATGCAAAGAAATGCACAGCCTTATCGTTTTCCAGTCTTATTACTCTTTCTTATCATTCATATTTAATGTATTTCTACCTTCTGTGTTGTAGCCATTTACATTTTATTGATTCTTGGATGCAGTTTACAAGCCAGTGATTTATTATCTTTCACTTCTCGTTGTGCTGACAGGGAACATTGCTATTTTGCTAATTCTGGTGTAGTGGGAGGTAAATATATTCGTGTCCACGCCCTGTGAAAATGTACAGGACACAATTTAGCTGTGCTAATTGTTATCACACAGATTTTTAGGAGAGGAGAGAAGAATATTCCTGGTTAAGGGTGACATCCCATTTGCTCTTCATGAAACTTGGTATTGAAGCATATGCAGTACTTTCATTATCTGTCACTGTTTAGGGGGCTGTGCAATGTCTGGCACAAGAGAGGACACGAAACATTCAGGCCAGAGCCTTTAAACTGAGGTGCCAGAAGGTGAGCGTCCAAGACTTTTGAGTTAGGGGTGGATTTAAGTGCCACTAAATTTAAAAATGGTATGCAATGCTATGTGAGCATAAAAACAAAATTTTCAACAAAAACTGCTGAAAAGTGAGGCAGAATGTCTCATGCAGAGGCTAAGGTCTGGGGCAGCACCATGGTGTGTACCACTTCCCAAGAGCAGCAGCATGAATAAAGCCAGGGGACACACACAGCATGGGACAGGGACCAGCTGCAGCTGCAGGGCACTGCTCAGTCCTCTGAAGATGATGGCAGCTGGGAGGTCTGGCCTGAGAGATTTGCCACTCCTTCCACACCAAGCATTTCCAGAGCGAGGATCAGATCCCCTCTGCACCGTGTTTTTTGTCCTGCCCTTTGCTCCTCTCTGCTTTGTAAATTATTTTTTGTGAGGGACAGGATAGGGAAAACAGGCCATGGTAGTTCAGCTGTGTTGGCAATAAACCAGTCCCTCCTCTCTGGCTCACCTGGCAACAAAGCTGGTGAGATGTTGAAAACCTCACAGATTATTGCTGGAGGACCGAGTTAATGATGAAATGACTTGGCAAAAATCACACCTGGCAAAATTGAGTTATTTGCTTAGGAAAAAAAGTCATTTCCACTCCTCATGGAACATGCGTGCCTGCCATCTCTTGGTTTGCACACGGGGGCTCTTGCTGGATTCCTCTTGTGTAACACAAATCAGCTTTTTCTAGGAAGTTTCTCATTTTTGTCTGGCTGGGATGTTGTTACAGTGGTTTTTTTTACCCATACTAGACCTTACCTATTGCAAGTCAGTTACTTGTTGCTTCACAGCTAAATTGTTGCAACTCTCTCATCTTTGAGCTACATCTACAGTCAATCCAGGAGCTGTATGCAGCTGCTCTCCTGCTAAACAAGGTATTTTACCAGGAGCAGCAATTTTACAAGATCATTTGCTGGTTTTGATGTGAGCAGCTTGCACAGGGTTTACTGCATCCTCTTTTCGCTGTCAAAGAAGAGGATAGAGCACAGATTGCAGTTCAGGATAATGGAAGGATGCTTTCTGTGAGGAACTCTCAGTTTTGGCATTTGCTTGAGGCTGTTTGGGGGCTGTGGGGAGGGGGGTGTTAATGATCAGGACAGGCTGTGAGTCTCCTCTGTTTTTGGAGGATTTCAGAAAGGATGGGGCTAGACCTGACAGCATTCTCCAAATCTGTTGTGTTTGTAAAGATTTTTTTTAAAATACAACTGAAATGCAATCCTGCAATCTCCAGCTGCTTGCCATAAACACTACCATGGCTCTCACCAGGGTTTGACACCCTGACCCCACTACACTGAGCTTACAGGAGGTTCCTCAGGTGCTCTACACAGAAGCACAGCACAGCACTTGACTGTTCCTCTCTCACACACTGCTTGACACAGGCTCTCTCTCTTTTCCAGTAAAGGAACTGGGACTCTGTAGAAATCATCTGTCCCAGCCCCAAGCTGCCTTCCTTGTGCTGTTCAGCAGCTTAAGCAATCTCCTGCCCTGAGCCCCAGAGCTGCAAGTGCTCAAGGGTTCTCATCTCACCTTTTCAGCCACCAGTTTTTCTGACTATTCCTAAATAAAATAAGAATGCTTGTCTGGATTGTATTTCCTACTGCCATGATCAGGGACAGAATATGAATCTGGGCAAGAATTTATTGTGTTCTTAGGTCTTATATCTGGCAAAAGAAATATACTACTCTAGGAAAAAAAACCCCAAACCCTGCATGATGCCAATAAGCAAGTCTATATATCTCCTGGTTTAAATTTTGTCACTGCTTTATGGTGTTCTTTCGGGTTAAGTCTAAGGTTCCCTGAGTACACAAGATCCTCCTCTCTCACTCCTCCCCTCAGAGTACTTCTCATCCCTTTCTCAGCTGGCTCAGCAGCTAAACCAAATCACTCTACTCTTCCTCTTTCTTGTAATGTTTCCCTGTAAATCTCCCTAAGTCTCTCAAGCCTTGCTGTATTTAAGATCCCAGGTTAATACCTAATCTCTTTGTCCTGCTTGTAGTGGAAGTCTCTTCTTCCAAACATGATCCCTGAAAACAAACTTTGGAGAATTAGTTATCCCAAGCCTCACTGTGGCCTCTAGCCTGAGGACTAGATCAAAGGAAAAGAAATCTACAGGCGGATGAATTGTCAAATTACCTGACCTGGAAATCTTAAAATGCATTGTCAGTATCAAATTCATAATGAGTGGATAAAGAAGAGGAAAAAAGGGGTTTTTAGGGGGTGTCCAGAACATTCATTGAGAAGGAAAAAACAGAAGTCACTGAAAACTGGAGTATGTATGGATCATATGCAATTATCAAAAAAAAAAAAAAAAAAAAAAAAAAAAGAAAAAAAAAGAAAAAGGTACATCCTGGTGCAGTAACCTAAAGACCTTGCCCAAATCCTGCTATTGATTTCTTACTCTGAACTGGCAGCTGTTGAAAGTCAATATTGGTCTAATTCTAGAAAGAGAAAGAGTCTTTTGGTGGTTCAGCAACACACAGTTCAATCCAATATAGTCAGCTACAAACACTTTCAATAGGTCTGTTTATTGGGATCCTCTGAACAGCATGAAAAATGTAGATTTTCCAGATAGATGGGGAAAAAAATAGGAGATTCCTTAGGGCATCTCAAGATGGGAGAAAAAACAAAAGAAGAAAATAAATTCAAGGCACTGCTTTGCTGCTGAACGAGGCCACACTTCATCCTGTATGTGGATAAAAGACAAGACAATTTCCCACTTCCCATTTCTGTTCTGTATTGCCAGGTTAATTGTTGTCATTGTATTCCCCACAAGAGAAGCTTCATCAGTGGTGCCAAATAAACCAGATTAGTGTTCAGGGGCATTTGCTGGAAGTGGTGCCAAATCCATTCCTGATCCTAATTATATGAAATATGCTCCAATAATTTTCCACAAGGTGAATTAAAATAATGCCAGAACTGCCGCTTTCACTGAAGCTCAATTAGGAGATATCCACCAATCCCAAGGCGTAGCATAGCTGCTTCTGTGCAATTATATTCTCCGTTTTATAAACTGCTGTTTACCTAGAGAAGATGAATATCCTAATTCCTGGCACTGATTCAAGAGTGATATCGGGAGAGAGAGGAAAACACGGAGAAGGCCTGGCCCGTATCCCAACGTTAGGCAAACCGACCTTTGGTTTCCATCTCCACAGGCAAGCTGTTGCACCTCTGCAGTTTCAAGTGGCACACACAGGAGATACACACTCCACCACTGTGTTCATTCCCAAATCTAGGAGAAGTCAAAAGCCACTTGGTTTTGAAAATAAAATCAGATTAAAAAAATTATCCCTTGTTAGTCACAGAACATGCTCCGCGGTGTGTGGTGCCTTGTTCTGCAATGAATTTCAGGTTTCCATGATGACTGGTTTGCACCAGCTGACTAAGAAAGGGGTACGTGTCAAAAACAGGCAGTCACTTCAGAGAATTGCAGGTTTTTTGTTCTAACTATGGGAAATTAATGGCAAAACTGAGAGGCATTCTGCTAGCATATAAGTACGATGAAATATGTGTTGATTGCATTTTTTTAAAAAATCCTTTACAGCTAGAGTTAGAAGAGGATGGGCAAACATGATTACTGAAACAATATAATTACAAATTATATTCATAGTCTGTAGTTGGTTTATATAGTAGTATAATCTTTCAGGATTCTCAAAGCACAAAATATCTTTATTTTCTATTTCTCAAAAAAAAAATCTTTCTCAATTTAGAGGATTTTACTTATATGTAACCTACCTGTTTTTCTTCATGCCTTTATTTTTGTGCCAAGTCTCACAAAAAACAAAGCTAATATTAGAGAAACAGATGTTATGTTTCATTACTTCATTTACCCTCTTGCCATTTTTGAAGTTTCTCCTACTTCTAAAACTTCTGGGGAGAGCCTTTTTATTGATTGTCTGATCATAGAATCATAGAATGTCTCAAGGTGGATGGGATCCATAAGGATCGTAGAGTCCACCTCCCTTTTCCTCATGGTACTACCTAAAACTAGGATATGTGACTGAGAGCATCGTTCAGACATCGTTCAGAATTCTGGCAGGCTTGGTGCCCTGGGAAGCTTGTTCCAGTGACAGACACCCTCTGGGTGAAGAACCTTCTCTTCATGCTCCAGATGCACCTTCGTACCACATGTTTTCTGCCCAAGCTCTGATCAGTTTGTGGAATCACATAATTGTTGGTGTCCAGCAGAGTGAAACCTGAAATCTAAAGAGAACCACAAAATTTTTAAGGTGCGTTAGTGACTTCAGGGCCAATGCATTCATAAGCTCATGACATATTCTGTGCTGCTGTCAGAACGGATCTCTTAACTCCAGCTGGTATTTGCAATGGTGTCTCCATGGCTCCATCCTCCCCAGTGGGATAACAAAGTATGTTGGGATTAAGGAAAAAGAAGCTTTCTTCTCAGCACGTACACTGAATTCTGATTACACTTCCCCAGCCCTCTCACAGGATTTGGCTAAGCAGAGGAAGCACAATAACTCACACCTCAAGCTGCAGTTCTCCAGCAGCCTATTGTTTTCCACTTGGCAAAAATTCAAAAGAGATTTCATTAGTGATTGCTGATCAGGAATGGGGACAGGAAATTGTGTATCTGCTTGGAGGTTGATCCCTAAAATCTAAGATGACAGGCGAACCCTTATGCGTACACTGCGGGGTTTGCAGCTGCGGTGTCTCCTGAGACTCCAAAATGTGAAGACTTTTTGGATCGCTGCTGCTGCTGGATGGCATAATGGGTTTTGTTCCATTGACTACATTATCTCCGAACACAAACCAGTACCCTCATTTCCAGGAGCACTGGCAACTTGCCAGCAGCTCCGCAATGTTAAAGAGGTGATAAAAGAGGGTTTAAAAGGTCTCCTGGGTGAAGTTTGAAGGAGATGCACGAGAAAGCGAAAGCATGAGCGTACCTCTTGAGCTGCCTGTTTGGCTTTCTTGCCACAAGGACTTCTGTGGGACACAATTAGATGGAGGGAAGCTGCATTTCAGAAAGGGCTTGGGGTTTGGGGAGCTCTCTTGTTTGTTTGCTTCTAATGAGCTGTTTTAGGACGCTGTGTAAAAGCTAGCTGAGTTGCTGAATTGCCTCAGGTTTTCCACAAAATGCTAGCTGGAACGAGGGAGATTTGGGATATTTATCATCTCTGCGCTGAGTCTGAGGAAACAATACTAGATCTTGTGGGAAATGCAGGTTTCAGGGAGGAAGCTGACAGAGTGTTTGGAGGGGAGGGTGTATGATCAACAGGTTGTACCTCACTTCTGTTTGGGGGATTCCCAGTGGGAATTCACTGCTGGGACTCCTGAATTATAGTAACCCAGTGCATCTCCAGGGCAGGCATGTTCCTAGACCCTGTTTTGATGTGTGGGCACAAGACATCAGCATACAGAAACAGGCCAATAGAAAAGTAACCTTGGAAACAGGTCCACGGCAATCCAGCAGTACATTTCCACCATGGTGGCATTTGTTGAGAACTATTCGCCACAGGTTACGTACTCTCTTTAGCTGGTTAATGATGCTAAAGCCATTCCTGGAATCTGAAAAACATACATGCATAAAAAGCAGTATCAGTGTGCTGCACAATGATATTGATGGAGCTGGCCAGGCAGCATGGTTGAGTGCCTCTGTGAAGAAATCTGCCAGCACTGAGGAGTTTCCTGGAGGCTATGCAGGAGTCAGGGCATGGAAATGTATGCAGGCGTGAGATGAACTACTTGCAGTAAGCACATTCTCCATTGGAACAAACGCAGGTGATTAATGGAGCTGTAAAGCGACTTGGGATGAGGAGACTCTGGTCTCTTTCGAGTGCCAGGAACAAACCTTTTACACTGCTGAGATGGGGTGTGTATGTCAATTAATTACCATTTTTTCAATTAATTGTTCCTGCGATACACCTTTCCCTAAAGAAATTATTGAGCAATACAAGCAGAACTCAAACTAAATCAGTCACAGCTGAGAGGGTAACTGACTGCATTTGCAATTCCTGCTTCCCAGATGTCACACATTTTTTCAGGTAATGAGCAGAAGCACAGAAAGGAAAATTCAAGATAGATGTCTCTGCTCCCAGGTCTCATTGACTGACACTCGGCTTTCTTCCTATTTTGTCAAATTTGCTCAGTGTGATGCTGATGATTTTGTTAGCCAGCAGTCTCAGTGGATCTTGAAAAAACCCAAATGTTTGGATGGGCTGTGTATTTGCAATGTGATGGGAAAGAATTGAGGCTTTCTTCAGAGAGTCTTCAATGATTGCTGGTGGTGAGCAAAGAGCAGCTCTTGCAGGCCCATTGGAGAAATGTCCTGCCAAGACAAAGTCTCTTTATCCTGAATTGCATCTTGGATGTTCTGTCACAGAAACAAACATTAATAATTTCTGTAAATACGCTTTCTCCCTTGTGCTTTTGGAGCTACAAATGCACCCTGTGGGACAAAATCATGCTGTCTTATTGTGTCATG
The DNA here is from genome assembly GCA_013400315.1 of Bombycilla garrulus. Taxonomy (NCBI): domain Eukaryota; kingdom Metazoa; phylum Chordata; class Aves; order Passeriformes; family Bombycillidae; genus Bombycilla; species Bombycilla garrulus. The sequence continues at coordinate 1,460,869 of VXBU01012878.1, forward strand.
TCCATGTATTCTCAGCACCAGAATTTAGCTGGTTGAGGAAGGTGATAGTCCTGTTCTGCTCCGCAGTGGTGTGGCCTCACCTTGACTATCGTGTGCAAGTTTTGGGTACTGCAATATAAAAAAGATATAAAGCTATTCCAGAGTGTCCAAAGTAGAGCTACAAAGATGGTGAAGGACCTAGGGAAGACATATGAGGTGTGCCTGAGGTCACTTGGTTTGTTCAGCCTGGAGAAGAGGAGACTGAGGAGACACCTCATTGCAGTTACAATTTCCTTGGGAGGGGTAGACACTGATCTCTTCTCTGTCACGACCAGTGGCGTGAAGTTGTGCCAGGAGAGGGTTTAGATTGAATATTAAAGAAAAGTTTTTGACCCACAGGGTGGTTGGGCACTGGAACAGGCTCCCCACAGAAGTGGTCACAAGAGTTGAGCCGGTCACAGGTCAAGCCTGACAGAGCTCAAGCATTTGGACAGGCACATGGTGACTCTTGGGTGTGCTCCTGTGCATGGCTAGCAGTTGGACTCAATGATTTTTATGGGTCCTTTACCACTCAGGATATTCTATGATTAGCTTTCTGTATCTTATTCTGTTCACCTGAGCACCTATCTAGAGACTGGGAGCCAATAACTGAATTTCCTTGCAGGACACCTGGTAGAAATAGCATCTACTTTCTCCTAATAAACCACAGAAGCTGTTGGAAGAAAATTAATGCCTGAAGCGCCCTTGGTTTTGTTGTGGCTGTTTCAAACTATTTTTGAATCTCCACTAACCTAGGAAGATTTCTCAGATAAATGATTGCCTAAATTAGAATTTCTGATTCACGTGAAATATTGGGAAATGAGAGGAAGGGTTATATTAGCTATTTCATTAGAACTAACTCTCAGGGTCTGTGTCCCAGCCTGCAGCAGAAATGTCAAGAGGAGCAGCTGCTGCTGCACACAAGCCAGCAGAACATTTCCATCCCTGAATAAGGCAAAGGGGAGTGGGGGAAGCTGAGTGAATTGCATAAGACCTGAACATTGTAAAGTGGTGATGGACTTTATGTCTGTAAAGATTTTGCTAAACCTTTTATCTGTCCATTTTTAGAGATTAAGTGTTATTTTCTTTGTGAAACACACAGACTTTTGATAGTACCAACATGCCAACACACTTTTGGGCTTTAGTGTGGTTCTAGAAGAGTGTACTGTACACCTCAGCCCTTTGTAATACATGTTGTTATTATTAGCAGGGCTTTTTGTTTTTTACCCTCTTTATCCTCACTAGATGTGAAATAAGCAAACCTCTTGCCCTATTATGCTGCTTAGTGTTACCAAACAACACTTGCCAGCATAAAAGTAGAGCAAATTAACTGAAAGGAACAAAGAAGATTGTCTTTCATGGGCTGCTGCTTACACTTGAGTCTTACAACTGCTCCCTGACTAGGTGGGCCATCAGCAATGTCATTAGGAACTATCATTTCTGTCATATATTTCTTTGCCTGCGTGAAGTCAGAATCCAGGTCTTCCTGGGAACTATTTTGTCTAGTATTTCTTCAAATATTGCTTAACACTAACACATTGTACTCATAAAGTATGTGAAAGGGCTGGGTTGTTGCTATGCCTTGTTAGTTGATGTCAGCATGTTGGACTAGAGTCTCACTGTAAAGCTGTCATGGTAGTATGCCAGGCTTTGAAGAAAAAAAAATTACGAAGAAAAACATTGGCACTTAAAAAGTCAGGCAAGCATATAGCAAACCATGGTGCATATTCGCTGCCAGTACATACTTTGTTTCATCCCCGTGTCATTCCCCTAGGCTTGTAGAAATATTTGTTAATAAACAACATCCAGAGGGGGGAAAGTAGAGCAGTATGTGGCTTTGGGTATTTTCACATATTTCTGTGTGACAGAGCTACAGGTTTTTTGACAAGCTAGATGGTGGGTGCGTGTCTTCTTTTGGCTGGCTTAAGAGGTCGCTGTCTGTGGTTTCTCGTTACCCCCCAGATCCTCTCTACCCAGCTACTCTGCATGCCCAGTTGGTTCTCTGGGCACTTCATAACTTCTTTGGGACCATTTAAACTGATTAGTCTTGTTCCTTTAGTGGGGGAGCTGGGCAACACCATACCAGGAGATGTGAGGGAGCGGTGGATGACAGCAGGGAGGCTGTCAGAGCTGGGGTTGGTCATTTTGTCCTTCAGCTCAGCCGTGTTAGCAAGAGGTGGCATGGACATATTCCTGCTTCAGAGCTGAGCCACGCTCAGCTCCTAGAGCAGTGCAGCTGAGAAGCAGAACATTACTAGAGTCAAAATCACCCTGGGCATGTACTTTTACCAGAGCTCAGGCTGGTGGTGGCTCGATCACAATCAGATGACCTTACTGCTTTTGATTCCTCTTGGGTCTCGATCAACTTTCTAGGCACACTGGCTGCTGCCTACACCATTTGTATCAAATGTCCTTACTGAGCCCATTCAAGTGTGCAAGAGCAGCACCATGTCAGAACTTCCCATTTTACCAAGTGAATTTGCTTAGACTAAGAATTCATATCACAATTCAGACTTGCTGTACCATATCCAGCATTACAGAGAGCCTTCATGCAGTGTGTGGCTGTCACTCCGTGTAAAGTCCTGGTGATTCATAGTTGGGTAGCTGTAGAAATACTTCTATTTTATTATCTAAATTTGGGATACCTGTAATTCATCTTCTCTGAAAAATAAATTAATTACTTTATATCCAGTAAAAATATAGAACTGGGAGAGCCAATTGGGCTCTTTGACTCTGGTTTTACTCAGGTGCTAGACATTTATGGTCCAGAAAGGTCCACAGAACACTGACTTTTCCTATTCATTATCTGTCTTTTGCATAGATCTAATTGTTTGTTATTGCAAAATGAGTACCTAAATAGATATTAAGGCTCAGAAATTACAATCATTTTGTTTGACTTCCTCATAATGCCCATCCTAATGCTCATTCCCGCAGTGGAGGAAATTAATCTTCGCTATTAATTTTGTCTATTAAAGCCAGAATTCAGATCGGTCCATTTGCAGTCCTTATTAAATAAGGACCCCTGCTGGCCCTTATTAGATAGATGAAGGACCAGAGTGAAGTTCCTTGTTACTTAAATGAAACCCATGTTTAGCAAAGCTGTTAAATCACAGCTGAAGGCAGACATCTTGATGAATAAATCAGCATTCATGAATAAATAATTGACATGAGTGCTAAAATGGATTTTCGTTTTCATGCTGTTTCTGTTCTTGGCCAAAAATTGAGACAGTCTGTGTGAGTGGCAGTGGTGGGCCCTGTGGCAGAGACAAGTGAGGTCAGGTTTCCAAAGGTGCAGATACAACTCTGGTAGGACCAACAGAAGCATCTCAGTTTGTTGGAGGCTTCAGCTCCTTCAGTTTCCATAATTCTGATGAGTTAAGGAGCTGGAATGAGCCTTACCAGCACGTTTCCCACAGGACATCAAATAACGTGAGTCAGTGCTGCTCTGGGACACATTTGCACTTTGATCTAGCAGCTAAAGGCTCAGTGTCCCATTAACAGTTTGTTCAAGACAGCTGCCTTTCCCTGTAATTGTGCTGGTTATTCACACCAGTGGAACTTTCATCAGCCAGCCACTTCCTGGGGACAACTACTGTGCACTCTGCATCACCAACCCTAAATAGGTTATGAGTCTTGCAGCATTTTGTGTACAAGGCCATGAGAAGCTTCAAGAGCAATGTTTCTGGAAGAGTCGTCATGTTTTTGTTCGCACAGTGGCTGTATCCTGCCAGAGACAGAGGAAAAATCTCATCCAAGGCTCATCTTGCACAGAGCCAACTCTGGTAATGTTTTGTCTCTTGCCCAAGTGCTATGCAGGACCCATAAGAACCATCCCAGCGTGCCATTTTGTTTTGCTAAATTTTTTAAATACCTGTGGTTGCGGGGAAATGCCAGTTCTGAAATCTGCCACTTTAATAATACAAGTGGTTTTCAGATGCTGGGGATAAGGATGCAGCTGCTCCAAGAGCCCAAAGTGCTGGTATTCTTAAGAACTGCAGCCAGGCACTTACAATGCCCTTGTGTCTTAAAGCCACAGCAAAGGGCAGGAAGCGGTGCCACCTGGGAATCAAAGGCTGCCGTTCATGCCCACACAAAGCGGGCAGAGCCTCTGGAACACTCCCCGTATCCAAAGCAAGGCTCAGATGAGACTAAAGTGGTGCCAAGCTCTTGCTGTGGTTTTCTCCCTCTCACCTCACGCAATGCTTGTGATAAACATCAGTGCCCGTTGCTGTGTGCGAAGGGCCGGCACGTGGCATAACATGCAGTCATCTGCAAGGGTGCAGTGCTCGCTCACTTGAAGAGAGAAAAAGCAGGATGGTGTCTTATTACAGGCCATTTGGGGACTACGTCTCCAGTTACAAGAGCTCCTCACCTAGAATAAATTGACCCAGCTCCATCTGTCTCGGTGGATTTACTGAGACACTGATTTACACATGCTGGAGCTCTGCTCTGGGTTTCTGTGGTGGAAAGACACTCACTCTCTAATTTCACTGGCTCATGGCTTCACCAAGTTACAAAACCAGCTAACAGATATTTGCATATTATAAAACCAACAGGTACATCCTGGAAACAGACATTCCTTGAGTCCTGGGACACGCATTTCCCAAGCACGTAGCAGGATAATTGCACAAGGCATGAAAAAGCCTCTCGCTGTCATCAGACACTGTGAAAGTCATTACATTGCTCTCATGGTAGCATGGCATGTAAAAGGAGGAGTTAAAAGGAGCATCAGCCTCATGAAGAGGAAGAGAAGTTACATGAAGTTTATAAGGAAATTTCTAAAAATCCAGAATCCAGGTGAGATGGGAAGCTAAGCATGTGGAGCCTGACCCAGACTGCTGAAGTTAGTAGTGACCTTGCTCCGTGGCCTCCGTTGTCCTACAGCCTCCTCCTCTTCACCGCTGTTGCAGCATCAGAATTTCCCTTGACAGCTTCTGTTTCCCCACCAAATCTTGTTGTTTTTTGCCAAGTGTCCCTGTTTTATTTTGGGCATGGAGCACCTCCCCAGGATAGAACCTGTTATTTGGTAGTCACAGCATGTATCTAGGACACATATATTCCTCCTCTCTTAGGAGAGGAAATTATGCCTGGGATTCCCACATTGTGGATGAAGCTTCTTGCTGTAAAAAGCAGAAGATGCAGAGCAAGAGGAAATTGTTCAACCTCTTTCACAATTTTGTGCAGAATGGACTGGCCACGTGTGTGGTGAGAATACTTCCTGGGTGAGGTTTAATGGATGTCCTGGGCAAGGGAGTGCCTAATTCTGGGCCTTGTAAGCCCTTCTGTCCTTAGCTATGCAACACCATGAAAACTGCACTGTACAGAGAGAACCACCTGACAGCACTGACTGGACAATGCCTGGGGGCTTTTTTTCCCACTGCCTCTTGCACACAGCAGCTCCCCAAGCAAGATTTTGAGAATCCAAACAAATCTATGGTGGGCAGAAGGACAATGCTGCACCTTGAGTACTTTTACAGCTGAGCTCAGCCTTCCCTAAGGATGCTGCCCTATGGATCTTCACATCCAAGATATGCTCTGGCAGTAGATGAGCTAAATCAAACAATAACCACACGGGCAGCATGCAGGCAGGAACAGCGCCTGGATCGCCTCTGACTTCACTCTTTCAGCACAGAAGTGCCTAAATATTGAAACTGGGCCATCTGCACAGGAAATTTGGTGGTACAGATACTGCATGGAGAACCCATGGGCAAGTGTATCAATATCTTCTTTTATATATCCTCAGTCACGGATTTGCTGTAGTTGACAATAAAATACATTGAATGTGGGACCACTCGAAAACGTTTGGCTTGATCGTACTCTGTTGCCAAGAGATGCTTAAACTGGCTTCAGGTTTGCCAGATCCTTTCAGCTGAGAGGCCTCTGCCAGCTGTGCAAGGTGCAGCAAGTTTGGTATAAGCCTTCTTCAAGCTTGAGAAGCACAATCTACTGGAGAAGTCTTGCAGCGTTTGTACTATCTGCAAGTGCTCCTGGTCAGCATTTCATTTTACCTTGTGACTTGGTTAGTTAAGCTGGAAATGCTGTTGTTTTGGAGTTGCTTGTAGGACTTCTTATTACTTACTTCAGTGGCCACAGGATTTTAAAGTTGTGATGCATATTTTTTTGCTCATCCATTTATCACCCTGAAGTTTTCTGGTCATGTGGTGCTCTGTATGTTTGTCTCCTTCATGTATGTGCGTCCCCTTCTGTATCTCTGACCTACAGATCCGACACTCTGGACTCTTGTAGACCAGATTGCAAGGGGGTTGTAAAACTTGACAAAAGCTGAAAGAGACCAAGACAGAAAATATATTGACGTTGATGCAGTCACACACAAAAAAAAGTGCCAATATTTTGCAGTGGAGTCCCAGAGGGAGATGGTGCCCATACAAAAATTCTTCTCAGAAAAACTGTTGTTTCTCAGAAAACTTCAAAAGTGAGAAAAATCTCCCTGCTTTTATTGACAAAAACACCTGCTGGCTCCTCAGCAATTAGTAACAACAAATAATGAAGTTGTAGAATGGCATTTATTTAACAGAAAGATAGACTAAAGTGGAATTGGGGTTCACCTGAGTCAACTATGCAAAACTCACTCTGACCCAGTTCAGGGGCTAAAGTGCCAGAGGAGCACAAGGTGCTGTGCAAGGCAGGCAAGATGCTGTGCTCAGGTAATCTCACTGCCCTGAGCATTTCCACAAGCACACATCCACAGTTCGTTTCAGAATCTACTGCCTGGATAGGTTTTTCTCTGAAATGTTTAAAAAATATTTTTGAAATTTTTTTACATATCCTAACATTTTAACATGTACTCATCAAAACTGTGCTTTTATAGAACATTTGTAATGCTTTTTTCCCAAGATTTCCATTGACTGCAGCAGGCTTTGGCATGGACGCTAGCTGTTCAAAGCCTAGGACTATAAATATAGATTCCCAAGGACTTGACTGGAGGGAGTGACAGATGCATAGCTTGACTCCATGATCTGCCAGGGCAACATTTTCCAGAAGCAAAAAATGAGAATCATCTGTGTTAAATTTATCTACACTTGGACTTCTTTGGTACGTGCTGGAGGAAATCACTAGGGAGCAGATGACTTTAATATGCCAGCAGTGTAAAATTTGTGCACTGTCTTCGAGCAATGCTGTTTATTACATTCCTTGGTTAAATTTTACCTCTGATACAAAATATATAAAACATCTTCACAAGGTAAGAGGGAAGATCAAAAGCATATGGTGAATAACTCACTCTTCTTCAGCTCCTCCTGAAATGTTGCTGTGTGCTCTTGTGACGTGGTTTAGACCTCGGATCCATCTGCCAGTCATGCTGTTGATGTGCTTCCCAAGGACTTCATCCGGACCCCGCCAAAAACCTCCTGTCCACCTCAGCTGCTTTGGAACCAGGCTGAAATGCACTGATCTCCCACTGACATCCCACTGTCTACTAGAGACCTTCTTCCTCTTCGGGCTGGACAGGACTCTTTTGTTAGGTCTGGCTAACAGCTTGAGAGCAGGGTTACATTTTTTTCCTCCAGTTCTGGTGACCTTTGGGGCTGGAAGCATGTCTTGGACGTGAGCTCTTGGGTAGCAGAGTGCTGTGTTTGCTCCTGCCGTGGCAGGGACGGAAGCCTGTGTTTAGAGGGAAGTTCTGATTAAGATCATCAAAGCGTTTCTTTTCTTCAATTCAAACAGACCTGCACAATGCAAGCTCTGTAAGCCAAAAACATGATTCAATGCTTTAATCATTAGGAGAGGTGGTGGGGATGGAAAGGCATCACTCATTTTTCAAGGCATTCGGGGAGGGAGATGCTCTGTACCAGTCTCATTGGCACAGCCTTTCTGCCAGTGCCCGCCCAAGCCCTTTGTCAGAGATGGGATACAGGGGTGGGCAGGGCCTTGGCTTGACCCAGAACCGATGCACTGATGCTTTTGTTAGTGGTTTGCAGCAAAGGGAGCCACAGGCAGTTTGAGCTGACTGGCTGGAGCGCAGCGCTGAGTAATTCAGGCACTCACAGCACAGGTTAGCAGGAAGGCCCTGGGCGAGTCTTGCCATTGCACCTCCTCTCATTTTCCCCATCCGTCAGAGGGAATAACACTGACTCTGCCTGCCTTGCAAAGGTACCCTTGCAGGGCCTGAGTCATTCGGGAGGGGGACAGGCTCTGCAAGGTGCCACTGCTCCCAGCACAGCTGCTCGGTGGCTCCTGAGAGGAGACCACAGCCAGCCGATGGTAAAGAGCTTTGAAGATGCAAAGAGACGGTGCTGGCCTTAAATCACAGGGGCCGACACACCTTCACAAAAACTGTATTTTAGTGTCTCCTGATGAGCAAGAGAAAATGAATGCCTCTCTGGAGGGTCCAAGCTCAATTCCCTCCTCCCCCATCCTCAAACCAGCTCTTTCTTCTGCGCTTCTGGGAAGGAGAGGCTGGAGGCGGCCGGCTGGCTGGGAGTTGTTCCAGCAGCAGGGAGCACTCATCTGGCAGCATGCTGACAGTCTGGAGCTGGAGGATGGTCCCCCAGGGACCCCTGCCAGATGGCTGGGATTAGAGTATCCCCCTGGCGGTTTTAGCCCCTGCTGGAGCAGTGGAGGGAGCTGAGATTGGAGCTGAGCAGGACAAAGATATTTTCCACTGGTTTAGCAGGGAGGGCTTCAGGACATTAGGGAACATCACCAGCTGTATTCCTGTGGCTGTTAGACAGCCTGAGATAAGGAAATAGCTGCAAAGGCAGAGAGAGGAGTGTTGATGCCGGGTACTGTGTGAATACCAGCTTTCAGCTCCTGTGTGTGTCAATGTTGGTCTTGGATCGGTGACGATGGGCCCTGGAACGTGTCACCACAAAGCCATTCCTGAAGGGACCGGAGAGTCAGGATGTTCTAACGAAAAGGCATGTACTGAAACATCCCCTCCACCAGCCTCCACTGCGCTGCTATTCATGGTTTGACATGGAGGGAGAAGCTGCTGTGCTGCTCCCCACCCCTCCAGTGCTGAGAGCTGGCCTCGGTTTGCTGGCCCTTTGTGAGAGGAGGGCAATGATGCTGTCCGCACGGCCAGACAGGCCCCCAGCTCTGCCTCTCCTCTGCTTTGGCCTCCTTGGCTCTGGGTCCAGCACGGGCTCGCTGCTCTCGTGGGGAAAAGCCCCCTCTCACAAAAGATGTCTTCTCGTGCAACGCAGCCTGCAGGCATTCTCTCTGCAGAGGAAGGAAGGGGCTGGGCTGGCTTTGGGACTGGGGCCCTGGGCTGGCATTCAGAAACCGTTCTGCTGCAGCACCACTCCATAGTGTCAAGCATGCTGTTTACTTGCTGAGCTTCCTCTGCCCATCTGCTTTGGCACAGGGGGTGGAGAATGAGAAATCTGCTGTTGAAACCCTGGGTCTCCCGTGCTGGGTCACGGTTTGCAGACATCCATGTGATGTGGTGATGAGTATGGACCTGCCAGTGGAGGCAGGAAGGGCAACAAACAGGGTTGGAGCTTTTTCCCTCCTGATGCTTCATGTGTGTTTCTGAATCCCATGGCACCATCAGAGCCATCTGGTTTGTGACAGCTCAGTCATAGCTATGACCACCGTGTTGGGGAGTATAATGTTTCTGGATAGATGGAGACAAGAAGATGGGCTTAAGGAAAATGTCACAGCTCTTGGAAAAACACCCTGACCTTTTATAGCCAACGCTGATGTGGTGAGTGAAGAAATTGCTTCACTGGACAAATATGAGTTTAAGGGAGGGGTTAAGGAGGGCTTACACACAGAAACTTTACACACAGGATAAAATCAGGGCTTCCAGATGCAAAAGGCACAAAGAATGAAGTGGGGTTATGAAGGGATGGAGTGGCTGGGTGAGGAGAGCTTGAGGTGCTGGGAAAGTGGATGGGTTGAAGAGGACAACTTACTCCCCTCAGGTTCATATTCAGACCCTGCTGTAGTGCCTCATACTGTCAGGGTATCAGGGTGCCAAGAGCTTTTAGCTACTCAGAGAAAATGATTCTGCATAAATGTAGGATCTTTATTCACTCAGCATGTCAACTTGTTTAAATTTTTGTGAGGAGAGCAAGTATATTACAGTATTGTTATCCTATGTGGAGAGTTGCTCATGTTTAATTACAGTTCCTGGGAAATACAGGCTCTTACAATGCGTCGTCTGTTCAAATAGATATATACATCTCGGGGAAAAATATAATAGTGCCATTATACTGTTCTTATAAAGTGCTAGAACAAAGCACACATGCACGTCTCCTCATATCCAGCAATGAAATAAATGTAGATGACTAAACATAGAAATGTATCCTACAAATACGTGTAGCAGCTCCCTGCGAGTCAATGGGACTGATCTGTGCGAATCCCTCAGGTTCCTCTACGTAAATAGATGCCCCCACACCCCGAGGGTGACATTCTTGGGAAAGGGAATGTCTTGTATTTCCTGATTTGCTTCCTTGCTCTTTAGAAATCACTAACCTTGCACTTGGCGATAGACAGTTTAGGGATAAACTGTGAGCCAAAAACCCAGTGTGACTCAGGGGGGCTCTTCCTGCCCACTGTGGATGTTATTCACATCACCTCGCTCCTGACTGCTGAGAACTGCAGAAAATGAAGTGTTGCCATCATCCTTTGTCCTGCAGGCAGCAATTTTCTGCCTGCCTGTGGGAAATAATCCTCTTTTAATTTAATTATTCATTTTTCAATTATTTAATGCAGTACTCTGGGATACCAGCAAGGGTTCTGGTTCGTTTTCAAATTGCTGCCACCTCAGACAGTGGAGCTCTGGGATCCAGCTCCCTGGGAGAAGGGATTTGTTGTCTTTGAGCCACTGCCTTCATTAGGAGGGATGTGCTGTCTCCTTTCCCTGGCACATCCCTCGGGAAGTTTCCATGTGCTCTGCCAACCTCCTTGGCTCCCACGGGGGCTTGATCATGCCTGGCCGAAGCCAATGGCTCTGGACAAGGACAGCTGAATGGGGCACCACCAGGAGTCCCTCCGTGTTTCTTCTTGGAGAGCCCCGTGAGCACTCTCCTTGATGCCAGTGGCTGTGCTGGGCTTTAATAATTTCCGGTGTAGGAAAAGCAAATGCTGGCCCACTGTGGTGCCACTTCACACTGCTCTGTGCTGGCCCAAGGATCGCTTCCCATATTGCGTGGGCCTTCACCGAGGCTGATTTTCCACTCTGAGCTGTATCCATGTTAGCTCCTGAACTGCACCAGCTCTGATGTGGGGGGCAGGGGTCAGCTCTAAAAGATTGCTGGATCAAATAGAAAAGATGTTCATACAGTATTGAGCAGGAAGAAGTTTAAAAGAAAAGAGGTCAGTTCTGCTGCCACTTTACAGTTTTTGATAGATGTAACTCCATTCATTTCTGTGTAGCTAATTTTGTTTTATGCCAGCACAAGTGAGAGCAGACTCAGGCCTTCCTCCTGCAGCAGCTAAAGTGAAAAACATTTCTATTTTTGAAGCTGAAAGCATTTCTTACTTCTATTTATCACATGTCACTCTGCTGGCAGTGATGGTGTAAATGGCATGGAAAAATTAAATAAACAATTTATGGGAACTGCTTATGACCCTATTGCTTGCCCATCACGGCAGCTACCAGGCACTGCCAGGCAGCAGGACCAAGGAATCCTCAGTGCCTGGGCAAAGACAAGGCTGGTGGTGTTCACCTCTTCCATCCTAAGACTGCTAAAAGGGTGTTTTTGTTCTTTATGGATGTCTGGTTTTGCACTGCTTCTGGATGCTTAACATCTCTAAGCTCTCTAGACATCCGTAAAATTCTATTTCCACAGTAAATGTGACTTAAACAAGGGGGCAGGTGTTCAGTGGGATGGTCTGCAGGACATGTTCTCATGGCTGGTCCTGTATCCTTGGAATGACAGTGGACCCTTCCCAGGTGAATTTGAAGGCTTTTTGGAACACAAGATGAGACTTCTTCCCCTCCGTGTCATAGTAAGTCCATTGCTAAGGTGTCTCACAGAGACATTTTCTTCCCTCTCACAGGAAGATATTTCCCTCCAGCTAGGAAATTTATTCCCTGTAAAATTGAACAGGAGAATAAGATTTCCAGAGAGAGCCCATGGCTGTAATAAAAGATTATTGCCAATTTCTTTGGCTGTGCACACAGAGCTCGGCACTCAGGTAGAAAATTTTGTGTGTCCAAAACTCCACAGCTGGGTGTACACAAACACCAGGGTGCAAAGCCTTCATCGGGCAGTGAGCAGAGCTTTCAGGGATGCTCGTCCCCAGATGAAGATTCCTTTAAAGGTCCTGTGAGGCTCTGCCATGCAGGCTAATGAAGCAGGTCAGTGTCACCATGCTAACCCCAGACCACAATGCTTTGCCCAAATTTCCTGTGCCAAACAGCTCACGTCCTCATCTGCAAGGCAGAGAGAGGGACCCTTCTTGGTCCCTTTCAGAGAGAGGCTGTTATGCTGATTGCATTAAAGATTACAGCGCACTGCAAGCGCTAAGGGAGCCGTACGACTACCACGGGCTGGGATAAATACAAAATACTATAATTTAAAGGCCCTTGCCTTTCAGTTGCTAATGGCTTAATTAAACAATAACATTTAACAGATGTGCTTTTTCTCCTCCAGTAATTCACTCCATCTGTGTCAACATAACTAGGCTCAAATTAGTGCAAAATGTAGATGTTAATGTCTTATTTCAGTTTTTATGTATCAATGTACATTTACATATATATGGTTTCAGTTTATGATGAGATGATTGCCTCCTTAGAAGGAGAGATTGCACACTATGGAGTTTAAAGAGCCTCTCTTAGTTCCTGGAGCAAGAACAAAAAAAGCAAAAATCCAAAGACAAATGCTATACAGACACTTTGAAAGTAAAAGAAAATTAGGCACGTGTTATATCGGGGATGTTATGTATTGAACTGCAGGATAACTGTGACTCTGCACTCTTTAGGACAGTGAAAATTTTGTGACCCTTTATTTCTGAAGCAGTTTCTCTCCTAACCTCAAATGATGGCAAAAAGAAGCTTGCCTTATTGCATGTGAAAGCAGATAACCATCTGAATTCCTGGAACGTGTGTTGGGGGAGTGGATAATTGTGGAGAGATTTGTTGTTTTACGAAATAGCTTTAACAGCATTAGAGATGAGCGTAGCTCACTCGATTGTTATTAGTGCTGCTTTAGAACACCCTTCCCCGTGCTGAGCGCTTTCTCGGAGGTGCTTGGGAGTCGCTGCCGACCTCGCACGCCTCCCGTGCCGCGGGTGCTGTGTAGGCAGCAGTCACACGGCACGAAGGCGCGGAGCACGGTGATCCCTGCTGCCCCGCTTCCCTCCCCGCAGGCTGTGCTCTCAGCCCTCGGGACGGGACGCTGCAGGGCAGAGCCCGCGCCCTCCTGCACGGGCGTGCGACAGCTCCACAGCCACGTCCTCCCAGCCTCGCTGTCCCCTGGGAAGTCCGCGGGCTGTCCCAGAGCCAGCTGGGTGTACTGCAGGGCTGATGAGCAAGCACAGCGCGTTCCTGGCTGCTCCTGAGACTGGTCTTACAAGCCGCGCAAACTCCTCAGCCTAATCCATCTGGGTGATGCCTAGGCAAGGACACTCTCGGGTCCTGATCCTCTGTTTCCTTACAGTCTGAACTGCTTCTTTTTAATATTTTTCCAATAAATTCTTATGAACTGACTGGGTTACTTGGTTTTCCCCTAATTTAATTTGGATTAATTTAATTTTAATCAGTCTGTCTTCTCAGCATCCTATTAAACTTCCAATGAACCCTTCCCATAAGTGGATTGGTGAAGGAGGCAAGTCTATATCTGTTAAAATACTTGCCTGCTCTTTAGGCTGCAAATCATTAGACTTCAGAAAAGGTTTTTATGGCACAGCACGTGATCAGAGGGGATGGTGATTGATGATCCAACCTTTTTCTTGCTGAAGACCCCAGCAAAACCAATGCAGCATCTCCTCAGATCTGTTTGGCCCAGTTCAGACTGGCAGTAATATGGAAAGCATCTAAAGCTGTGTCTGTCATAAGCCTGGCACCAGACTTTGGTGATTCTGCCCTTGCCATTCTGAATCCAAGGAGACATTGCAGACCCAGAGACACAGGTGGTCTCCAGTAAACATAACCTATATAACAAGATTAGACTTGTATCTGCCTGTTTTTCCCTCCTGTTATACTGCCCAGTTTGCCATAAAAATTTATTAGACTCTTAACCAAAATCAATTACACTTTTATATACATTTATATATATATATACACACACACACACACAATGTATTGTCCTCAGTGTTAACACCTGCCCAGGTAAATTTTGCTGACAATCAACCATGAAATATTCACAGCATTTTCTCAAAAAAAGAGAGCTGAACTATGCCAAGGTGGCAGCAGGACTCTTGTCTGAGCCATCTCCAAATTATTTTTTTTTTTCAAATTAAGGAACAGGTAATAAGGGAGTTAAGCTAAGAAAAGCCTGGGGAAAATGTGATTGTTTTGTATTTTTTGTGATCAGTGGGGAATTCCTCACTCAGCATCAGGAAGAAAGCAAAGTATCTAACTGAGGGTCTTCAGCCTCACAGAAATTAATTATTGCAGCCTTTGCCACATTTTGACATAGGAAAAATCCCCAGTGACTGCATCCAAGTTTTGTCAGCTCAGGACTGACACGTTGGTCACTTCAGTTATTCAGAATCTATTTCATCTTATTAAAAATAGCTACCTAATGAACCTGTCCATCAACTATTAAAAGAACAGATATTTCCAAAATTCGGTAGGGCTCTGCCAGTGTTCTCTGTAAAACTTGTGTGCCATTTGGCTTACGTAAATTTGCATTCAGCCTTGCCAGGATTTTCTCTCACGAAAAAGCAGCTGATGCATTTGCCACTAGGGCTGTTACACGGCCACAAACAAGAGGAAAATGGCTTTGGATTATCACAAATAGGATGGAGAGTCCTTTATGAAACAGCCCTTTTACTAGGATGCAGTCTGCCGTCTGAAAGGGGGCATGGAGAGATGGGTGTCTGATACACGACAGTGCCATGGCTCCACACATTGAGCTGTGGAGGCCTCAGCACAGGGCCCAGGAGCTGAGGGCTTGTCCCCACGGGGCTCTGCATGGATTCCTCAGCCCAAGCCATCAGCTCAGCAGGACCACAGCACCAGGACACACCACACGATGAAGAGAGCCACTGTGTGAGATCTGCCAGGCTTGTCTCACGCCCACACTACAGCCAGGGCTCAAACACCCAACTGCAGGCATCTGCCTGCACCACCAGGCCAGCCTTAATCTCAAAAGCAGAGNTAACAGCATTAGAGATGAGCGTAGCTCACTCGATTGTTATTAGTGCTGCTTTAGAACACCCTTCCCCGTGCTGAGCGCTTTCTCGGAGGTGCTTGGCAGTCGCTGCCGACCTCGCACACCTCCCGTGCCGCGGGTGCTGTGTAGGCAGCAGTCACACGGCACGAAGGCGCGGAGCACGGTGATCCCTGCTGCCCCGCTTCCCTCCCCGCAGGCTGTGCTCTCAGCCCTCGGGACGGGACGCTGCAGGGCAGAGCCCGCGCCCTCCTGCACGGGCGTGCGACAGCTCCACAGCCACGTCCTCCCAGCCACGCTGTCCCCTGGGAAGTCCGCGGGCTGTCCCAGAGCCAGCTGGGTATACTGCAGGGCTGATGAGCAAGCACAGCGCGTTCCTGGCTGCTCCTGAGACTGGTCTTACAAGCCGCGCAAACTCCTCAGCCTAATCCATCTGGGTGATGCCTAGGCAAGGACACTCTCGGGTCCTGATCCTCTGTTTCCTTACAGTCTGAACTGCTTCTTTTTAATATTTTTCCAATAAATTCTTATGAACTGACTGGGTTACTTGGTTTTCCCCTAATTTAATTTGGATTAATTTAATTTTAATCAGTCTGTCTTCTCAGCATCCTATTAAACTTCCAATGAACCCTTCCCATAAGTGGATTGGTGAAGGAGGCAAGTCTATATCTGTTAAAATACTTGCCTGCTCTTTAGGCTGCAAATCATTAGACTTCAGAAAAGGATTTTATGGCACAACACGTGATCAGAGGGGATGGTGATTGATGATCCAACCTTTTTCTTGCTGAAGACCCCAGCAAAACCAATGCAGCATCTCCTCAGATCTGTATGGCCCAGTTCAGACTGGCAGTAATATGGAAAGCATCTAAAGCTGTGTCTGTCATAAGCCTGGCACCAGACTTTGGTGATTCTGCCCTTGCCATTCTGAATCCAAGGAGACATTGCAGACCCAGAGACACAGGTGGTCTCCAGTAAACATAACCTATATAACAAGATTAGACTTGTATCTGCCTGTTTTTCCCTCCTGTTATACTGCCCAGTTTGCCATAAAAATTTATTAGACTCTTAACCAAAATCAATTACACTTTTATATACATTTATATATATATATACACACACACACACACAATGTATTGTCCTCAGTGTTAACACCTGCCCAGGTAAATTTTGCTGACAATCAACCATGAAATATTCACAGCATTTTCTCAAAAAAAGAGAGCTGAACTATGCCAAGGTGGCAGCAGGACTCTTGTCTGAGCCATCTCCAAATTATTTTTTTTTTTCAAATTAAGGAACAGGTAATAAGGGAGTTAAGCTAAGAAAAGCCTGGGGAAAATGTGATTGTTTTGTATTTTTTGTGATCAGTGGGGAATTCCTCACTCAGCATCAGGAAGAAAGCAAAGTATCTAACTGAGGGTCTTCAGCCTCACAGAAATTAATTATTGCAGCCTTTGCCACATTTTGACATAGGAAAAATCCCCAGTGACTGCATCCAAGTTTTGTCAGCTCAGGACTGACACGTTGGTCACTTCAGTTATTCAGAATCTATTTCATCTTATTAAAAATAGCTACCTAATGAACCTGTCCATCAACTATTAAAAGAACAGATATTTCCAAAATTCGGTAGGGCTCTGCCAGTGTTCTCTGGAAAACTTGTGTGCCATTTGGCTTACGTAAATTTGCATTCAGCCTTGCCAGGATTTTCTCTCACGAAAAAGCAGCTGATGCATTTGCCACTAGGGCTGTTACACGGCCACAAACAAGAGGAAAATGGCTTTGGATTATCACAAATAGGATGGAGAGTCCTTTATGAAACAGCCCTTTTACTAGGATGCAGTCTGCCGTCTGAAAGGGGGCATGGAGAGATGGGTGTCTGATACACGACAGTGCCATGGCTCCACACATTGAGCTGTGGAGGCCTCAGCACAGGGCCCAGGAGCTGAGGGCTTGTCCCCACGGGGCTCTGCATGGATTCCTCAGCCCAAGCCATCAGCTCAGCAGGACCACAGCACCAGGACACACCACACGATGAAGAGAGCCACTGTGTGAGATCTGCCAGGCTTGTCTCACGCCCACACTACAGCCAGGGCTCAAACACCCAACTGCAGGCATCTGCCTGCACCACCAGGCCAGCCTTAATCTCAAAAGCAGAGTCTCCCTCTGCTCACTAAGGGCAGTCAGCTCTGACCCTGCTGACAGCTGGGGCTCTGACAGATGGGCTCTGGTGGCATCAGCGGTGGGGCCGAGGGCATCACAACCATCACAACCCTCTTGCTTCCCCATGCCAGGGTACTCCTGAGCTTGAGCAGGCAATGTGCAAGGGCAGGTCCTTAACCCACTGCCAGTAATGCTGGCCAAATACGCAGCTCATGACATCCCTCCCTGGAGTCACTCAAGCATTAAATACTCAAGCAGTATTTTGCCCACATTGGGCATTTTCAGGACAGCGGCGTGGGGAATGCAGTGAAGGCATTGCCCAAGGACAGCCACCCCTTGTGCTGATGCCTCCTTTAAATATGTGCTCCATCTCTCCCGACCTTTGTGATTTCTGTACTGGTTTGTGTGTAGAGATCTCCAACAGGTATCAGCTGGCACAGACTGCTCCTGAAGGATTAGAATTCAGTCAAGAAAACAGCAGTGGCAGAGCAAGGTCACAAAGTCAGCCCCTCGGAAATTAGGAGCTGTGGAAAAGGACACAGGTAGTGCAATTTTAATTGAGCAGTCCCTACAATACACAGACTTTAATTACTAATGTAATTGAGTGCATGTTAATCAAAATCTATTTTTTCTATGGGATTCTTGACATCATGAGTGCACAGGATAGAAATCCTATTTTATAGCCGATACTGAATATAGTATTTTCCATTTTCCCATCTTGTCTCTCCCTTACCTTTCAGTTCAATTTCATTCTTTTCTGCCCAAGCAATCCCAATTCTCATTCAATTCCTCCTTAATTTTCCCTCCATCACTGTGTGCCTGCCACCTGCAACCTCCACTGTCACTCCCGGTGCTGGTGACTGTGACAAGCTTTCCTGGGTCCCTTAGGGATCAGCTGTGCCCAGATCAATCTGCTCCAAATGGATTGATGTCCCTGGCTACACTTGGTCACTTGGTGACTCTTCTTCCACGCACTGATCTGCCTCATCCTAACTCTCAGTGTGGCCTGCACAGGTCAGAGCAGGGCCAGGGGAAAAACAGACTGGAGCCTGTAGGGATGAAGGACCTCAAAGCTCATCCTCTGCTTCAAAATCACCTTCCCCTAAAGCAAGCTTGTGTAGATTAGGAGTGAAAAAAGCAAGTTTGCTGTCTGTGGAAGCGTCCTTCACTCAGGCAAGAGTCATCAAACCACCTTCTGTCACCGCTCGCCCCTCCGGTTCAGTGAGGCACATATTCCACGGACACGGCTCAAAGCCACCCTTACCAGTCCAGCCAGAAAACAGTGTCAAGACAACAACTTCTCAGAGCCTTATTTGAACTACAAGCAAATGACTAATCTATTATGAAGCCAAACATTCTCTTCCTCGTTGTGGCTGCACAGTCAGATCTCAGACTGAGACCTTCCCTCCGCGTGGCCGTGTGCGTGACACCACCGCGTAACTGGGATTATTTTACTGGCATATGTGCATGGCAGAGATTAATGTGTGCAGCTTATACACAGCTTTTGTCTGAAAGCACACTCAGTGGCAAGCCCTCCTTCTCCAGGCAGGAATGGGTTTGGGAGGCTGTGCACTGGCTCTGCCTTTTGCAGCGTGGGGTGACTCAGGACCACCTTGATCCACCATCTGCTCCATGTCCTGGTCCCTTCACGTGGCCTCTCTGAGCATCCCTTTAACCTGTGTTGGTTAGCAGGGTGAGAACAGGGAGTTCTGAAGAAACTGTGCCCCTGCTTCCCACCCCAGTATTCATACTGGGTCCTGGGGATTTCCAGGTGGGGACCCCAGAGCCAGGCAGTGGCACAGAGCAGGAAACTAGCATGAGACTTGGGGAGGGTGAAATTATTGGGGAATTCCTCTGAATTGCTTCAGTTCTTACATGCCCCTGAACCGTATTCTTAACATATGGTCTTGTTTTCCAAAGGCTTATACCTAGCCCAAATTTGAGAAGATTTTCACAGGAACAGCAGAAGGCACACCCCAAAGGTCTCTTGCACCTGCCAAATTTCACAACTCTGCTCCAAACCATGGAAAAATAGAGCTCGTAAAGGTCACGGTTATTTTTAGCCCACTTCGTAAGGAAATACAGCTATGCAATCACTTGCTTGCTCCCTTTGCATTCCCTGCTATTGCACTGGAATCATTGGCTGCCCTCAGACAAATTTGATAGAGGAGCAGAAAGCGCAAAGATATTAAATTCCTACAAGTTTCATGAAAACAGGAGCTGAGCATAGCAGAGATCCCAACAAAAGCAGCAAACAGAGGGAAGCAGCAGGCACTCAGCCTGTACTGGACAACAGATTAAATATCCTTCCTCTGCTTTGGCAATTTGTTCCCTTGAGGATATAGGGAATATATTTTCGTTACAACATATGTTAGCACCCTGTAGCCTCTGGGGCCAGAGCTGATGGGCTCATGGGGAAGGGTCCACAGCTCTTTGTTTCCTCTGTGAGAGGCAGCAGCTGTAAGAGTCCCTGTAGCACTGCCTTCAGAGCAGCTTTTCAGGTGGTATTAGGGTCATCTCTCATCTGGTGTTGCTGTTACCCCAGCGTAGTCATGTATTTGGGCGCTTGTTGTAAATTAAGCATCTTCTCTGATCTCTGTAACCTAAAGATTCTGCTAGAATATTAGCCAATATTCAAAAAGGCATGGCTGATATTTGAATAACATAATTTATTTGCATTGCTCAGTGTAAATATGGGCTAATTAGTTTCTCACTTCAACTTTAATGACCTCTCATGTTTTATGTGGCATATAACATCCTGAGAGAACATAAAAGATGGCACAAAATGTGAGGCTATTAAGGCAAAGATTTATTTGTCGTGTTTGAAAGAAGGATGTTTTGAGCCTGTAAGCAAGTCCTCCCAGGTCAGGGGCCTCATAGGTCTCTGTAAGCAAGAGATCCCAGATCTAGTAGCAGCCCAGAGGCCTCCAGGAATGAGCCAAGTGAGGATCAGTGTCCCTTGTCCCCAAGGGGCAGGCTGGATGCAGGAAGCCTGCTGGGAGGCCACGAGTCGAGGTGGAATATAATTGCAGTCCTACCTGTGCAGGGAGTGCAGTGCCTGAAAACCAGGATTAAAGAGAGCATGGCAACTGCGAGGAGCCTTCAACAGAGAAACAGGCAAGTCAGCAAACAGGAGGAGGAACTCAGGAGGCATCCAAATGTGAGGTGGTCCAGGCTACGGATGGATATGCCTGTGGGGCTCTGCCAGGACCTTCTAGGATATTAAATTGTAATAAGATTCCTACTGGACTAATTCACCTCACAAGCTGGGTATGGGCATGGCTCACCTGCCTCATCAACATCTTCTGGCCCTCAGATTTATGTGTTTATGTTTGGCTCTGCCCAGCTAACTGTTTTTTGCTCAGATACAGGTGATGCTGATCTGTGCTATCCTTTCTTTGGTATTGCTGTTATCCCCCAAGATCTGCATCACCCACAACCATCATCACTGGTGGTTAAGTTTTCTTCTAAGTAGTTATCAAAAATATCAGCTGTAATGGACACAAAATACATGATCCCCGAAATGGCCTGCACACAATGCACACAAGGTGATTTCTACCTACAATTTACTTTATGATGTGGACATTAAGCAGCTTGTAGTTGCTTAATTTCATTTAATATTGACACATGGATTTCATGCCATCCCAGTTTCTAAGCCAATGTCACACAGTACCAAGTCCAAGGCGTTTTATCGTTTTCAGCACAATTTATCATCTCATCAAAGGCGGCCGGTTAGTTTGACAAAGTACATTTTATATAAACCACTGTGAGCTGGCATCGTTTTTAGTGACCTCCTTTAGTTCTCAGAGCACTATGCCAGCTGTTGCGTTATTTGGCCTGTGTAGTGGCCTCACTTCATTTGTTTGAATTTAACCCTGTCCTGCAATAAAACCCTGAAGCAGTTAATGTGAGAATTGTGTCAGTTAACATAAAAATTTCTGGGATAATTTCTGTTCCTGCAGTTTCCTTATTTTATTCCACTCCTAATCCCAAAGTAAATGACAAATTTTAAAATATGCCCTGAAATTAAAATTCACTTTTCAACTGACTTTTGGGTTAACTGAAAGGTTTTCAATAATACGATGGATCTGGGATGTTTTAATAATATCAGCTCACTTTGCTTAAGCAAAGAAAATGGTAATTTTATCAAAATCAGTACATGGGATGTGTGTTGAGCATAGGGAAACATCAATCTTTCTGTCTAAAGGGGAAGTGGGTAAAGAGAGTGACTTGGTTTTCCTGTGCTGACCTCAGTTTACAACATCATTTTTTACAGTCCCAGAAGAAAGAAATCCGCTTTTTAATTAGAGCTGCAGCAGTTTATACACCTAAGTCTGGCAGTGGTGGCTCAGCCTCGCCACATTGCCTTCGACAGCAGCAGCAATATGGGCTCAGTGGAGCAGTGGAGAGATCTCAACAGAGCTACGTCTGCCTTCAGATATCAGCTGTTCCATCAGGGAAAATAATGCTTTGGGGATCCCTGTTTTACCCTCCTTAGCCAAAGGGTAACATGCTCATTCTGCCCCTGTGGAAGTGGAGCGGGAAGATTTTTGAGGCGCACCCCTGGACCAGACGTGGTACCCTCGCCCCAAGTCCTGGTGACCTTTTGCTCAGCTTGTGGCTTGTGCCCGTGACTGCCACGTCCTCAGCGAGCAGGGATCACCTTTTGCAATCAGATGTTATAAACGGAGCGTAATCAATCAGGCTTTTTTGTGGCAGTTGCCCTTATGATAGAGGAAAACCTTCTCCCGTCATGTATTTATTAACATTCTGTCTGTACGTAGCGCGTCTCAGTCTGCATCTTTGCTACAGCCAGAAGCAAACCCTGTTTGCTGTTTGCACTGGATAAATGAGACCTCTTAAGTAAGGGAGGCAAAATCCCTGTCTTACAGCGGGAGATTTCTGATTACTTTTTCTTGAAAGCTGCATGTATTTCACCGGACGTCTATCATATTATCTCTCGGCCCGATAATCTGGATACTTTGTCTCCTTGACGACAGACAACATCCAGAGCAGAGTATCCCTCTGTCACCAGATGCTGCGGGAATCTCGCGGCCCCGGCGGGCAGGAGGGCTGAGCCTGGGGCGGGAGGTGAGGACCCTGCTGGCAGGGTGCCTGCGAGGGCAGGGAGGCAGCCAGCAGCCAGCCCGTCTTCATCCCTGCTGTGCTCTGCCCCAGGTAGTTCTCAAAAGCCACGAACCACAACAAAATCTACTTTTCTGCTTTCAGAAATGTAAAAACTCGGTGTGATGGAATAATTAATGCAGCTGATTAAAGAGGAAGATTACACATTAACAGAGGAAGATAAGCACTTAATTTCCAACCTTATTGCATTTCAGACTTGAATATATTGGTTCCAAAAGTGGCTGCAGACTTATTTGCCTTTCTCTATATGTAAGTATGTAACATACATATGTATGATTACAATCTCCTGCTCTGCTTTAATAATATACTTAATTGCTTTCTGGCCCCACCTCAAGCTGCCTAAATTCATTTTGCAGGGAAAAGATTATTTGCTGTTGGCCTTTAGCAAGTAAATTGCCTGCCATCCTTAATCTGGGTAATAAAAGGTACTGCATCAGCCTGCTCGCAGCTCTGCTCGTTGCATCCGCTGCCACACAAAGTATTACTGACAGCTATTTTCCTCGTGCCATCCCAGCAAATGGAGTGAGGATATAATGTAAAATGTAAACCCCACAGACCTGCTGAGAGTCAGATTCCTTGTCTTCTGTTGCTCTCGCTGTGACGCTAAGTAAATCATTTGCATGTGACATTTGCATTACATATTACATCTACCGTGGTATCTTTTTTAATGCCATGCATTATAATAAATGATAAACACGCAGGGGCAGTACACTCTGATCAGCTCACACGCTGGCATATATGCAGATATGCACACGAAACACGCAGGCTCACAGCTGTACTTCCACACAGAAACCAAGGCTGTGGTCCACACTGCTCTGTCCACAGGCCTTTCCACCAAAGTGACATACAGCAGGACACAAATTGAGCTGAAAAAGGGAAAAGACACCTAACAAAGAAGGGCAAGGGCTCAGGCTGGGTTTTTCCACCCAAGAAGGTGCTGCTGATGTGATATTTTTCCTTACAGGAGAACACCAGCAGGCAGGACTGACCAAGGACAGGGGAACATGCAGCCCTTCACTCCTGTCATTTTCCCGTGGGGGACTGTGGGGGTCTGAAGGGCCCATGGTGCTACAAATATGGCCAGGCAATTCCCAGAACATCAAGCGTGAGGCTGCAAAGACTAGAATCACGTTGCATCATTTAGAAGTAATCCAGCATGAGGAAGGATCTCCTGAAGGATAATCTCCTTGGGGTGCCTGCTGTGCATCTGTGCTTAAGCATTTAGGCATCTGTGACTGTCTTTGGTGGAAGAACATAGGCCTTTAAAAGCTTCCAGACTGCCTTTCTATTTTTTTCTGATATATATCAGGAGGAAGAGGAAGGATGTGACATTTTTTCCTCTGATAAATATCAGACACATTCCACATTCAAGTCGCCAGAAAGCAAGAATAATGCCAGCAAATGTCAGTGCAAATTTTGCCATAGCCTCCTTTTGTACCGGTTTTGTTCAGCTCCTCATCAAGTGAACAGCCAGAAAGGGCATGAAATCATGAGAGGCGGGATGTTGTCAGGACTGGAACACAACCTGCAGCAGAGAAAACTGAACAAGTTTGGTCCCTAACGCTGGCAGACACAGAGGGATATTGGATAGATTGTAAAAGCGTTTGGTCCTCAATGCACCTCACAGCTGGTCCACATTTAAAGCCAGGCAGGTATGAAAACATAAGGGATATTGCCAGCCTGCCTGGTTTAGTGATGGTAAAATATCATTCCTCACTCGACTGAGGGCAGCTTCTCAAGGCAGGAGGCAAAGGCAGTAATTAAAGAAAATTGTAAGATGCTCATGAGCTCAGGAACAGCAAGGCAAAAGGGGAAGGGGTTGCCCAGCAGGAGAGTTCTCCTTCCGCTCCTCCTGAGAGGGAAGATATGCATCCACCCCCTCCAGCCTGTTTTATCTGCCTGAGAGAGGCATTCTTTGCTCAGGATGTGAAGTAAGACATTTCCTCAGCGGTTGAGCCTCCCCCTAGTGTGGGCTTTGTCTTTGCTTTACTCTGGGGCAAAGACTGAGAAACTGAGGCAGTCGTGCTGTTCCTTCTTCACTTGTGCTACTTTCCAAGATGGACCAAGTGATCCCTGCCATCATTCAGTCATGCCAGGAGCTGAACTTGAACAGTCTGGAGCTGCAGTGTACTCACAGTCATGTGCAGCAGCATCATCCAGGGGACAATGGTGAAATTTTCCTTGTAAAAGGCAATGCCGTGCGTGACATGATGACCTCAGACAGACCAACCCAATGATGTCGCTCTTCTACCTGAACCTCCACTGACTGAGGTGAGATGCCTCAGGTAGATCAACATGGCCAATGCTGCACTGCTGGGGGGAGGAAAGGCAGACAGAAAGAGGGAACATTTTCTGTGGGAGGATGGGCTGGGTAGACTGGAAGTGAGATGGCTGCAGGGCATGGGTGAGCATGAGAGAGGTCTATGAGAGAAAGGGAAACAGAAAGAAACTATCATTCCTTCTCATCAGGCTTGAAATCATGATGTAAATTTATTAGGCAGCACGTTTAAAAGAAGAGGGAGGAAACCACGTTTCAGCATTTCGCTGCCAGTTGAGGTTGTTGGCACAGGATGGTGGGAGCTTTGTCAAGGGTCAGAAAGCTGCTACAAACCTAAGCAACTAAAATCCTTCAAGGGCCGCTAAACTGAAGGATGTCATCTCAAGCAGGTGACGTCCATGAGCCACTGGGACAGATTGACTGTGTGCTTGTGCTTTCCTCATGCCCTCCCCAGACATCTCCTCCGGCTCTGGGCAGGGGCTGGCTGCCCGGGATGGCTGCTCGCTCTGCTTGCAGCCTGATGTGCTGTATCCACATTCCTGCGGAGGGAATCCCCTCAGCCAGCTTTCCCTCTTGGAATTAGACATCCAAAGGGCAGGAGCTGAAGGGACCCAGAGCACCCAGCCCACCAGCTCAGTGGGGAAGTTCTCCCCTGGGACACACGAGTCCCACCCTTCAGGGAGCTCTGAGTGTATCTCCATCCATGCTGCATATGGAGGCTGCAGCCTTCTAATGATATTCTGGAATATGCTGCACACATTTGTCATGGGGCTCCTGATTTGCTCTCACCCCATTTTTCCCACTTCAGGAGTACGGTAGCCTCAGTTTTGCAAAGGAGTATTTTGCTCCTTGTGAATATCATGAGCAGTGATTAATGGTGGATTTAAAAAACCCCGGCCACACACCAAATTAAATGCAGATTTCAGAGTTCCTCATTTGGCACCTTTCGATGCCATTTAACTGTGCAGCTTGATGACACAAAAAATCTTTCATGAGAATTTTCTGGCATTGCCACAGCTCCCCATTCCTGTAGCTCTGGGCTTAGGAACACCAGGGCTACAAGGAACCCTGAGATTGACTAAGCTCATTGGGACAGAAAAATAGAAAATTTTGTGGTTTGGTGTTCAGACCTGCTTCCCCCTAACAGCAAGGAATCTTGTTTTAATTTTAGAGGTGCAAATTAAACCATATGGGGACACAATGTGAACAAAAACTAAAACCGCACAGGTGAAAATCCTGAAAATTAAAGCGTTAGGAGAGGCAAGGCAAGGGAGGCTGTGCCGTGTGGGAAGAGGCCAGCCAGAGAGTTTGCTGCAAGGGCCCCTGGAGCCTGCTCCCTGGGGGAGGTCCCTGAGGGTGCTTGCCTGGGGACCAGCTGGCTCATCAGGTTCCCAGTGGCTTTAATTGCGCTTCATCTTGCATTTTCATCCTTCCTCCCCCTCTTTCTCACAAAGCAAGTCCCGCAGGACACATAAGGGGTCACGAGGAGAGGCACGCTGCCTTGGCAAGCCCTGTGGGGCAGAGACAGACCAGAGAATCTCTGGGCTTTACCCTTTATCTTTCCAGGTACAGCAGCTGTGTCTGGCCGAGGGCTGGCCGAGCCCATCGTTTCACAGTCGTGTTGGCTGTGTAAAGGTGCTGCACTGCCCAGCCCTTGCTTGGGGCTCGCCTGTCCACTCCGGCTCCTGGCTCCATGTCCAGGCTGGCAGAGCCTGGGACAGCAGTGGGAGCTGCTGGAGGGGCCAAGGGCACTCCCAGCAAACAGAGGAGGCCCAAAGCATGCTGATTCTTCCCTCCCCAGTCTGCAGGGCAGGGGGCTGAGGTGTGCTCCTGTGGTCACACCATCCCCGCTGCCACGCTTGCCCTTGACTCGGACCCCTCGGAACCTCCCCTGGGAGCGGGCTGGGAATGCTGGGCTCATTACTCCTCAACCCATTCTGGATATTTGGGCTGTTCCTGCCCAGAGGCCATGGCCAAAGGGGAGGTGAAAGGAGACATATTTGTCCTTACCAACTTGGTTGAGCACACAGGAGTCTTGGGGGCTGCTGGCAAGGCAACTGTGCTTGAAGCACGCCAAGAGGCGCTGGGCTCCAACTATGAAGGGAGGAACACCTGCACCACGGGGCTCAGCTTCACATTTAAACTCTTAAAATATAAGTAAAGCACCTTTTCCTTTGGTTTTTGTTAGAGGTGGGCTGAGACTGAAGCTCTGGGTGCACACTCTATCTCAAATTAGATGAGAAACACAAATCTGGAGTTCCCAGGCTTCAGCATTACCTGGGACCGCAGCAGCATCCCAGACTCAGGCATTAACAATGCTGGGAGTGCCTGGAGCTGGAGCTGGTGAGCTGCTTGCATCCTGGGTCTCTTTATTTAATTTATTCTTAATGAGAGTTGGAGTTGCGTGCGTATGTAAATCACTCTGTTTATCATAGTTTTACTGCAGCACCATCTGTTTTCATGGGATTTTGTGGCCATAAAGACAGCTGTTGACATGAGTGAGTGTGTGTGTGTGTGTGTGTGTGTGTGTGTGTGTGTGTGAGTGTGTGTGTGAGTGTGTGTGAGTGTGTGTGTGTGTGAGTGTGTGTGTGAGTGTTTTATTTCGGGAACTCTGCATGTAAAAGCCCTTAATTTATCCGCTGTGTGGGTTGCCGGCTGTACCCAACAAATGGAACATTTTCTCCATCCCCTTGCGAGTGTGATAAACAGCCGCTGCGCAGAGAGGGAACAGAGCCTTTTTCTTCCCCGTGATAAATACGCTCCCAGCAGCTCCCAGCTCCTTGGCTTGCAGATTATTATTTTTTTCCTCTTCTCCAAGAGGGAGGCATCAGCTCCATGGCCAGGTAGCCGGCCCAGCAGCAGGCAGGGGAGCAGTGGGTGCTGCCTGCACTGCCTGGCTCACTTTGTGACCTCCCCGGCAGTGACAAAGTGACACAGTCCTGAGGGCAAACCTTGCCACCAGACACCCACGGCACCGGTCCCTGTCTCAC
>VXBU01012878.1:1488865-1511219 GCA_013400315.1 Bombycilla garrulus
GGTCAGGGATCCACAGCTCCCTGCAGGCAGCAGCCCCATTGTGGACAATATAATGATCTAAGAACCTCTGATTTTGGAGGCAATGCACATTCAGAGGTGAGCAGAGCAGGTGACAGATCTGATTTTTTTTTCAAGACAGTGACTGGAGTATTTGTTAAAGGAATATCTGTTTCCAGACATCCTTTGCTCATAATGAAACCACCTTCTGCAGCATCTGTAGCCTGGTGATGGGGATTTTTCTGCCCTGGCAGCTTTCTATTTTAATGCCTTTTAAAGTTACTAGGATAAAAGAAGGGATGATTATTCATTCCCCCAGTTCAGAACAGCCTTTTCTTTTTGCTGCAGCCCGGGCAAGCAGGTTTCTCTTCCTGAAATGGACATTTGAAACAGGGTTGGAGCAGCAGCAGGCAGCTGGCAAAAACATTGGGTGCAGTCAGCTGAGCAAAGCATGGCAATATCAGCCCTGGTGAGATGAGTGAGCTTAGGACTCTGGAGACAAAGCACAAAAACCTGCTGTTGGAGACAAGCTTGAAAGGAGTGAAGAAGTAAATCTGTAAGAAGAGCAAGGTTTTGTATATCCAACAGAAATAACATTTCAGACCTGCAATAACACATAGCTTTAAACTGAGCTGAGTGTTCAGGCTGCTAATATATCTCGTTGTCATGTTTCTTCTGGGTTTGCTTTGTGTTGAAGGGATGCTGTCAGAGGGCCTGAGCCAGAACCTTCAGGTTTATAAAAACAAAAGGGTCCATTAATTTATTTTTTTATCATTTCAATAAAATAATACGTCCATTGCTTGTTTAAACATCGCTTGTGCATTCCATGGCTAGTCTTGGGAAGAGAAACAAAGCAGAGCTCTCTGGCACAGAAAGAGCAGAGAACATCAATGACAAATGCACGTCCTTGTCCCAGTCACGCAGGACGTGAAGCACGAGGCCGCCGCCTGAGTCCTGGAATGTGCTCGAATAAAAGCACTCCCAGGCCTGAAGGTCAGCTCCGGTGACTAGAGAAAAGGAGTTAAGGGGCTTTCATCTTCTCCACAGTCTTAGCAGGAGGCCTCAGGGTTCAATGATATTCTACATATCTCAAAATACAACTGCCCCATTGAAGAAGCCCAGGGTTATTTTTAGATCTTTGGGATCTATTGTTTTTTTGTACCAAAAGTTCTCTGCAGGACTACAAAAAGGTGGTCAGCTGGAAAGCTTGGGGTTTAAGTTTGTTTTGGCTGGCCAGTGCTTCCTGGAGAGCTGTGGAGGGTTTGCTCCAGCCCCTGGTCCCCCAGCAGGGCCGTGGCACCAGCAGCGGGGGTGTTGGCTGTGCAGGCACCCCACGCTGCAGGGACTTGGCCCCAGGTTTGGAGAGGGAGCCTTGAGCACTGGACTGCAAGTACCTGCCTGGCAGCCCCACCAGCTGGGCTGTGATTTCAAACGGTGAGCTGCTGCTTTTCCCCTTCCCAAAAGGATCAGGATGGAAACATCTTGATCTCATCTTCTGGAGGGGGTTGCTGTTTTCTTTATGTTCCACACTAGTGCTGTGCTGGAGGTGTGTATCCTCTCATGGGGGCTGGTGTGTATCCACCAGGGCTGTGCAGGCAGCCTGCCAGGTCAGGATGGAGGGACAGAATGCTGTGTTTCCCACCTGAACAAGTCACAGGGAGTATTACAGATTTTTTAAGAGATTCCAAAGAATTTTGTAATGATGCTCAAAGTTTTTGAATCAAGACTGGACCTCTGAAAAGCCAGGTGCTACTTCTGGTAGCGCTTGTGATCTCAGTGCTGAAATCAGTGGGTGAAGATTTACAGCTGAGCTGTGAGAAGATGAAACCAGATCACGGTGATGGTCTCTTCTGGCCTGAACATGGATGGGTCAGCAAAGGAGCAAGACAGAGCCCAGCTTGGTAAAACCAGAGCATTAGAAAGGCTGTGCTGCCCTGCAAGGTAGAAACAAGGCTGTCCCTAAACCAGTACCTCCTCTTGAGGACCCTCCATCAGTTCTGGCATCTGGATGGGGATTTGCAGAGGACAATGGACACAGAATCAGCAGGATGCCATGCAGTGTGGCACTCCTTTGCAATCCTCCTTGGCTGAGCTCAGGACGTGCTTTGCCTGTCCTGCTTGGCCAGGCCGGGTCATGCAAGGAGACGGGTGGGAGGGAGGAGCTCCAGAAGTCCATTGCAGTGGCCCCGCTTTTCCAGCCAATTAATAATGAACCACATTTGAGCAGGCTGCAAACCAAAGGTTAAAGCTTTGCTAGAGGAGGAAAACCCAGCGGGAGCAGGTGGCAGGAGAGCTGACTCCAGGTACTCTCAGCTATGCTGGCCCACAAGCAGATGGTACAGAAAAACAGAGGCTCTGAATTAATGAATTCTGGGTTTATTTAAAGTAGGAGACAAAAAGCACTACAGAAAATTGACCAGAGGTGCATGCACAGAGTTGGGATTTCCCCTAAATGTGTCTGTGGGGCTGCTCTAGGTTGTCACCCCCAGCGTGATGCAGGTTCCAGCTCTATATTTATCACACGGGGAGATGAGCCCTCTCCTGTTTGTGTTAGACCTCCTGCTTCGTGGTTACTACCTGCCGAAGACAAGTGGGATGTTTGTTATAAAAGAGAACCATTTTTAGACCAGGAGGCCAACTGCTGGGATAGCTCCCTGTTATCTCTGGAGACACAGGCAGATGAGCACGGAACACTTCCCCGACATCCTCAGCACACAGTGGGAAGGCAAAGAGGACTTTTCACCTTTAAACTTTTCCATGGCGCGTGCCCAGGTGACTTGCAGCAGTGGCAGCTGTTCCCAGCATGGGATGGTTGAGGATGGTGCCAGCATCGCTCCCTAGAGCCCATAGCTGGCATAGCTTGGCCATGTGGGGAGCTTGCTGCTCCAGCCCCGGCTCCTGCCGCGGTCACACCGCCCCGTGCTCCTCCTCACGGCGTCTGTTTTGTCTACAGGCTAATATTTTCCGTTCAGTGCATCCAAAAAAATTACAGCCCAGCTGGGCTGGAGAGTCCTCTGAACCTTGACACTCCGGGGTTGTAAACATCCCCCCCTCCAGCAGAGACCTGCAGCCAGGACCCACCACCTCCCCAAGAGATCCCACAGCTGGTGATGGGCATTTCTGCTGCCTGTCCCCCCTAACGCTGACTCCTTTGAGTGGATGGATGGTGGGAAGAAAGGATTGTGCTTTTCCCGTGTCCAGGCTCATGGCTGAGATGTGGGATGATGCCCCAGCCAGCCATGGAGCTACCAGGTCTCTGCACTGGCAACCAGGGAAGGCAGCAAAGGATGCGGTTGCCGTCCATCCCATGTGTTAAGGTACAAACCATCTGACTGGGTTGTGTGCCTCTCTTTAAAATGTTTGGTGGACAGGGAAGGTTTAATCTGAGCCTGGCTCCAGGCTGTCTGCCCTCCTCAGGGCTCTATCCCATGGTGTGTTTTCAGCAAGCACGGTTTAGCGCACAGGAAGGTTTCCAACAGGCTCCCCCCTACCTCTCCCTCAGATAGGAGGAGTGACCCAACGCTTGAGGTGACTGAGTGGGAATGCTGCAGAGCACAGCAAGCTGTTTAATGAGCAGTTTAATGCTCCCTGTCCCTCACAGCGAGCTCAGGAGCAGCTCCCCGAAAGTGGCAGGCATGGGGAAGCATGGAGTGCAGAGGGCAGCTCCCCAGGGCACATCTGCCTCAGCTATCACACAGCAGCCCTGGGCTGCTGCATGAGGGCACTGCACTTGTGCTGACAGCACAGGGCTGGTGACCAGCCAGAGGAAAAGGCTGGGAAACTCATGGACCCACAATGTTCTGAGAAGAAGAGAGGAGGAAGAAAAATGAACATGCGCCAGGGAAAGCAAAAACTACGGTGAGGAGGCATGTTTGTATAAACAAAACTAATTGCCTGGCCTGGCAGTGGCTCTGGTTTTGCTGTTTATATCCTTTCTTTCCAGGTTCCGCCTATCCCAGATTGCAGGTGCAGCACAGCTTCCTGCAAAAAGCCACGGAGCAGACTGGCAGCAACTGAAGAAATTTCCCCAAATGCCTCTCCCATGCCTCTGGAAGAGTTGCATGGCACAACCTTGAGACAGGCAGCAAAGACCTTGCAGCACAGCTGGGAAGCTGGCAAGCACAGCAGCAGCACCTGCTCCTCCCCAAAGGCTCACGTTGAAATTCCAGCCCTGATCCTGCACGGGATGTGAGGGATCCTGACTAACACACCTTGCATAACCGTGACTGGGAAATCGCCCCACCACGTGAGGGAAAGCACAGCAAAAGCAGAGAAAGTAAGGAGCCGGGATAATTTTCCCAGCTAGCTGTAGGAGTGATTTACAAATTCCTTCCGAAGGAAGGCTGGTGGTGTTTAATGCATGCCTTAATGATCTGGAAAAGAGGTGAGCAGTGAGGTGGCAAATCTGCAGATGGCCCGAGATTGTCACAGTTGCTCTGGATGAGACTGCAAAGAGCATTTTTATGGCAAATCCCCTGCCCAGGACCTTGACCCCCGATTTGGGGTGGGACTGGAGGGGTCCCATCCATTTGAGGCTCACTGCTGGCACCCTCTGTATTGTGCCTACAGCACACAAGGCAGCAGGGCTTCAAATCCTCACAGACAGTCCATGTCTTTCAGATGGCTCCCAAAGTAAATCCTATGAAAACAAATTTTGGAGTGACCTACCAGCCAGGGAACATGCATCCTGAGGGGCAGTGCAAGCAGTGTGACAGGCAGCTCTGCAGGCAGACAGGGAACCGGGGAGAAAGAGATGGGGAAGGTTTTCCTGAGGCATAGCCTCTCCCACAGAGGCCTGAACGAGGGGGGCCCCCGTTCTCTTATCTCCTTAATTCTGCCCCAAAAAATCTGCCCCTCACTCAACAAAACCATAAAAGACTGCTGCTTTTTTTTTTTTTTTTTTTTGAGGGAAAAGGAAAGGACATGAATCCCAAGGGAAATGGCATCATAAGCCACTTCCTTCTTGGACCAGAAAACAATAAGTTTGTGCTGAGCCTCTATTGCATCCATGAAAAGTCTTAAATGAGCTACACAGAACAAGACACCAACATCCCCACCTTTCCTAAGATCTTGGTCAACCTGCCCTAAATTCAGGGCCTGACTGACCTGAAAGATGAGGAGTTCACCAACTGAAATTCCAATTTCGATGGGCTTAAATATGACCTCAGCAGCACATGAGCCCAATGGGCCAAGGTGTTTTACACAGCAGTCTGGATAGCTGTGGAAAACACTAAGACTGTGTCTCACTGCACTTTTAACTCACTTAAAGATGTTACAGGGTGTGAGCCAGGAAGCTGTGCTGAGCTAAACCTGAGAAAAGCAGGCTGTAATGCTGTGGTCGGTGTGTTAGACAGTGTTATCTTGTACATGGTGGGGAGCTGTCAAAACTCAGGAAGATGAATTGTGTCTAACTTCAAAAAGCATGCCTCACCTTCACATTTTCTCATATATAATAGTGTTGTGGCAGCAGCAGCGAAGTGATAAAGCCAAGTCTCGAGGTAGCTCAGCAGGAATGAATAAATCTTCATAATTGACAGGCTGTAATAATAATAAATACTTGAAGAGTTTATTTCTCCCTCTATCCAGTTAGAAAATGACTACATGGGAATCCTTGCCAGCAGTTGGGGCTCCTCTAAATAATTACCAAGTCAATTCACAACCTCTGCCAGCTCCAGCATCTCAATAATTAAAAAGGTACCACTTGTAGCTAATGGTAAAGAGAACAGATGTTTTCCCTCAGAACATTTTTCCTTCTTCCTTCCCATTGTTTCCACTGCCTTTAGCCATCCTGTATCTGAGTATCTCCCAGTTATGCTGGCACACTCACTCCAGCAGGTTGCAGAGTCCTGTGCCCCGGAGCATGTGAGGGGTGTCCCTGCAGAAGCAAAGCTGGGTTTGTTGCACTGAAGCTGATCACTGTTGTTGGCTGCAGGGTGAAGCAGTGGCACGTTCTCAGGAAGCTGGCTCAATGCCCTTAAGCATTTTCCTGCTGGCACTCACCACTTGAATGCCAGGCAGGATGAAACACACAGCCACGTGCCTGGGCTGGCCAGGACAGGAACCTTCAAGGCTTTCCCCACCTCGGTGTGGAGGCAGCTCACATACAAAATGGTGATTTGCTGCCTGCTAAAGCCTTGTGCCCTACCCTTAGCCCTGGCACTGGACTGGGCACAGCCTCCACGTTCTCCAAGTATGAATTTTGAGGGTTGCTCTTCCAGGCACAAAATCATCTGCTCAGTAGTGCCGTTTCGCTTTCCTCTGACATTACAGCTTTTCTGTGGCCCAGTTTGCTTGCTACTACAACCACACAGCATGTTATGAGCACTCAATAAATGCTTCAGTCATCTTGAGGTGAGGTGTGAAATAGGAAAGCATAAATTTTTGTTTGTTTGGGGCTCAGAAGATGCTTAATCTAGAACAGAAGCTCAGAATGCACCATTTTTGATGCTTCAAATTTTACTCTGTGAAATTGTATTGTTGCTGTTTGCTAGCATTTGATGTAGTAAACGTGTCCTACATCTGGAATGCTGCAGGTCATTAAAGGATGTTGGCAACAAAACTGCAAGCATTTGTCATCTTTAGAAGGTTTCTTTCCACCCAAAGTTTAAAATTTGGTAGATTAAGGTTAGGATAACCATCAGTATTCTGGATTTGCACAGAAGATAAACAGAATTGCTGGGTTTGGTCTCTGCAAAGCTCAGTCCTTGTGAATATGACAGACAGCAGCATGGTAGTGCTGTGGACAGTTTTATACTTGGTTGAACTCTTGGTGCCTCTGATCTCTCCATTCCTGCACAGCTAATGGAATAAAAATGGATTATCTGCTCTCCTGGGTGCAAATATAAGCAGGTTCAAATTTAAGCTGTCCTAAGTTAGTTTTGAGCTGGAGTAGTTAAGGCACATAAAAAGACGGTGCAGCTAACGTGAGCTTCAACAACTTTTCACTCCACACCCCAGACAAGCAGAAAGGCCCTCATACACAGCTTGTGAGACCTGACAACTTAGCTGAGCTTCCCCCCACAGATCCTGGCCTGATCAGGTCCTGTTTGACTTCCAGGTAAAGCTGTACTGACATTTGCATCCTTCCTAAGGCAATCAGGGCTGGGCGAGGCAGGAATATCCTCATTTCCCTTTCATTGTCCAAATATCCTTTGCCCTGGAGGGGTTGCACAACTTCTGCCTGCCGGGACAGCTGGACAATATCCATCAGCCTGCCCTGGCTGTACTGCAAGAAGTATTTCTAAAAGCAGACATGTGACATAGGTGCTCATATCATCTTGCAAGTTGAGAGTACTTGTGCTCCTTTGAAGACTTTCAGTACACATGAGCAAAGAACTTTAAATATTTTGAAAGCCACTGGAGAGGCACATAAATATTTGGTTAGGGTCCATCCTATTTTAGACAAATAAAACTACCTACAGGAGCCCTCAAAGATGCTCGCATCACGCCGAGGATCATGGTGGGGCTGATGTCTCCTCCGAAGGTTGCTTGTTTGATCTGTTCGCTGTTCTCATCTCTCTTCCCTCCTACTCTTTGGCTCCTGTGGGGAAAAGTGGTGACATGATTTATAGATGTATTCTGAGGCATTTGAATACCTTGTTCCTGCAACCTGCTCTGACAACTGCTGTGCCGAGGGCTCCCAGAACAAAGGCTCGGGACGAATGAATCCTTGTCTTCACTCACAAGAAAGGTTTAAAAAAGAATCACCTCCTTCTTCTATTATTTCCTTGTCTTGTTATTTTAATTTTTTCCCCTGTGCAGACAGCAACATTAAGCCCACTAGAGAATGAATGAATATCAATGAGACAGGGCAAAGATGGAATATGCAGCAGTTCTCTCCCAAACTTATAATGAAAATGCCTACAGGGAGGCGGTGTTGCAGCAGAGAACACACACACTCTCACACCCACTGTTTTTGGGAAACATCCACATTTACTGGAAAATGTCTCCTAACTGGGCAAGTTTCCAATTGTCCGCTCAAATTCATGGTGCACCCACTCTTCTAGCAATTTCATATGGGAATTGCCTCCTTTCAATTACAAATGGAGGTGCATCCAGAGCCCAGAGATACAACAGGCTGGGAGAAAGTTAGATACAGACTTTGCTGTAAATTACCACATCAGGGACTGTTTCTAATCATAAATTATGTTGCTCAGGAATTAAATTAATTGATTCCTTACTGGCAGGGAAAAAAAGATGTGTTTCTAACAGAAAACAGAGAGCTAGAGACAGTGTCTCTAAACACTGCACCAGCTAAATCCTCCTTCAAAACTTCCTGAGTCCAGCCCTTTGCCCAGCGTGCCATTCAGCAGCATCCCCTCCTGCTGCAGCTGTGGGGATGCCCTCACAGCTCTCTGGTCTTTATAAAACCCAGGAGGGAACAGAGGCTTTTAGTGAGAAAGGGATTCAAGTGCAAAGCTGGTTCACAAAGCTGCTGTCTATAGTGGGAGCTGGTGGCTCCCCAGACGATTTCTGAGCACCCCTAGATCCTTCCTTTCCACAGGCCCTCAAAACAGGGTTTTACAGGACATGTTTCCCTTACAAGGCTGCCCAGCTAGTATCTAGTTCTGGTGACTTTCATGGCCTTGGGTAGAGGAGAAGCAGCAAAAGCCCAGCAAGGGGCAGACCAGAAAGCAGCATTTCCCATGAAGCTGTGAGCAAACAACCCCAAGCCTGCCCTCCCTCTGCCAAAACAGTCTCAAAAAAATAGCCAGCTTTAAAAGGAAATTTTAGTTAAAAGCCAGTTGATAACACAGTTTTTTGAAAAAGGTGAGTGATAAGTTTTTCTTCTTTCTGAACTGCGCAATCACTGGAAAGCCAAGTGTTTTGTTGGGGCTTTATTTTATGTGATAAAAAACTCAATGCTGCCCTCTGTCAGAAATGCAGCAGTACTGGTCTTCAAGTGCTTGTCCTTAATTAACAAGTACTGTGTGTTCTTTCCACAGCACAGCTTTTGCCCATAAATCCCCCTCATCCCATCCGAGCGAGAAGGTGATCCGATTGCTGCTCGGTTTCGTGCACTAAACATCTGACGGTGATAAATAATGCACCTCAACGGCTCAGCTGTTTATAGAGATGGCTCAGCTGAGGAGGACTTCATGAAAAGGAGATCTATTACTGCCCAGGTAGAAAAAAACAAATAGTGCAGGTACTGCTTGTGTTTAGTGCAGTTTACATGAAAGAATACGGGGGTGCTCTGTAAAATGCTGACTAACCTACAGTGTAAGGTGACTTCACAGCTCATGAAGGCCAAGTTGAATACAAACCTCCCAGGTATATTGGGAGAAAAACACCCCTGCAGTCTGGCACTGCCCCTCCCCAGCTGCTCAGTCCTGTGCTGTGTGGCTGTAAAATGTGTGTACGGTCTGTGTCGCCTGCCCGGGGCACAGGGCCTGTGCTGCCTGGACTCTGCCCAGGGGTGGGTTTAACACACCAGGAGAAGTGATTGCTCGAAAGGGATAAAATTACAGCTCTTAGCCATGTACCTTGTCAAATAAAAGGCCAAATCCAGAGTTGTTTGGTCCCTGCACACTGTACTGTAGCAGAGCAATCTAAAAAGATTGTGGTGACAGGGGACGCTGCCTGGCTAAGCCCCCTCTCAGCAGGGGCTGGTGAGATTTACACACTGCAGACTTACAGACTGCTGCCTGTAGCTCCCAGTGAGTGGGATAGATATGCTGGGCACCCCACAGCTTGCTCCCCGAACACCAAGACAGATTTTTCTATGGCACCATGTCCCACAGGCCTAGGAGTCTGTCTCCAAAGTGCCTGACAGCCGTGGAGGGGCCCAAATGGCCAAGGGGGTGATGTGAGCCTGCCTTGTCCTTACACCCCGCCATGTGTCACCTTTGCACTTCTGCTGGGGTCACCACCACCGTGCAGTCCTTGCACCTCCCTGAGAGGAGATGTTATGGTGGAGCCCACCTTGAGCCCAGCCAGCCTGCAGCCAAAGCAGGGCTGCTCTCAAAGGCCACTTGGGACAGGATGGCCACCCTCTCCAGCGGGGTTTGGCAAGGCCAGCAGCTGAGGGAAGGAAATCTGCTCTTGTAAAACACCACGTTTGGTTGGTAGCCACAAGCACAAAGCACCAGGTTGCATTGCTTTTCAGACAAGTGCTGTCCTTGAGAAGGTGCAGAGGTCTGGGAGGAATTTTCCTGACTGAAGACGGCAAAGATATCACTTGGTTTCACAATGAGTCGCTGAAACTCGAGAAAGGCAATTCACCAGGGAAATCAAAAGGAGTAATTAAGAGAACATAGTAATTAAAAATGTATCCTAAGAGATGCTGTACGTGACATCCTCACCAGACAGAGAAGCGTGCCTTTATCCACCCCAGGTTACACCAAATCTGGGGAAAGCTACAGCCACAAAGTCACCATGGTTACAGATGCACAAAACTGAGAGTGGTGAGATGTCCTGCTCTGATACAGCCACAGTGCTCATCCTCAAGAGGCAACTATTTAAGTGACCCTGGATTGTGCATTTTAAAAAGAAAGAGCCACTGATAGTCCTAATATATTCACAAATATAAAAGCAGACAGATTAGAGATTTTAATATATGCACACTGTTCAGGGTGTGCAGAGGAATATATAATATGTTATTGGACTGTAAATTGAAGCACTCATTATGCAGCCCTCGTTCTGTGTCCAAAACTTCTGCTTAGATTTGTTTATATCACCTTCTGTCCTAGAGATGCCTGCATTTAACACACTGATGCATTATGTGTCTATTTGCATCCATGCATACTAAGATGTAGTTGTAATACATCATAAGGCCTGCGTACTAATTATCACATGCTAATGTAGCAAATTAACCATGCATTTGTTTCCATCAAAAGCAGATTTCCTCTGCATACAAGGTGCCAGATACGACTTCAGGTGGCCTGATCAGAGTGGCGCATAATAACCACTTGAATACACTTTCCATGCTATTCTGCTGACATAAATCCAGTGATAAAAGCTTAAGAAGCTGCCGAGGGTTTTAACTTCACAGTGTTTTCTGCACACGATCAGGAAACTGGATTTCACTGAATGTATTCCCAAGGGCACACTAACACTCAGTATTTTTGGGTAGTGGTAATAGTAAAATCCAGCCTCACTTTTCAGGTTTCTTAAGGTGTCTTGTTATTTTTGCAAACGCTGTCTTTGTCTGATGCTGACAGGCTGCCATAGCAAACTAGCAGGAAGTTACTTTGACTCTCTAAGCAAGTCTAAAGGCAGGAAGAAGCAGTTTGGAAACACAGGCTGTGTTTACAGTAGGAAGTAACTCACCTAAGGGTAGCATCAGAGCCATGTCCTGTCTCTTGCCCTGAGGCTCCCAGTCCACAGGACTGCATTGACTGAAACTCCTCGCCCTGATCACCAGAG
This sequence comes from Bombycilla garrulus, assembly GCA_013400315.1. NCBI lineage: Eukaryota > Metazoa > Chordata > Aves > Passeriformes > Bombycillidae > Bombycilla > Bombycilla garrulus. The sequence goes on from VXBU01012878.1 coordinate 1,500,230, forward strand.
AGCAAACAGCTTTTCTGTGGCTGAGGAGGCTGTTCTTCCCTCCTAGACCATGGATACACGTGACAAGCAAATTACACACTCATCCTTGCATTTTTTGCACAGATATGGCTCCTAGGATGATTTAAGGCTTGCTGAAGGTGTGCATATGGAGGTGCAGCAACTTCCAGTGAATTGTCTGGAGCCTCAAGCTGCCTGTCTGCGCTCCTCACACGTGTTCTTGCTGCTTTTATCAGCCTTGCTGCCATTGCCAGCTCTTTGAGACATCTCTTTTCCCTGGAATTGTTCAAATATCAGTAGGGGGCATTATTGTCTGAGGCTGCCTGGTCTCAGAGTGCTGCCTGTGGTTCCTTATTCCATTCCTTACTCTGCAAGGAGACTGTCCTTGAGCAGATTGTGTGGTGCCTAGAGAACTAAGACCACTTTGGTGGGGAATCCTGCAGGAGTTAATGATCCTAGAACCAAAGCTGCTGTTGAAAGGCTTGGACTAGAACTATCACTGTCACACGGTACATCTGCTCTCTATTTGGAGAAATAGAGAAATTCTGTAGCATAAATTTGTCCCTGAGAGTCCCATCAGCAGAATCAGACATTTACAGCTCAGAGGAGTTTGCATGGACCTTCTTTATGGGGCAGAATATCACAATGTCTTGTAACAGGAAACAGAAGAGGAATACAATCTACATGTTAGATTCTAACTTGTTAGATTCTAACATTCATTGAGGTTTCCACAGAGAAGGGTGGTATTTAGCAATTTTTCTTTTATAACAGTTTATTGAAAGACCCCAGATCCCTTTCACCTCTAAATTTTCAGAATGTGTCAGCACTCCTCCGGTCAGATTTTGTTTTAATCTTTGATTTTGGAACTGGTAAAGTTGTCTTCAAACATGACCGATAGCAGTGCTCTGACATGAGCTTGTGCTTGTGCTCTGGATCCAATTCATTCATCTACAGAGGAACCAGCAGAGGGATCTATGTGCTACTAACACCCTGAAAATAGGACTTACAGAGTCTCTGTGCTTACTTTGGCCTTGAGACTGCTAAAGGGAGTGAATTTCAGCTCAAAATTGGACTTCATCTTCAAGCTACAATGTGATTTTCACGCCTGGGCTTTGCTTACTAAAGATTTCTATTACAGCCCTAGGACAAAAGTGCTAATCCAATAGCTTTCATCTTTCCAGCGTCTCTGACCCATCTCACTCCCCAACCACATTCTGGAGTGTGCTCTGGATAGAAGGATATGCTGCAAGGAAGGCTGAACAGATAGCCCAGTGCTTCTTTAAACAGTTGTGTATTTAGTCACCAGCCACTATGGATTAATTTCTATTGTGCAGCCTTCTCTGTGGAATAGTTCAGTCATTCGCACAAAGACAGAGCAAAAGCTCCTCCTTTCTTCCATCCTTGCTCCAGTACTCAGGTGAAATCCCTCAGATCTGCATTCACACAGTGAAATAACGCAGAGGATTATTGTCCCCTAAACTGAATGTAATTGGAAACGCAGCTGCATCTGAGTTAGCACAGGAATTGCCATCAGGAGTAACCTCACAGACCATCTGACCCAGTGTTCTTCACAAGAGAGTGCCAGCACCATCTGACTTGGAAAAAGAAGCAAGAAAACCTAATAGTGCTGCTACAAAGGTTAGCTTTGGTCTGGGACCATGAGGACTGGCAGCTTCTAAATGCTTTGAATAGTGCATTGCTGGTGAATATAATTCTTGGCTGCTCCAGCTCTCCATATGGCAGCAGCTTCTTTCAGACCTGTAATAAAGAAAGACAATGGTAAAGACTAGGAAATACCAGAAAGCTGCAAAGAATTCACACATTTAAATCAAGCTTAAATGAAAGACACAATTTCCAAAGTATTGGTTTGCATATTTACTGTATTGTCTGCACCCCATACCAAGAATTACTCATTCCTGGCAGCGTTTTTGCCTGTGAAATACAGTAATGGCAATTACACCTCCTAAAAAAGTCCAGCACTTTACCTTAAACAGCCCAATGCCTTTTGCCAAACTCACCTGCAAGGAAATATTTTTGATGGAATGTTTGAGAAGTCACAACAGACGTCAGGTCTGACTTCAGTGTAAGCACCCCTTCACGTGACACATCATTTTTGTGCGTGGAAAGGAAGATAAAAGCCCTTTCACCACTGGGTGCTACTCCACAAGCCAATCACTACGCTAATGTGCAGATGTTCTTTTGATACGACCTTTTTCATACTCCACGCAGCGGGCTGTTTAGGTTTTCTGTGAAGAAAATGGAAAGAGACCCAGTGGGTGACTGGGGTACTGCATGTTTGCTATTATCAACCTCACTCATCGTAACAGTCGATGCGCCTGTGATTTCTCTTTTTTCTTAACATCTAATGCAGACACTAGCAGCTGCCGCTGCAGTGGCGCTGCCTGTGGAAAACTAAAGGATCGAGAAGCGAGGACAGATTTAAAATCTGCAATTTAAATCCAAGTGGCACAGGAGGAAGAGCCTAATTTTCTATATCATTTCAGGCGTGAAGCAGAAGGTGACCCCGTGGAAATCATTTTAATAATATGAATGAGATGGGATGTGTCATCTGTAAGCGAGGGGGCAGGGGGAAGGCAGCCGCAGCTCACAGGGGGCTGTAGCTGCAGGGAGATGGAGCAGCTTCAGATGGAGATGATTCTTCTGTCAGCACAAAGTGCGTGAGGGGAGAGCTGGGGCACGCTCACAGACAGTGGGGCTTTGAAAGAGGAGGGAGATGATCCTGTCTGAGAGAGGCTCTGTCTTGCTGTCACATGAGGGGAAGGAGCCAAACTCCCTGCTCAAATACACCGGCAAATGTTATATGCTTTCCACTACTAGAATAGAAAAAGAAGAAAAGGAGAAAAGGAAAAAAAAATGGAGAAAAGGAAAAAAAAATGGAGAAAAGGAGAAAAGGAGTAAAAGGGGAAAAGGGTAAAAGGGGGAAAGGAAAGGAAAGGAAAGGAAAGGAAAGGAAAGGAAAGGAAAGGAAAGGAAAGGAAAGGAAAGGAAAGGAAAGGAAAGGAAAGGAAAGGAAAGAGTACCTGTGTTGCTGTTACCCTGGAGAGTTCTTTTCCATTCTGTGTATGAATTCCCCAGCAAACAGGCAGATGCTGAATTAATATTAGATCCTTGAGGCCCTGTGTTCCCAGAGAAGTGGAGCGTTTTTCTTTGCCTTATTTTCATGTATTTTGCTGTGATAATTAAAAATTGAGCTCATAGGAATATGCTTCCTGGGGCAGAGAGAATCCAACAAGGGAGACAGCTTTATTACCTGGCCCTGCTCTCCCAGTTCACTTCTGTGGTACCTAGGGCTGCTGTCAAGGTTCTAGTTAAGTTGTGGGAAAGTTCATTCCCACTCAAAAACAATGCCACACAAGGATTGGTAGTTGGCATTGTCTTCTGGCTGGCCTGGACCGGGATCATCCTGAAAAGCAGGACAACCAGTTTCCATTCTCTGTCACAGTCTGGCCCTCAGAGGAAGGGATAAAGAGAGAATTTGCCCTCACTGAGAAGAAAGATCTGAACCCTTCCAGGCAGCAGCCAGCTAGTCCAGAATCCTCTGCAAGTGGGAGAAGGGTGGAATGACTACCACTTCCCCAGGCAGTGGGCAGCAGAGTTTATGGAGCAGAGGAATCATTTTAACTCATCCCCACTCGGATTTGGAACCACAGTGATTGTGCATGCATGCAAAACCAAACAAATTGCTGAAAATGAAAGTAATTGTCCCGAATGAAGACTGGGAGGCAAACCAAGGATTTCTTAACATTAGGCTTGATGTTTCCCATTGTTTAGCAGGAGGAACACAGCTCTCAAGCTGCAGTCTTGGGAGAGGGTATAATGCCTCCTTGTTTCAGATCCGTGTGTCATTAAATGAAGGTGACAAAAGTTAGGCTATGCTACACTGGGGCAAAGCTCACACCTTAGGAAAAGCAGATACTTTACAGAGCAAAAGGCTGGACTGTTCAACTATCAGGTGAAGCAGGGATAGTTATCTTCTGTGTCCAGAGCTCACACTTTTGCTATGGAGGTGTAACACATAAAACTGATACCTTTCCTGTAAAATCACTTCCTAAAAATAGGATATGCACTGCCAAAACCTGTGTGAATGAAGGGCATCATAGCTCATTAGAGGTGCAGAAGGGATCCAGGGAGTGAGGATGATCTGTGGCATAAGCAGTCTTAAAGCAAAAAAGAATCAAAATTCTCTCCTGTGTGATGGCTCAGTACCAATGTCAATAATCTCTCAGGATTTCAGTGGACCTGGAAGAGACGGCTGAAGAGAGGGCCTCCAAAGGACTGCTCATCTTGATGAATTTTAGGTGTCAGTTTAAACTTCAGCATCCAAGCTAACCACTGACAAACTAGGCGTCCCAAAATATATTCTAGCTGCAAGCTACTGGATATTTTTCAGAGAGTTACAGATGGATACTTGGGAGCCACAACACACGCTTAAAAAAAATGGAAAGCAAATATTCTGCTAACCACAAGTTGGCAGAAAGAACTGTTAAAAATCCTATCCCCAAAGAGCTCATGAATAAAGGAATGAAGCTCTTTGAAAAGAGAGACAGAGCGTGTGAAAGTCGAGGTGAACCACATCTTTATTTGTTATCACCAGCTTGAAGAGTTAAACACTCTTTTATCTTGTTACAAACACTTACATGTAGAAAAAAGAGAAACTACTCCTCTGTGAAGACTGTGTTCTGTTGTTTTATTAAAGAACAAATTCCATTTCAAGTTACCATTTGCTGGTGTTAGTTTTATTTCTCAAACAGAAGCAGGGAAGCCCTGTGGTACTGAAAACCAGCTGATACTGGTACTTTCAATAGTAACATGTAGATGGTATTTTATTTAATTTACAAAATCAGGTGCTTAAGGCTTTGCAAAGGCAGATCTGCCACTTTAATGTATCCCCTTGTGACAATGGGCTGAAATCAACCTTTATACATGCATAGTTTACAGGAAGAGGCAGAAGGAATAGATGAGGGATATTAATTAAAAACAAAATAGTGAATTGATAAATTATACCTCACAATATACAAAAAGGATGGTAAGACCAGATGTATCAAGCTAAGTCAAAGATCAAAATTTTTGTAGTCCGAGTTTGGTGAACACACAGAGACATTGCACATTTTCAGTCATGTATTTTACCAACACTAATTCTCATGGAAGCAGGACACAGCCCTCTGTTAGAGGAATTCCTGCCAGGAAGGGTGGGAGGATGAAAGAAATTGTGGTGATATGTTGGAACAATAACCATCTGGGACTCAGTTTTTTGTGGAGGGAAAAGTCAATTCTTTAGCCACATAATGTATTTTTATACAGTTTTTACAGATCTCATGTTGAACTCCCATTGGTTAGTATTTTTCTTGCTATTGAATTCATTGGTAAGGTGTTTTGTGTGTACGTGCTAAGACACTTACTTTCACTCAGATGTTTACACATCTTCTTCACTGATTCTCATGGGACATAACTATTGTTTATGCAGGTGCACGCCAGAATAGATTCTTGTGTTAACTAACTTTTCATTCCTCTGATTCTTCCTTGTGGGAACTTACAAGTTACTTCTAGCTTAGCTGGGGTACCAGGGCCTAAACCATATTTTCTAAGATCTTCCTTTTATAATACCTTGTACCTGTCTGCGACAGCGATAGGAGGCCCTCTTTATGCAGAGCAGCAGATGTGAGGGGGTTGGCCAAAGCATACAGGGCTGGGAAAGCAAGAAGCAAGAACATCATCAAATATGGGAGTGATTCTCAATGAACAGGGATGCCAGGCACTGAAGTTGGAGGATTTGTGATGACAAGACATGGCTAGCAGGTCTCATAAACATCCTGGGTGGAAGAAGAGTGATTAAATGGATTGCATTCCCCCTGCATCTAGAGCCCTCTGATGCCCTGCCACAGCCAGCTGTGCTCCTGCCATTTCCAAAAAATGCCTCTGGGTGGGACACTGCTCAGTACAGAAGGGAACTGGTCTTTTACGACCTGTGTAATGTTTCTCATGGATTCTGGGGCCATGCTCTCCTACTTTCTGCTGGACAGCTCTCCACCTCAGCAGTTAAATACGTGACAGTGCTGTCACCTTAAACACGCAGACTGCAGAACACCACAGATAGCAGGGCACCATCAATTCAGTCACTGAGTGACACGAAGTACTAAGAGTGATGAATCTTTCCTACAAGGAGAAGAAATGATTGATTTGAATAATTGCCCAAGAATATTCACACGACACTTAAACACAGTCACTGTCATGATTACCAATGTCTCTCTTCCTCACAGAAAGTCTATAATTGGCAGGAGCGTCTTAGATAATTTATACAGTAACAAGATTTTCACACTTTCCCAGTTTTGGATAGTTGCTAATATTTCATGAGACAGTCATTTTGTCATACAAGGGAGCTTTCGGCACATCTGTTGATGCCGACTGTCATTGTATTTCTCCATTTTCCTGTTTCTTTTATTCATTGTCACTAGTACCCATCTACTCCTTTTTTCTATTGAGGGGATTTATATTTAGTTGAATTTAGATTAGTGCAAGTGTTTTTTCTATATTTAACAGCAACATCTACTTCAAGTCTATATATGAATGAATTTCCTGTTATAAGGAAAAATTCCTTATTGCTTAATAGTTTGCCTGTACCATGCTGTCAAATAACAGAATGGCTAAATAAATCAAGTGTTAGCTTATCTAACTGTCCTGGATTCCAAACTAAGCAGATCACTCCAAAAACCAAGCAGAAGCTGTCGCCACTCCAGGAGGAGCTATGAAAGAGCTCCTCTCTCCATTGCTTTGCTGTCACGCTCGTGTGGATTGCCATGTGCCGCTCACTTCTGTGCTCAGTGGGATCCGACTGCTAGCAGCAAAAGCAGGGATTGGTGTCCTGCTTGTGGGACTGGGAAATCTTCTTATTCTCTTAGTATCACCATGAAACTAGTGGATAGTTTTAACTGTCATACTTAGAAGTCTTTTTTTGATCTCTCTTTGTAGAAATAGTCATGTTTGCTCCCCTGTTTAACAACATGTGCTCATTTCACCTCATTTTACCTGCAACAAGATAAACAAAGCCTTAACCTTCTTTGGCAACAGCAGCAATTACCCAGCCCTTGGGCTTAAGGAGCAAAACACTGGGATCAGAGCTGTGCTTTAAGAACACCCAGTGCCCTCACCGCCCCATAGGCACAAGTCATTTCAGTGGCTGTGCTGCTCAGCAGCAGATTTATTTCCTTTTTTTACTCCAGCATGTGTTTGACATCAGTGTGTGAAAAATTGCTACTAGAGGGCAGATACTGATCATGATATAGCTATTACTGGCTGCCAGGTACTGCAGAGATTTGGGTCACTGCTTGCTTTTTCCAAAAGAGAGACAGTTTAATGAAATCTTGCTCTTTGGAGGCAAGAAAGCATTTATCTCCTCCAAACAAATTCACAGTCCTGAGGTAAAATGACATGAATATGTATAATTTCTTTAGTGAATTACATGAATTTGCAAGAGAGGTTTGAGGCATATAGCATTTTCAAAGTCCCTCATTCAGCTCTCTCTGCTGCCCGCATGTAGCATATGCTGAGCGGATGTGCAGAGAGTTCCACGGTGCCTTCAGTCCCAAACGGCTTCACTGATGTTTTTGGCTGAAATGGTTTTCCTTGGCAGGATGATTAGGCAGCAGCACACTCCACGGATGTTGCTTATTACCTCTTAAAAGACTGAAACCACTGGTGCTCATCCAGTTTTACATACTGGCTGGTTGGCCCGCAAGCTCTGCTGAGCTGTGATCATGCCACAAGCAGACTGCTACAGCCCTTGGGATTGTGTGTCCCACTGCCCTCACCAAATGCATTTTTCAAAGCTGAAATTTGAAAAAATCTGAGTGGCTGAATCCCAGAAAGATCCTACCAACAGCTTGTGTAGATCCTTCTCTCCGTCCTGCTGGGGAAAGGATAAGAGCACAAGTGCCCACAATTTGTGCAGCACACAGAGGTAGTGAAAATCAAGAGAGAGAAGAGGCATTAGGTAAATGGCCAAAAAAAAAAATAAATAAGCTGAGGCAGTCTTACATAGAGACACACAATGAAAAAGCCAGTGGATCTAGTTGACTTCAGCTGAGCAAGGCTTGGAGTGCTGCAGTCCCATGTGTTGATGCTTCTGAGCAGGCACATCAGTGACTCTGCTGGGTGGAGTCAGCTTCCAGGACCCAACCCTCTGGTACCTCCTCATTCAAAGAGGCTGTACCTACAGAGAGAGCCATAGCCCAGGTGCAGGACGTGATGTGAGGAGAGGAAGGATGGGTTGGAAACATTCCAATGTTTGCCTCAGGCTGGAGGTACAGCTCTGTCTACTGAAATGTAAAGGGTGACATCACTGCTCTAGCTCCCAGTCGTGAGCCCATCCTCTGCCTGTGTCTGTAAAAGCTGATTTGTTCCCTGAATGGTCACAGCAGAAGTGATTTGGGCAATATAACGGTGTGACACTACATTGAAGCTCAAGTTCAGGCCAGGCAGTGTCTTCTTATAGGTCTCATGTTGTACCTACCAGCCTTGTGCAGTCATCTTGGCAACCTAAACTGCCCAAAATTGCACTAGGCACCTATGCCTGGGCACCTGAAGGGACTGTCTCTGCCATTAGCATGTTCACACTGCTTCCAGTAGGTATCCCCTGTAAAGCCTTGCCTTAAGAAAAATGCATTCCTACCCCGCATAGCCGATGTGCTTAAACAGATGTGGGTCTGCAAACTTCTCACTCCAGGAATAACGAATGAACTGTTTTGCATGAAAAGTTGATCAGATTATGATCTTTTGTCCCATTGCAGGTTATTCTGAAGCAGACATGACAATAAATCACCAAAACCCTATGAATATTTCATAGAAACACATTTCAGCTTATGGGTGCTCTTTTTTTCATGAGCGATTATATCTGTGTCTTTAGCCATTCATCGTCTGTGATACGTGACTGGCCACTTGATTCAAATTACTGTAGTGTCTGGCTTTTGGCTCATTAAATATTACGTAACAAGGAGGAAAAGTAGCACTGTAGATGACATTTACGTGAATATGCACGCAGCTGTTTGTGAAATCTTAGTCAGGATTTCTACTCACAAAGGCTTTGGGAAGATTAATAGATGTCTCTAAACATTGTTGAAATAGTGACTTTTTATTCCAGTGAAAATTCCAATGAAATAATGAAAATTATGATGATAATGATTATTTGGAACTGTTGCTCTAGTTAAAGGGATATGGGTCCAGCATTCTGAAGTATATCCAAGACTGGACAACTACATAACTATAACTCAAAAACTTAATGAGAAACAGAGCAGATAGTATCTCTTGCAATGGATTTCATTAGTGTAATAGTTCTTGAACAAACTGAAAAACAAATCTCAGAAGCCTGATATTTGCCTTGTCAGTCCAGGGGAGCTCAACATTAGAATTCAAAAAGACTGTAACGAAATTAAATTTTAAGTAGCAACAAGCATACCTGAAAACCCTCAGTTCTTGTGTGTATCTCTTGTAACACAAGTTAATTCTTCAGATTATTAGCTTCAAAACCTGTAAGGCAGAAAAAAGAGGCTTGAGGAAGGGGCACTAAGCTTTTAGATTTGATTTCCCCCAAATGATTATCAGCTTTTCAGGAGCAAACTTTTCAACAGTTAAGCTTTTATATTAAATTTCTGCACGCACGTTTAGCAGTCCTGTCACTCTGGGAGCATTTAGCTATGCATAGAAACACCAGCTAATGTGAAAGATGCTACCAAACCTCTATCTGTCCTTCCCATTGAGTGAGAGCTCTGTATGGGCTCGGAAATGGGAAGCTCCCATGAGAAACAAAAGCCCCATTGACTTTGGGAGAGGCTGGGAGCAGAAGTGCTGCTACACACAGGTGTCCACCTGCACAGGCAATTCAACCTCCTGCTGCTGGCTCAGCACACTCTTGGTGGGTTTTTCAAGCTGTAATGGTCTCTGGGTTGCTCTGATGAAGCCTGACTGTAGCAAACACCACCACATGAATGTGACCTGCCGCTGCTGTCACAATTTCCCTGGTGGGAAGGAACCTTTCTCCACAAAGGATGCAGGTGCCTGTGATCTGATTTTCCTGGTGGACTTGAAGCCATGTACTCATCATAAGGACGGCTGCCCTCTGCTTTAGCACCTCTTTGTGAGTGGAAGTGGGCAAGGAGTGTGGGCAGCAAGGAAGAAACCTGTCGGGCAGGGCGAGCAAAGGGTGAGAAAGGGACCCAGAGGGACAGGGGTAGGACAGTGAAGGGATGTACAGCAGCAGAGGAGACTCTGGGGAGACATCATTGCTCTCTAAAACCACCTGAAGGGAGGTTGCAGTGAGGTAGGGGCAGGTCTCTTTTGCCATGCCTAGCAGGAGAGGACTGAAGAAAATGGCCTTAAGCTGGGACAGGGGAGATTCATAAGAGCTATTAGAAAAAAAATTTCCACTGTTAGGGTGGTCAGGCATTGGAACAGGTCGCTCAGGGGTGTGTTGAAGTCACCATCTCTGGAGGTGTTCAAGAGACACCTGGCTCTGGTGCTGCGTGAAGTGGTTTAGGGGTTACTGCCGTACTGCTCGGTGGATGCTTGGACTGAACGAGCTGAAAGGTCCCTCCCAGCCTTGATGTGGATTCTTAGGAGGCTGGAAGAGATTTGGGAGAAAGATGAGGAGCTGCAGATGGGCAACGCAGACGGCTGAGAAAAGCAGAGGGCTCCAGGAAACCGATCAGCCGAGAAGGCAAGGGCAGTGCAGCCCGGGAAGAGAGCCGGGAGGGGAACCCGCCAGGCTGCGGTGGGAGCTGGCACCGAGTGCGGGAGTGTGCGCTGAACACGGGGCCAGGAGCAGGGACAGGAGCGAGGACAGGAGCAGAGGCAGGAGCAGGGACAGGAGCAGGGACAGGAGCGCGGACGGGCTCTGCGCCGAACGCACAGGACGGCCGCCCTGAGGGCCCCGCGAACTGCAGCCTCCACAATGCCCTTCGCCGGCACCGGGCATGCGCTGCCG
>VXBU01012878.1:1511508-1642914 GCA_013400315.1 Bombycilla garrulus
CCCCCCCCCAGCCCCCCGACACCTGTCTTCGGCTTTGAAAGCTTGGCAGTGAGTTTGCGAGTTTGGCCCCAGTGGATACGGATGCAGGGTTTATCACGCCCTGCACTTATAAAATTATTGCGTGCTGACTAAGCATGGTGGGAAAGTTTCTCTTGCCTGTGTCAGCTCTGGATGCATCGTACATGGATGTTCCGAGGGCGGGCACACCGGAATCTGCTGGGTCCCCTTGCTTCCCTCCAGCTCCCCGCAATTAACGCAGTGTTTAAATGGGATATGAAGATAAAGGCTACATGCTTAGGAAAAATAAGTAAATTGGAGAGGCACACTCTCTGGTGATGAGAATAAGGACTGTATCTGAACAACTGCTCAAGCCAAGGAAACATATCAAATGTTTTCACACCAGTGCCATAGTTGGGTAACTATTGATAAATGCTGACTTTTAAACGGTGACTGCTGACTTGGGTTATAAAACAGAAACGGCTCCTTTTAAGAGCAATCTCAAAATGCTTGAACTGATTGATTGGCTTGTTAGCTCAAGCCTTGACTTAGCTGGGAACCAGAAGAGCTCTTATTCTCTGCAAGGACGTTCTCCCTGAAACAAATCTGACTTATGCTAAACGCATCAGCTTAAGACAGGGTGTTTATTTTGCAATGTCATTTTCAAAACCGTGGTAGATACCAAATGCATGAACTAGATACAGGAAAGCTGCCTTGCAGCCTGCTTTTCTGCCAGAGTGCATTTTGAACTGTTTATGATTGCAAGGTGGCAGTTTTACTTGGAGTCTCACTTTTGAGTTTTAATTAGCTGTCATCAAAGCTGGAGTTCAGCTTCCCACACTTATGAAGTGTGCCATGAACATGCACTCTACGTGCCTGGGTAATGTTTTGGGGCTAATTACTTAGAGCCCACTCTCTATTAAGCAATGTGCAAAATGGATTGACTATATGGATATCTCTTTCCAGCTAAATTTCCAGTCTTCTGAGTTGCATCTCATTGTGAACTTACTGAGGTTTGCTTCAATCATCTGGAAATTGAATATTCCAATTCCCCCTTTTCTCACCCTTTTCTCTTAAAAACTGTTGCTTTAAAGTGTTCCATAAGTGCTGTGGGTTTAAATGGTTCCCTGTGACATCAGCCTGCATTCAGTTGCTGCTCCCCAGAGTTTTTAATGTATCTGGCCTGTGCTCGAACATAGCAAGGTCTTTAGGAGGTGTTTTAAAATAGAGAATTAGAGATCTTCCATGAGTAAAACTATCAAATGATCAGACCTGTAGATGACTTCTCTCAGCAGAAAAAATTGCTTTATATTTAAAATGGCTTTTCCAGTCAGAGTGTATCTAGGCTGTGAAGCAGTGGATTTTTCTAGGAAGTAGTGGGAGGCAGGAAGAATCATGAAGAAAAAGGTGGCGCACAGGAGAGCATTAAATCACAGAGTCAGAACCAGATCAGAAGTCTCAGCTATGCAGGTAAAATTTCTTCAAGAGGACAAAGAGTATTTTCACACGGTGGGACAGTATTTTCTTAGGTTGTGCTCCAGGGTGGTTGAAGTTTACATTGAGAGGTCCAGTGGGTCTGTAGATCCACAAGGGTCGGGGAAGAGTGGGCTAGGAAGGGTCAGTGGAGTTTTGGGGAAGATGAGTGGTGCCCCCTGCTTTGCTGGCTACCTTCCTGGGGAAGCCGTGGCTGTCCATAAGGGACTTTGTACCATTGGCACAGAGCACGGACAGAGGGCTAGCATTTGTTGGTGGCTGTGCTGTGCTGGATGAAGGCATGACATGGACCCTCTTCCTTCTCCTTTTAGGTCTTCCTTCACCTTCTGTGGCGGCAGAACGCGTTCCCTTCTCGTCAGTGTCCCTGCTCCGACACCACCTTGCCACCTTCCCTGCACAGCTGTCTCTCCCCGTGCTGGAAGCCGACTGGTAGGTGTGAGGGGCTGGAAGAAGGCAGGTTTCTTTCTTTGCCTTCCAAGGATGCAGAGAGGGCCGCTCCCACCTGGTGGTGTCAGACAGCGCCGCGCTCTGCCCGCGTTTGGCGCAAGCTGTGAGCGGGGCAGCGAGCTCAGCACGGGGGAGGCTCGGCTGCGAGCGCTCAAAGCCGAGTGCTGGGCGCGGTCTGTGTACGACAAGCTTCAGTTTCATTAGCTGCCTCCCGGGGGCATCGAGCTGTGCGGCTCACCTTTGCAGAGATCACAGTCTCCTCTGTGATGTTATTAGGTGTTTTTAAAAATAGCTTCATCAATCCACTTTGAAAGAGCTGGTCTGCTCTGATAACAGTGCCTGCTGGTGCTTTTCCAGATAAGGAACTTGTCACTTTCCTGCTGTCATACATGCAGCTTCTGCCCTATTTAGAATACAGTATAAAAAAGACTACAAAATAACCACCAGGCTTGAGTAAAGATTTATGTGTTTAGTTTAGGGACAACTGAACGTTCCTTATTTAACTGCTTTGGACAGTATTGGCTTTTGAGGAAGTTAGGATCAAGCTAAATGCAGAGTTGGAGATAGCAATTTCACATACCATTGTCTTGAGGAAATCTTCACGATAATGTCTCTTATATAACAAAATGACAACAGGCCAAAGAGATCTCTTTTTTTTCCTTTCTGTCCTAATCAGAAATTCATTAGCTTTAAAATGAATCTGAAATACTATGTTGTTCATGTATATGTATCAACTGTGCAATGGTGGGAAGGAACCAGATGAAATAATGTAAAACCATTTTTAGTCTCTTTTGGGGGTCTAAAAAGAAGTTTTGGGGGTCTGAAAAGCAGTATCATGAGGAAACTGCAATTGCTGGACATACCTAGTAATTCCTTCTATAGTGGTGTATGCATGCAGGAGCAGTATTCTAATTTACACATTTCTTTGATGTTTTGTGAGCAGATGGCATTTTTAAAAAGGTGTTTTAATTTGGTGGGAGTTTGGTAATGCCTAATTGCTGGCGGATCAGAAAAGAGTAGTAGTCAAAGTGAGGCTCCTGACTTCTCTGCCCTCAAAAGGGAAACAGCCCTCTGCAGCCCCATTTTTAAGCTACTATCCTTTTAGAAATTCTTGCTTAAAATATTCACCAGTGCCCTCAGCACAAATTTGGAACCTGCTGATTGGTCTTCATTAACAAGACTGTTCATGAATCAGTCACTTGTTATTACAGGTAAAAAGTACTGGGGAGATCATGGCTTGATGTGGGACACGGCACACTGTGGATTTTATAGGAAAGCTCTTTACTCTTTCCTTTTTTTCTCACTTGTTTCGTGGTTCCTTTCATTTTTCCTTTCTGTTTGTCTCTTTCATCACCCCTTTGACTTGGTTCACCTACTTCAGGCACCTGCCTAAAGTGTTTGCAGCACAGGACCTAAGTACCTGTTTGCACTGTGACATCAAAGGATCACATTTTGAAATTACAACTTTTCCTTTGAACAAGAAGGAGAAAAGGTTCCTGGTTGCTATGGTGATGAGCACTATATAAATGCCTATAAATAAATAAAGTAAACAGCTGATTCATGGACTTGGATTTGCACTATTTTTTGCTTTTCTAATGAGCTATAATTAAATATCAGAATGGGAGGAAGTGACTTTCTATCAATTTTATTAAATACATGTTATGCCTTCTCTTTTACAGTATTTCGTCTGAGAACGATTAAGTAGTAAGATGTGTATTTTTCTCTCTGCAGTTGATGGTTTGAAAAATCATAGTCTAGTATTTACAGAAAAAAACTTTTAGATGCCAAAAGGCAGTCCAGTATAAAGGTGGTGTCCATTTTCAGTTTAATCAAAACATACCTTTTGAGCTAAATGCCTATTTTTCTTATCTCTAAGAGGCTGCTATAGCTCTTGTAACATTTAAGTTCCAGTCAAAAGTGTCTATAAATATAATTATGTTCTTCTGCAGTGTTTGAAGCCCCACTGATGCACAACAACAAAACTTGAAAATGTCACTGACTTTTTCTTTTATGTCAAAATGACAAAGGCACAGTGAAAAATCATATATTCCTTGTTGAAGTTGGAGGAGGGGAGAACTGGCTTTTTCATAAGCTTTTTTTCTCAGGTCTATGATGTAAGAGTAGCTTTCTTTCTGTGCTAAAGGTGATAATTGTAAAATGGATTGGATGGAGACAAACAGTGCACTGGAGTAATCCCACACACAAGTGTTTCTCACTCAGGAAACGGGTGCACTTCAATTAGCAGCAAAGGAGAGTCTATCATGGGAGGAGCTGTCCTTAGGGGAAGGAAAAAAGATGTGTGATATACTGAACTACTCCTTGGTTAAAGGATCAGTCTGGTTTCTTGTGAAAACTGATTTTGCCACACTGGCCTGAAGAGAGATTTCCTCAGCCCTGAGCTGTGCTGACAGAGATCTGCTTTCTACCACATTCACAGCTTTGTATTCAAAGCCACTGTCAGATTTCCAAAGGACTTGGAGCACTATCCTGTCCTATTAAACAATGATAAAATAACACCAAATCCTTCCCTGCCTTCCTTCCCCGTGTGCATTCAGATTCATGTCTGTTTGCTTTACCAATTAAAAATATATTTGACTAAATGCCTTGCACTTCCAGGTGCTGGGAATTGGGAGGACAAGGACATGTGGTAGTTTCTGCAGTTACCCACAATTACTTCTCACAGAGCAAAACGTGTATCTGCACTCAGCTATAGAAGGCAGGGCCAGAACAGGATCAAGGAATGGTGTCCCTAGGGGTCTCACTTGAGCAGTGGCAGCCTGCTCCAGTTTGATTTAAGTTCCTGTCACTTTTGTCACAGCTGAGCTGCTGGTGGTGCTCACCCGCAGAACAGTGACAGCATCAGTGAAATGGCCATAGAGCTGCTTCTGAACCTGGTGTTTTCTGCCATGGGACTGTGCTCATCTCTCAGAGGGTGGCACAGTGTCCCCACCCTGGCTCTGTGCCTGCCACAGCACTGTTTCATGTGGGCCTGAGGCTGGAGCAGGTTGTGCCTGCTGGAATGTGACTGGCACTTGCCATGTATCAAAGGCAGTTTTACCTGGATTGAGGGTAGGTCTGGACAGTGTTTGACCTGCATGACTGACAGTGGACAAGGCAATCCAAGGTCTCTCTTGAAAGAGTCACTGCTCAGGTTTGTAGGCAGCCTGAACCCGAACAGAATCTGCTGCCTGCCAGGGCAACAGGGAGATGGGAAGGATGGCAAAGAGGCTTCAACTTTGCAGTTTACTCCCAGGGCTCATCACATGGNGTGGCAAAGAGGCATTCTGGAATGTGCTTCAACTTTGCAGTTACTCCCAGGGCTCATCACATGGTTTTGGTGTTCCTGGAGCAAGACCAGGCTCCAGAGTCATTGACTGAATTTTCTCAATTGAAAAGCAGCATTGTTAGTAGTATGTACTGCCTTTAATGGAGAGGCATTCTTTTTTTAGAAATCTTTTCTTTGGGGAGGAGGATGAAATATATGTATAAATATTAATGACAGGACAAGCTGGAGCTGTTGTGCATCTCCTTTTCTGGCATGGTTAGGACAATAGGTGAAACACTGCATATACCAGATTTTTTTTTCCATTCCTCAGAAGCTCTGCTTATGTGTGGTTAGGATTTTTTTTTTTCTGTCAGAATTTTTTTAATAGATAGCTATGATCCAGGACCATCTGGTGGAATTTGCTGTTGTCACATCTAGGTTTTCTGATGTATTGCCTGTCAAGTTATGTTGTATGTTCAGATGAATTTCTCATATGATCTGCTGACAGCTACTGACAGCCCTGAGATGGGAAGTTGGAAGCCTGGGGGGAAGAACAGAGGGGCAGAGCTAGCTTTAAAAATGTGACTCTGATTGCTTTTGATTGGTGGGCTTTTATTGCTGATATTTATGGGTGACTTTTTTAGTGAAGAAAGGTGAATGAGTGAACTTTAAACCAAGTGCAACTAAGTGCACCTAAAGTACTGTAATTTTACTTGGAAGGTCTTGGAAGTCCACCTGTAGTTTTGTTTTTTTTTTTTCTTTGACACTGGGCTCCTGAGTCTTTCTCTATCCTTAGCTCTCCATCTGTAGACAATCTCACACCTACTTAAATTGCAGCTTTTTTTGCCTCTTTTACTCCTCAATCCTTATCCAGTTCTTCTTTAAAAAGATCTCAAAATATTTTTGTATTTATTAGGATATCATTATGTATCATAATAATCATGGTATCTCATTATGCTAATCCTAAATGCTAATACCGTAATGATTCTGTAGTAAAATGAACTTAGATTTTTGACAAATTCCTATTAACCTTTGCAGACAGATCACATGGATAAAAGCAATAAGCAACTCTGAAATAACTAGAGTAATTCTTTTCTTGCTGGTATAATACTTAAGTAATTAATTAAAGTAGATGGATTTTGATGTAGAGGTCCACAGTGCAACTGCATTTCCTCACACACTAAGATAATGCTTTACTTTGTAAACCAGAATCCAGACAATCCAGTAAGCACTTCTTCATTTTTTTTCTGCCATAATTTGAAGCTCCAAGTAGCAATTATAGGCTGGTGACAAGAAAAATTTCACAACTTGTTGTCATTTTTCAACTGGCTAGATCGGAAAAGAAGTGATTTGTGTTGTACTTTAAAGGTTTTTAATTTATATAGTACTGGTAGAAAGCACAGGACAGGTATTTCTGAGCGGGTTGGGAGGAAGCCTGTTTGTAGACAGAGGTGGGATTGCACTGCAAAGGCACATCCAGGAGTGGCTCTGAGCACAGACTCGCCCCCTCCTCTCTCAAAGCTGTCCTGCTTATACAGGGCCACTTGTCGAGGGCCTTCTGGACATTACATCCTGCCTACGTGATGGTGAAGCTGGAAGTCACCCCTGAAAAGGAAAAAGCTTTCTTCCATGGAATTTGGATCTTAGACAATCCCCAAGCTGAGGGGACTCTTGCGAAGGAAGAAGCTGGAAAGCTGGAAGGCATTTACTTTCCTCTGGTTACTCCTGTGAGTCCTTGATGCTGCCTCTTGGTCTGGGGACAGTGAGTGCCCTTCTGTGGCACTTGAGAGAGACATTAAGCTGACCAGGCCGGTAGAAACTGAATATAGGGACCACTGCTGTGTACTCCAGTCTTGTTCCATACTTTTAAAGTATCTGATAAGACACTTGGAAGTGATCCCACTTCCAAGGAGAGGGATTGGGTGTGCAAGGGTCAGTGTAAAGATGCAGCAGCTCGCTGTGGTAATGGTCTGTATTGCATGGACCACTGTTCTCATACTGCTCAACCATCAGCTCAGCTATTTTCAGAAGAAGTGGACTTTGAAGGAAACCCCATAGATGGAATATGGCCAAATCCTCTGCCTGTAACACATTTGATAGCCCTGCAGGGTGGCAAAGCTGGTCTTCGGTCCTGAAATGCATTCAATTAACTCTAGGCCAGCTTGCTGAGAAGAGGGTAATGAAGCGGGTCCAAAGCGGGGCGTGTGCGCTCAAGCACACATGGTGGGTTTAATGCCCTGGGCAGCATTCCTGCAGGGAGCAGCCAGCTCATGGAGCACACTCTGCTCTTTGGTACATGTGCTGCAGAGCACAGGTGCAGCCAAAATCACTCAGCCAGCCATAGCAGAGAAAGTCAGGAGGGGGGAACTTGTGAGGGGAGCTGGATGCAGTGTGACGTGATGCTGGCTGGGGAGGATGTGTCCCGGTCAGCACCGTCTCAGAACCTGCCTGAGCCCGCTGTAGCCAAAATTTCAGCTTCTGATAACAGAGACTGGTGAGGGTCTCAGCGCAGGGATTGTGTTGTTTCAGGCAGAGGCAGCAGCTGAACAGGCCTGCAGCGTGACTGACGTGCAGTCTTCATCTTAACTTCGTATGACGAGGAGGTGGGAGGGTGGAGATTACTTGTAGCACCTGGCTAGAGGCAGAATGTAATTTACCAGAGTTCCTTTGTCTGAAGGAGTACACAGCCCATATATAATTCAGAAACATGTTAACAAATAGGGAGCTGTTGTCTTTAAAAATAAGTGAGCACCCAAGTCCTTTGGTTTAAAATCTTGCAGTATGTCTAAAATGAACCAAGAAAATGTGTATAAAAAGTACTGATAAAACTAAGCCCTTCATAAACTCAGAATAATACGTATTTTCCACGTTTAGGCTGAAATACCTGGAGCTGCACGTGGATTTGTCCCTGTCAGTTCTTCTGAAATTACATTTAATAAAGATGTTCTTTTCACGTGTTGTCAGTAAACAGATTTTTTGTTGGTTTCTTTTGCAGTAAATGTTGCTTCCCTCACTTTTTTTGCTTCTCCAAGTCTTTTCTTCCTTCTTCTGATTTAAACCTGATGATGTTATGCTATAGTTAAATTGTCAGAGAGGGAGAGTGGTATCAGTGTCCTCCACCTTGTTGTTAAAAAAAAAAAATCTATATTTTTGTTTTCTGCAGTGTATTGAGAGCAAGATAAACGAGCAAGGTGTTGCCATCTTTTATCGCAGTCAGAATGATAAATGGCATGTCCTGGAAAGTTTAAAGATGTGTAAGAATGCAAATCTTTGGCCCACAAGGATGTGTATTTGAAAGTGCTGATCCAGCCAGGAGTAAGGCACGTGCAGAAGCATTGCTTTCATTTGGTGTATGTGCCTGGCACCATGCTGGTGGGGTAAGCAAAGCTCGCTCTGTGAAAGGAGGTTTGACTTATTTCAGTGGCCTGAAGTGGGATAAGAAAATGAGCCTTTTCCTGTCCCCTTGAGGAACAGTCTGAGGGCAGTGCAGGTTTTGCTGTTTTGTGTTACTGTCCTTGACTCAACAGTGTGAACTGATGTAGGTGGAAATCCTGATCGTTTGTACCTTACAGTGCATGTCTCCACTTCTCGCTTTCACACTCTGCCCGTGTCTGCTAGCCATGAGCAGAGAGCCTTGTTTGCAGCAGGTGATACAGCACTGCAGCACCTCAGCCTAGAGGGTGGAAGCACTAGAAGAAACTGAGGATGTTACGTGTGAGTGCACGACTTTTCCTCCCTAGCAAACAGGGAAATATGTAGAAATTTTCAATAATTCATAACTCAGCCAGGAGGGCCAGCCTTGTCCTGGGGTGCATCAGGCACAGCATCACCAGCCAGGCAAGGGAGGGGATTGTCCTGCTCTGCTCTGCACTGGGACAGCCTCACCCCCAGTGCTGGGGGCAGTTTTGGGAGCCACAACATAAAGAAAACATTTAACTATTAGAGAGTGTCCAGAGGAGGGCAACAAGGATAATGAAGGGTGTGGAGGGAAAGCCTGGTGAGGAGTGGCTGAGGTCTCTTGGTCTGTTCAGCCTGGAGAAGAGGAGACTGAGGGGACACCTCACTGTGGTCTTCAGCATCCTCAGGAGGGGAAGAGGAAGGGGCAGGTACAGATCTCTTAACTCTCATGACCAGTGACAGGACCAGAGGAAATGGCATGAAGCTGCCATCAGAGAGCGTTTAGTTTGGATTTCAGGAAAAAGTTTTTCACACAAATGGTGGCTGAGCACTGGAAGAGGCTCCACAGGGAAGTGGTCACAGCACCAAGCCTGACAGAGTTCAAGAAGCATTTGGACAATGGTGATTGTTGAGATATTTTACATAGGACCAGGAGTTGGATTTGATCCTGATGGGTCCTTTCCAACTCAGCATATTCTATGATCTTTTCTCTATCTGGTTCTTTTTCTGGTTGTCCTTCAGTGGAAGTATTCTTTTTGGCTCTGTTTTCTTTCCTATCCTGTAGTTTGTTTTCATGCCATGTTTCTTGCTTCTTTGTATTTGATGTCATCTGTGCTTTCTGAGGGTGCAGTGTATTCTTTGCTCTGATTGCTGTCCACGTATTTGTGATAGTGTGGAGTAATCTGTTTCTTTCCTCATGGATTTGAACTTGTTTTCTAACTGGGAGGCGATAGATCACGTTTGTGTACAGATGGAAATGTTTTTATTTGATTTTTTTTTTAGTACTGAATTAGATATCATCCCTCTTGCATCCTTGGGACTCTAAAAGAGAAATGGAGACTGAGTTTCCCTGATGCACTGATTTTACAGCATTGGTTTCACTGAATTACCATCAGCTGATCCAACAGCATTGCAGCTGGCACTGAAATTCTTACATTCTTCTCCTGTGTTTTAAGTGATTTTTGTTTACTTCATACAGTGCCATTAGGTCTCAAGCTCATGACAGGAAATTTCTTGGTGTTTTATTGATAAATACAGATCAAAAAGATAATCTCCCTTTTTTGTTTGTTTGTTTTTTCTCTAGAGCAGTCTTTGAAGGTTGCACACTATTCTGTTGTACGTCCTTTGTCCAAGTGTACCTGCTTTTTGTTCTCTATTCCCCTCCCACTTGTTTCTTCTCTTCCTTCCCTTTATTTTAGTCCTAGGTCTTCTTTTGGGTTGTTTTGTTTAGGTTTGAGAAGAGACAGACCTGAGTTTAAGTACAGTTGGCTATTTGGAGTTAACTTAGAAGTTTTCCTGACAACTGCCATGTAAGCAAAGAGCTCAGTAATTTTCCTCTCCATCTCTTCAAGATTTTTCCAGTGTCAGCTGAAAAGTTTCACAAACTTTTCCCATCCTGCCTCCAGCTTTCATTACCATTTGACCATCTTGTGCTCCAAAGCTTGCTTTGTCATACCTGTGAGGGGCTGTGCTGCACAATTCTCACATCCAGAGCAACTGATGTTCCCCTTTTCCATTTTAAAATGGTTCACCTTTTCTTTTCGAAACACACATGCAAGTTTTCTCTCCTCTGGCCTTTGACCCTGCCTTATAAAACTGCAGCAGAAATCAAGGTATTCACCGTCAGCTGGACTTCTCTGCTCAGTCACATCCAGGAACCCCTTCTTTATCTGCTAGGTGTTCTTAAGGCCACATGTGCATGGAAAGGGGCCAAGGGGCATTTTGATATTAAATAAGGATTTCTTGGGTGGAGGTGGCACATACGGAGCTTGGGATTAAGGATGAGAGGAGTAAGAGTTTATTTGATAACAGAAGGTGTTTCTTGTATTTATGAAGAAATGGTTTTTGTACCATACAGCTTACTTGCCAAAGTTCAGCTGAGAAAATGTTATTCTCAGTGAAAACAGGTCATGTGTTTTCAGTTGCAAAGATTTCTTTGTGTATGGTGTTAATTGCCTTTCTATCTTTTTACTGTTTTACCTTAACGGTTTGATTTCACGTGTATTTTTGCTCTCGAGAGACAGTGGGTATGATACAATCTCTGTTTTAAACTGTTATCATGTAATTAGCAGGGAAAGATGTCTCTAAAGTCTGATCTGCTGGCTTCTTTGCTGCTCAAGAAGCAAAGAACAGCTGAATTACAGGATTTGAGTCCATGACTGGAAGTCCTTGTGTAAATTTGGTGTAGGCTGCTTCTGTTTCAGAGAACCATCTCTTTCTTCAGTTTAGAGCTGTCTATTGGGGCCGTGCTTTAATAGCATAAAGAAATTATGATGGGTTTCCTGGTTATGAGCTATGTACCCCTTGTATAAAGTGGGCTTGCACACAATCTTTCTTGCTGATCTAGTTATGCTCTCTGATGGTAAATGATACAGGTTTTGAAAGATTCCTCTTGTGAAGTCTTGCAGGTAATACTGAAAAGTAATCTTTGCTCTCCCTTCTCAGAACTTTTAAACCAGACTCTTTGGGATGTTTCTGCTACATTTTTCTCAAAAGGCATGCTGTGAATTTTTAATGTCTCTTACTGCTAAAATTTCACCCATTATGTTTTAGGGCTCAATTTTGCATACTCTTTGCTAAATAACACTTACTCTTGGCAGTTCAATTCTCTTCATTGGTGTACTAATGTGTTTTGTTCTAAGAGTGGTATTCAACTGAGAGTTTAGACCTTGGTTTCTTAAAGCTCAGAGACTCATGTGCAGTTTTAAGCTGTATGTGACTTTTGAATCACAGGTGACCAATGAAATACTTAAGCACAGTTTATGGAAATGCCTTGAAGGAATTTCGAATCAACTGCCTCTGTCCCTTCTTCTGTCCCAGGAAAAAAACCCTTCTGAGTTTGTGTGTCAGGACTGCACTCCCCCTACAGAAGAGGAATGCACTGTGTATTATCAGTGATTCCCTGGATGTGATGGGGTTTTGCATGTGCTTCTGGTAAGCAGACAGTCAGAGGCAGTTACAGAATGACCACAGTCCATCACACAGAACACTCACTGGTAATCCTTTGATGCACTGGAAATGAGTGAGCTGTGACTTCCTTCATGTCTTACTTTGCTGTTGTCTTCCCCTCTCCCAACTGGCCACATGTAATGTAAATTGAGTTGGAAGTTGGTGGATTGTGGATTGAAGTCCCTTTGCACTGGAAAATTAGTTTCCCTCAGCAGATGAGGCTTTCATGTGCAGCTGTGTGGACAAAAAGTTCACTCCAGAAAGGTGTGTGACAGCACTTTCATGACCTCATTTTTTGCACTGACTCATCCGTATCATAAACTCAGTTTTGTGAGGCAAACCAGACTCAGGCTGCTCCTGCTGTTGTCATTTATTTCAGTTTTAATTTCAATATATTCCTGCTTACCTTTCACAATGGATAGGAGGAGTGGCAGGAGGGGAGAGGAGGAGCGGTGAAAAATGAAAAGGTGCACAAAGATTAATTTGCTGTGTAATTTTCTCTTTTAGAGGGAGGGAGAGACACACCTGGGAAAATAGGTTATCAGACCTTTAAGCACACAGAAATGAAATACTGTCCTTTCTAGCAGACACTGGTGTTGCACTGAGCAGTCACTTACTCAGCACTAAAACTATACGACCAGATTAATTTTGAGGAGGCATGATGTGGCTTTCTCTGTGTGTCTGCATTTTTACTGCCTTTAGCTAAGTTAGGGCCCTTGGTGCTTATCACTTTTTAATGATTTGTTCTTACCTCTGCTCCTTGCTTCTGGCTGTTTGTTCTTTACTGCTTAGGTTGTTACTCATGTTCATGTAGGGACCTGAGAGTTAATAGAAAATAAAGATTGGAGTTGCTCTCTCCTTCCCTTCTCCTGTAGGGTTGCCTGGGACAGTTCCACACACTTTTATATATGGCTTTGCAGCATCTTGGCTTCTGACTCTGTTTTGGTTGTGTCAAAGTATAAAGCTAAAGCTGGCAAGCTAGCAGCTCATTGAAATTAACTTCTTTGGATTTATAAAATCACTGATTAGTCATCTTTTAATGTGGGTATAAACTTAGAAGAAATATGTCATCTCTGTCTTAATTGTAATATTTTATATGAATTTTGCAACAGTCACACATATGTATTATATACAAATACATATATACTTAGCACAGAGGTCACAAGGCAAGCTATTATACACAAGGTTCTCTAGTCCTTGCTTAATTTATGTGCATGTATTGTCCCACTGGAACACAGAACTCTTGCATACATGCTTACTTTCAAGCCTGAAATCTATTAAATCGAGAGAAGAGGGTTTTCATTTCAGTATATTTTGGGCTTTAGTTTGGTTCATCACATTGATAGCAAAGAAATGGTGGTTATTTTGTGTAATAACTGTAAGTCCCTCAGCAAGACGGTTGTTTTCTACTCAGTCCTCAGTCCCTGACTTCTGTGCTTTCTCGCTTCACATACTTGCTGCAGTAACACAGGTGCAGATTTGGGTCTTCACAGTTGTAAGAGGAACTTTTTGTGCTGTAGCTTTAATCCCTTTGCCTGGAAAGAAGGGTTGGCTGCCTCAGCAGATTGTTCCTGTCAGCCTCCAGGTTAGGTTATAAGCACATCATTCTGCCACAGAAAGGGTGAAGCAGGATGAGCCAAGGCAGGAAGGCTGTAAATGTCCTCTATCAATGACCTCTCCAGACTTGGGATGGGATTCACTGCCTGTGGCCAATACATATGTATATTTTAGTCTTGTCTTCAAGGTCACAAGACCTTCCTCTTTGAGGCTGCTGGGTGTGACAGCACTTATGTCCTTACCCTGGCTCATCTTGGGAATGCTTCACCAGTGAGAGGGTCCAGCCCTGCTCCAGCCCTCCCTGCACTGGGTCCTTCTCTGGGGAATGGCTGCATCGATGCCAGCAGAAGCCTCGAGATGGAAAAGCACATCCTGATGTAAGAAGCTGTCTGGAGAGCCCTTGATGTCTGGAAATACTCTGTAAAGTAGCTGAAAGACCACTCTATTCTTGGCTTTGCAAATATCAGCACATGGATCCAGAGCTGTACAAAATGAATGAGGGCAGATGTTTTTAACTGGAGCTGTCTTAAACAGCAGTTGGTTTATCGGGCTGACAGTGACAGTCAGGTTACACTTCAGTTATTTGAAGAGATTCTCATTGCTGAAGACTTGACTCAGCATTTGATGCAACAGAGGCAGCAGATCTTGCTGGTAGGAGGGAAGGGAACAGAAATGAGCTGCTGTGGCAGAGTTGGGAAGGGAATCTCCCATCATCAAAGTGCCACAGGTGAACAGCAACTGTGTCAGTAGTTTTGCAGGTGCTCCTCTTTCAACAGATACTTCCTGCTTTTTCTCTGAAACTTTCACCTTCTTGTGTGTATTGAATGTCATATTGTCTATCTATGTGGATGTTAAAACCTCCACAAGTGGGTAACAAGGAGGACTTGCAGGGAAATTATAAATTGTTTTATTTGTGGGGAAAAAATGGGCCAAAAATTAACCATCTTGGGTTTTATTACTATTCAGGTAAATACAACAGCAAGTCTAATATGAAAATTTCCCATCAAGTCAGGCTTGTACTTCTTCCTTTTGCTGCTGTGCCCTTGATAAATATGTCTGGATTCAATAGTCTTTCCATGAATTTTCAAGCTGCAGAGGACAGGAAGAAGCTCTTCTTAGGTATTGACCTGTAAATGGTTGCATACGACACCTGGAGGAATTGAAGTGGGCTCTTACAATTAATTCAGTGTGTTCATCATAGTTTCCCTAGTATGTGCAGCAGTTTATGTTGAAGCTGAGAAAGATAATTCATTTGCTTTTTTCTCCCTCCTGTCAGGAGCAGCAGTAGCCCTCAAAGCAACAGTAAATGCCTGGCCTGCAGCCATGTGTTACTACTTCTTTTTTGGGCCTTCTGGTGATACAGTAATCAGATGATGGACAGGGTAAGAATTCTTCTTTTCCATGGGGAAAATCAGACTGGGATTTTTAAGCACTAATCAAAACCCAGTTGTTAGGATATTTTTTAATTGGCCAGCAGATATTTTTTCAGTCCTATGGCTTATGCTGTCATGAAACACCCTTTTTATTTTACCTCCTGTGTAAGTTATTTTATGATTTGTGAGACCTGATGCTCTGTTCTGAAATGCCATGTGACTGTATATGCTCCCCACCCAGAACGTGGGTGTTTTGTGCTCCCTTAGCATCAGTCACAGAGGTTCCAGTCCAAGGAGGGTATCCTGTGACACTGTGCTCCTATCTGTTGTTAATATTACACTGGTGTTCAGGAATGGGGTTGGGCTGTGTGCTGGCTGCTCCTTTGAAATGTGACGATGTGTTGTGCAGGTGTGGCTGAAGGGGGCGTTGGAGGCAAAACGATCAGTCTGCAATTATGGGACTCAAAATGGCAGTAAACCTTTTTATTTCCCCTGATTTGATTTAGATTCTCCTTTAGCTTGGCTCTGAACTATTTTCCTGTCATGCTGCTGTTCCAGCTACTTCCAGGCATTTGTCAGAGGCTGGCTAATTGAAGCACATGCTCCAGCTTGGATCGAAACTGCTGTTTTGATCACAATGCTGTTACTGCTTCCTTGTGGAGTTCTTTCCATGAAATACTAGGACTTCGGTTTGTAGGTTTGGATTCTCGAGGTTTTTAAGAAAGCACAAAGTCTCTGAACATAGAAAAAGTGGAAGGTTACAGCAAAGGCAGCTTCAGGCAACAGTCCTATCGTAGAATATTCTGAGTGGGAAGGCACCCATAAAGACCATCCAAGTCCTGGACCTCGATCCTTTGAAGCCTTCCTGTAATCCTGCTTGTAAATGTTCTCATCAGTTCTGGAACAACTGCAGCCCACTTGCAAACCAGTTTCATAATCCAGTGAGCACAGTTACATTCTTGGACATCTTAAGCCCTATCCTTTGGATACTTCTGTTATCTGTTGTTATCTGTTCACCTTTATAGATGTCTAAGTGCCTGTTAGTTCCTAAAAAGCAAGTTTTGTATTTCTGTTATGTCTCTTCTTTTCCATACCTTGGCACCCCTGTGATGTTCACATTCAGGGGTGGTTTTCATTTCAATAGCTGTATTTTGTTGTGATGTGAACATCTTAATTTCCTAAGACACGTGTGAGACTTGCTGGGTATGACTGCCCTGCTTGTCTCAACAGACAGGAAAAGAGACTCTCTTCTTTTTCCTCCAAAATTCCCAGGACAAGTCATTCTGACAGGGCCTCCAACCTGTGGCTAAACTATGTGTCCAGGAGGGATTTCCCAGGCATGCAGGAGCCCCTGGACCTTCTGCACAGCAAGTGCAGTGGGAATAAAAGATGGGAGGAAGGTGTGTGGGGAGCAGAGCATGTCAGGTTTGTGGCTCCTTCTCCAGAGAGCAGCAGTGACAGAGCTGGTAACTTATTCCTCTCTCTCTTTACTCTGTCACCTGTGGTCTTGGAAGCCTCACCTTCTGTCTTGAGCCCATGAATACAACCTTGGAGTACACAAGAGGTTTTGATTGTTGGTAGATTTTTGACAGAAAGCTGCTCCCATATTAATGGACGCTGGAGTGGTGCATCCCACTCAGATCCCATTGACAGGTTCAGTCTTTTTGTCTGTAAAATGGGAGATGTGTTTCTTAAGGTGAGGTTGTGACTCAGTACTGAAGTATCATCTGAGAAAAAGGCAGGTGATCTTCCTGCTGCTGCCTGGGCAAAACCATTTAACAAATAGCAACTGTGGGAAGCTCCAGGGTGAGGCTGTACCCAGGGATCTCACAGGCAATGTTTTACCCTTGGTTTCTCATGTCAGTCTTGCTGAACATCACTGATTTACCAAACTGCTCTTATGAGCAGGAATTATCTCAGATTCCTTTGCAGACACGTTGGCACTAATTACATTTGCAGGTGTGCAGTTGGCAGAGCTGTAGGAGAGGGAATTGCTTTATCTGTGTCACCCTGCTGACCTGTCATTACTGATGGCAAAATGGGAACTTGAAAGAGCACAAGTGACGCCTCACTTGAATCAGAACAGTTACCAAAGCTGCCTCCTCCTTTGGGAACTGGCAGGTGACTCTCCCACANGCACCTCACTTGAATCAGAACAGCTACCAAGGCCACCTCCTGCCTTGGGAACTGGCAGGTGACTCTCCCACACCTTTATTCCACACACACACTGCCTACAGCTGCAGGAGCAGGCCAGTGTGTCCCTGCAATGCTGCTAGGGTGGTTCCTAACAGGGATGGAGGGGTTTACCAGAGTGAGTGGTTTAGCATATGACAAATTCAGATAGCAGACAAGTATATGTTTTATATGTATAAAACATGTACGTGTCTGCAGAGGAGAATAAATATCCGAGAATTTGTCAGGTTGATGTCAAGAAATGTAACCCAAGTGTGTGTATGTGTGTAAAAAATACGTTTGATCATACTTAAACCTTTTTAAAGATAATATTTATGTAAAACTTGCATCCTACATCTTAAGCCTGGGAGCATGGCATTCTTGAAGCACTTGAGCAAAGTGGAGTTTGGCTTCTGAGATATTCGTCAGAAAACAATAGTAATGGACATCAAAGTATACTCTTGCTTAGGAATTTTCAATATTTGGCTGAAGTCCTGGTCCTTTTGACATGAGTTTTAATTTTAGCTTCTACAGAATCAAAATGTCATTCTCTCTGTGTGAAGTCCCAATCTTGGTGTCCAGAAACCAAATGCTTCCTTTGTGTCCTTTTTGTATTTATCAGTAAAAAGACTTTTTTTGTTAGTTCAGGCATAATTTCTTCTCTTTTTTTGTGCTCTCGAACTGAAATGCACTTTTGGTTCAAAAGCACTACAAGAAGAACAATTCCTTATAGAGAGTCCTTCTGGGACTATAAATAATAAATGCTGTGACTCAGAGTGATGCAGGCACCCCTGCAACATATATGTGTGCTGCAAAGATTCAGTAAATAATGATTTACCTGCTCTTTGTCAGCCCTAAACCAAGAGGGATCTATTCAGACTTCTTTGCTAGCTTGATGAGTTTTGTTTGTGCTGTACTGCTTTTTTAGGAGTCCTAAAATGTGGTGCCGATTTTGAAGGCTGCAACTTTATGAGGGGTATTAAATATTCATCAAATTCTTAGTTCTGAGCTAAGAGCTCCTATTCAAACCTTACCAGCTTGTAGTAGGTGCTGACTGTGAAGAGCTTGGGACTGCCACACTTAGTGCCTTCTGGTGCAATAGTAATGGACAGCTATTTTTTCACAGTTGCTGGAATTATTTGGTTATGGCTCCTCTCCCACCCCTTAATGATGTAGTTTTGTGCTTTGTGGTGTGGCAGATTGACAAACAGGACCCTCTTCGGGAGTGGGGTTAAACTCTCTATGCATTGTAATGAAATCCATTAATCCTAAGAAATCCGTTAATATAACTCATTCCAAGGGTAGAGAAGAAGCTTACTCATAAATAGAAGACCAGTCTGTATATGTTGCCCTTTCTTCTCCAGTAGAATAAAAGCTTGTTTAAAAGAAAGAGACCAACATGGTGTGCCTGGGTTATCCGGGGTCCCACTGATAAAGGCTCTAACCAAGATCTGTGGGGTCAGTGGAAAGGCTCCCGTTGGCATCAGTGGGAGGTAGGTCCTGCTGTGGAGCTCTCTGAAGTGAAGAAAACATAAACTCAAAATGTGTTTTCTCAGGTGAAGTCAGCTCCAAATCTAGCTCAACTCCTAGAGTTTCAAAATTCAGAGGAAAAAATATCAAACTTGTTCCGCACAAGGCAACATCTTTGTATTTAGAGGGGCAACAGGACAATGAGATGGTCTTTAAAAAGAGAAGGGTGACTTTGGATTTCCTTAGTCCCACTAGGACAGGCTGAGGGCACTGGGTGGGCTCGCTTCTCTTTGCTCATTTTTATTTATTTGCCCCAGGCAGATGTGACTGACCAATATCTCTCTGAGATCCTCTCAGGACAGGCATAGGCTCGTGCTGTGGTTTGAAGTCCACCTTGAGCATGTGGGAGGAGGTGTTAGAGAACTTTTCTTCTTTTTCATCCTTATTTTACCTGTTAGGTCTCAAAGGGAAGATCCTCACAGACAGATATTCAACAAGATGTCCTGCTAATATACAATCAACACGTTTGCAGAGCCTTGTATGTTTGCTTGTGATCTGGAAGGCCTGGGATCTCCCTCATGCATTTAGTGGTGTGACTTTGTGCCACTAGCCTTTTGGAGAGCTATGATCTGCATGTAGATCCCCTTGTGGGATAAGAACTGGAAGTGTTCCCAGTCAGTTCTATCTGGTTTTCCATCTTCACTAAGCTGCTTAGTCCCCACAGGTTGAAGCTCTGCTGTGAAGGTTGGTGTAAGGCGCTCACCGCTGTGAGCTTGTGTGCAGTAGGGGATTCTCTTATCAGCTCCTGGATATTTTCTGTGCCTTTGTGTTCAGGAATTTCTTGCTTCCACCATAAAAAATAATTTTAGTATGAAAATACTGTTCCCTGGATCTCTGAAGGAGGGCAGTCACAACCTTGTTCAAGTCTAAGCCGTTTGCTGACCATCACAGCTGGGAAATTGCTTTCCTGGTGCCAAGGGAATTACTAGAAAGCATGACGAAAGGCTTTCGCGTTTTCGAGCAAGGGGCATTTTTTCCTTTCTCTCCTATTGTTTTCTTCTTTTGAGTGAAGTGTTTGGCGTTAACGATGCTCAAAAGCAGGATTTCTAAAATGCGTGTGTCCCCCCCATCCCCAAAGCAGTTTGCCGCCTGTCTCCCGAGACACTCTCAGCTCCCTGAAACGGCACGGTGGTGTTTGTTTCAGTGTGGCCGCCCGTCGGGGATTTGCAGGAATACTGCAGCAAATCATCCTGCATGCAAGGCTGACCTCTGGGAGGCTAACAAATTGAGGTGAGCCAGCTGGAGCGATAGGACACTCTCGCCAGACAGAGCATGCTCAGACCTGGGGGAGAAAGGTAGCTCAGGCTGCAGATGGTGCACGGGTGACGGTGCCGACAGCTCTTAGATGGGATTTTTGCTTTTTCTTTGTGGTGGTGAGGAAGGAAGAGGACTGGAGAGTGCTCGTTCCCCTGCAAAGCATAGCTTTAAGGTGTCTTATTTTTTCTTTCTCCTGTGAAAGAGAGGCACGGGATAGCATTTCCTGTTATTTAGCAACACCAGGTATGCGTGCATGTGCTGAAACACTGATAGTACTTCCAAGACTGAAAAGGTTGCAGATGCTCTGAATTACTGCATTTCTTTGGTGGGTGTCATTGTAAGTGTGCTGTGTTTGCTGTGCTGATCACATACGGCTCTGAATTCAGTTTTGCTGGCAGTCCTGGTTGCCGCGTACTGAGGAAAGGGGGGAGGTTGGCATGTTTTCGATGATATCTCCTCGCTCCCCCCCTCTGTGCAAGTTCACGCTGAATCCCTCCTCTATGTGTGTGCCCATGTGGGAAGGGAGTCAGTAGTTCATTTGTAATCCCACGTCTTTGTAGTCCCTCTTTGTTTGACTAGTGATTTGCTTTATCATTTTTGAACAAAAGTCTCATGGGGACTAAATTCTGATATGGACTAAATTCTGTCGGTTTGTAGAAATGTATTTCTTGCCGGACACGTGCTGCTATGGGATTACTTTTTTTTTTTTTTACCTTCTCCTAAAAACGTGCTAATGTGGAGCTTGTGGTAACCAAGGAGGGATTTTCACTGTTCTTATTGGCTGCGCTGTGCTCCGAACAATTTTGGCTCCTGCCGGGGATTTGCAGCACACAGGAGCGGTCCTGGGCACCGTGCTGATGGGAAGCGGGGAGAGCTCAGGCTGTAAATGCTGCTAAGCACCAGTCCCAGTACCCGAACGACACAGGTACACTGCCCGCTGCAGAGCACAGAAAGAAAGGATAGGTAAAACACAGAGATAACAAATGGCAGCTAAAGCCCAGAGGCACAGCTGGAGTGGCTGAAGATTGTCTTGTTCAGTACTTTGGGATTTTGCATGCTATTCTTTTAAATTCAGTTTTGCAGCATTAGTAAATCTTCCCTTCAGCCACCCCAGCCTCTGTCTTTGCTTTCAGCAGACCACTGAAGTAAGATAAACCTGCTGCTCTCTTGACACTTTTTTTTTTTTCTGACAAAGGTATCTTGTTTACAGACTAAAAGCAAGAGACCAGGAAAAACGAGAGGTTTCTTACTCGTATAACGGGGCTGTTAATGACAATGTAACCAGATAGGTTTCAACTCGGGTGAACAAAGATCAGCTGGAATGAACTCTGCCTGTTACTCTTTCCTCTCTATCTAGCCATGGTTATTTTGAATAACTTGGGTTTTCATCTTTAGGCTTGGGGCTCTCAGAAGGTGAACAAGCTTGAGGGCTGAGAGAAATACCTTCTTTTTTCTTAGCTCATTTTTCTTACATCTCCCCCCTCAAGCTTGTTTATCAGAAATGCATCTTTTTTAGAGACATATTCTGGAGATCTGGCGTTTGGTTTGGGGAAAGGATTTAATACTCCATTATGGATGGAAAACTTGGAAATGCAGATCTTAAAAGCCCAAGAAGTATTCGTTTTAGATCTATACCTTTAGCTCACCTTTGTGGCTTGCTTCTATGCATTAGCTGCTTAGTGTTGGAATTTTTTAACCTGTTACTTTGTGCATCGAGACAGGAGTATCAACAACTATTAAATCAATGGCTGCTAGTCATTGTGAAAGTCAGGTTGGATCTCTTCCTGTCACTACTCTCACAGACACTGAAATTAAATGGAAGAAAACTTAGGTTTCCTATCCCTAAGTGCACCTGGGAGGTGTCCTGTAGCCACCAGTCTTCTGTTCATGTGGAAGGTACTTTTGCAGTAGGGACCGTTGCACAGAGCCTCACTCTCCTTGGTTGCAGTCTTGTTTAGAATATTTACAGTTTTGCTTTCTCTTCCTCACTTATGCTGAACCATAAGAACTGAAGATGGACCTAATTTTGATCACAACTGTCTATAGGTAAGGTTTTTATAAGAGAGGGGTTTTTAAAATATATTGTTATATTTTGGGGTTTTTTTCTGAATAAAGCTCTGTTTCTAAGATTCTTCTTGAGACTACACAGTCAAGATATCCATATTTTTCATGTCCCCTCTTTGTATCAGGCTTCAGTAATGATATTTTTATCTTTAACTGCTGGGCTTGCTCCCTCCACAAGAATCTGCTCTTTTCCTGTTTAAAAAGTCAGCACTTCCACAGTTGGCTGCTTTTTACAAAGAAAATGTTCCAGTATATCAATCATTCAGTGTACCATCCTTTCTTTAATGTGCTATGTACTGTGAAAGATATATGTATCTCATTAAATAAATAGAGTGAATAAGATGATAACAGCTTTTTGGGCTATGGGGATTGACTTGCTTGTAGTTCTGTGGGAATCTGTGACAGAGATGAGAATAAAACCAAATTTTTGGCTGCCGAATCCCAACTCCCCCTCCTTCCAGTTGGGAAAGTTGCCTTCTAGCAACTTCTGCTTTAAGGATGAATGAAGTAGGTATTTAAAACTGCATGTGTTATATACACTGAATCCTCAGCTAAGCCTCTTACATCAGGGATGGGAGAAAGAACAGAAGACATTTTGCAGTGCAAAATGCCATGTTTGCATGCTTTTCTTTTCCTGTGCTGGTCCTGGAAAGCCAGTCTAGCAAGAGATGGATCCAGGGGCAGGGAGTGCTCACAGGGAAAATGTCCTTGAGGAGGGAATATCTGCTCCTACCCCTCCCACTGCGTTACCATAACTAGAAGCCCATTTCCTGCCCATGCAGCTCTTCCCCAACTCCTTTGCAGTCCTGTGGCAAGGGCAGCCCCAGTCCACTTCCAGCTGTGTTGCCTCTCTGGGAACTGTGGAGATGGTTCTGTCTGGACACCCTGCCACCACTGGCAGGCTGTGCACAGGATCAGCTGGGCCAAAGCCAAGTTGGCCTCCATGGGGAGGCATTTCCCTCTGTGCACAGGGTGGTGATGCTCTCTAGAAACGTGTCTGCTTCGTGCTTTTTGTATTTGCAAAAACCACTTTTTTAGCCTGTTGTAGCTATGGGAAGCTGAATGTCAACCTGGAAAATGTTCAGACAGTTGGTAACAAAAGGTCATCAAGACTTAAATAGACAAAACCAGCACTTCTCATTTTGTTAATACCTGCAGGAATAGGTGACTCCTCTTTAGGCTTGCTGGTCACCCTGTTCACCCTTCTTCCCCCAAATCAAGCTCTTGTTTTTTTCCCTTTGGGTCTTAGTAGTGTATATTTGTCTTTGCAGTTGGGATTTTTTTAATGTGGATTTTGTAGTTTTTCTCCCTATTTCTTACCTAGATTGCAGTTTTTAAAATGGAGAGGAGATTTGGAACACTGTCCATCATATTAATAGCTTTAGTGATTCATCCTACTGTAGCTTCACAATTAAAAAAAGAACAACAGAACTCATCTCCTAAATGAATCCAAACAGTTCTTTATGCCAGCTGCCTATTAGTGGAAATTCCTCTCTCATCCCACCCACTCTTATCTCCTAGGCACGTTAACAGGAGATGGAGAGCAGTGTTTCCATCTATGCTTCCTGTGTCCTTACCATTTCTGAGGATGTTTCATACATCAGATAACCTGTAGCTAACAGGCAGAAGGTGCTGCCGTGCCCAAACTTGCATGAGAGTGTTAAGGACCTGCAAGACACTGGAAGGCTCTGCCAGAAGCGCCTGCTGAACCCACCAGATGAATATTCCTGAAGACTTTACCTGCTCACCAGCAGCCCGTGCTAGTTAGAGGAGAAGTAGCTGGGTTGTGAGAATTAAACTCTGATGCTTTTGCTAAGGGAGTGGAGGTGGAGGAAGAAAACGGGGTAAGCTCTTCATGCCTGTGAACTCTTGGAAAAAGAGTAAAGATGAGCTGACCAAAAATAGAGTGCCTCCCACAGGCTCTTAGCTGTGCCGCTGGAGCAGCATCCATTGTGGCTGAGCTGCAAGCCTCAGGATCTGCTCTTCGTTCCACTGCACAGTCTTGAGCTGCCCCCACACCGGTGTTCTTGTTGAACTCCCCATGTCTGCCTCTAAGTCTGCAGCCCCCTGCCCTGTCAGCATCACTGCCAGGGAAATCTGTCCCTTCTGCCTCCCTCTCTCACTCCTGTTGCTCCCCTGCAGCTCACTCCTCTTGGGAGCTGTCAAGGGCTCATCCCATCCCCTCCCGTGGGACATCATTCCCTCTGCCAGCTTGGCAGCGAGAGGCTCTGTGCAGCTTTTAAATGCACGTCTCTTCTGGCTTGGCTCTGGTCTATCAGTTGTCATGTCTCCTGGTGCTGAAGGGTTGTGCTTTAGCATTTCAAAGCAGAGAATGAAAAAATGTCAGTCCAATCGATTTCCTTGGTAACTGGGGCGTATTAGTCACGTGGAGCAGAGCCCTGGTTATCCCAGTGTCACTGGGAAGCGAGAGGTGGATGAACGTGGTAGGGATGGGGAGGAGGGACTCTGTGGGCAGCTCGGGGGGTGACTGGCTTAGAGGCTGCCCTCTGTGTAGAAAGAAACAGCACAGAGCACTCTGCTCTTAGGAAAAGTAGCAGTGTGTCTGGCCTGCCACTTCTCAAGTGCCTTTCAGTTCTTAGGATGTTCTCTGATGACACGGTGGGAGTGGCGGCTCTAGACCCGTTCCGTGAGGG
Source organism: Bombycilla garrulus (assembly GCA_013400315.1). Classification (NCBI taxonomy): domain Eukaryota; kingdom Metazoa; phylum Chordata; class Aves; order Passeriformes; family Bombycillidae; genus Bombycilla; species Bombycilla garrulus. The sequence goes on from VXBU01012878.1 coordinate 1,536,165, forward strand.
AGCTTTAGTAATGGAAGTTTCTTCTATTGTGAAGCAGCTCTCCTCAGGTGGAAAACTAAATGCTTTCACCTGTTTCAGTGCTACCCTCTGCCTCCTGGAAAAGTTTCTTATCCCAGGTCTACTGCTGCTGACAGCGCTTTGAGTGATCTCGGCTTGGGGGATTGAGGAACTGGGGGACATGGAGAGGGATTGCTTGCCTTTACTCCCTTGGTGCAGCCTCTCTTGGGTATGTAAAAGCAAACAGTGGGATTGTTTGTTACTATTTATGCTCTGACATTCCCTGAGGAACCAAAAATTATAGTTCCTGAAGGTTTGCTTTCACTGAAAGTGTCAGATTGAAAAAAAGGTGGATGATAAAATGTGGGAAAATAGGCAAAGTGAGACAGTTCTCTGAGTACCTGTGAAATTCTCCTTTCGTTTTTGCCTGCAACACTCCTTCCTGTCCACATCCCCTGGTTCACTTCCATCAAAAACAGCTTTCTCCCAGGCAGCATGAGCCAGGATTTAGGAACTGGCAACGAGGAACAGAAATGAAGATGGATTACTTTAGCATTGCTAACATTTAACATACATTCGTGACACCTGGTTGGCTGAAGCACGTACACTCACTTCAGCTAAGTGCAGGGAAGTGAAAGAACTGCAGTGAGGGAAGAGGTGGAAGAGGGCCTTGCAGGTGGTTATTACTAAAAAGCTGAGTTGTTCCTTCCTAGCCATTTAGCAGGTATGGCTGTGGCAGAGTCTGAAATGAGAATTGCTAACCTCTGAACACTGGCTGCATCCATCAGGCCAGATCTCTGAAGTGCTTCTTATGCCCTTCCCTTGGGGCTGGAGGGGAGAGAACAAATCAGTCAGGGGTGAAACATTTGAACAGGCTGTTTTCAAGGAGGCCAGTTTGGCTCAAGGGCTTTGTAATGGTCAGCAGAGCTCTCCACCACCAAAACGCCCCTAAATGCAGGTGGTATCAGTGGTGTTTTTATGGACTGTGGGCTTCTTATGCCTTTGAAACACCCACACATACGCACTCACCTTGCCGTAATGGAATAATAAAAAAGCCGTGTGGTTTTCCCTCCTCTGCCAAGTTGTTACAACTTGCATTGACTCCATTGAACTTGTAGGTGCTTTGTTCTTCTGACCCACAGAAGTTAACTTTCATAAATCCTGCAGACTGGCTTTCCTTTAAGTGTGCAATTGCAGCAGAGGACTTGCTCGTTGAAGGTCTCCTCCATGTACTGATTGTCAGGCCTTGCACATGGCTGCTGAGGCTCGATCCTTTCCTTGCTGTTGAAGTCACTTAAAGCTGTGCTCACAAGATGAAGGGTTTGTAGTGGAGAGGTTATGTACAGAATTGGATTATATCATTAGGCATTTTTCAAAGGCAGTGAAGAAGTAAAATAAAGCTTTGAAGGTCGGTACCAATAAAATAATTCAGGATCTGTCCTCGTCAAAAATTCCTCTTCCTGAAAACTGGTTTGATTGCATTAGCAGAACCTGAGTGATGTACTGCTGTCCCCAGTGGGTTTCCATTCCAGGCTGTCCCTGGAATAGCCATGGTTGAGAGTAGTAGCACAGCCATGAGGAGCAGCAGTCATCCCCTGTTGACAGAGGACAGATTGAGATGTGATGTGACATGACAGCCATCATTTTTCTGTGCAGGGTATCTGTGGCACCTGGGACAAGACCCAGTTAAAATTGCTGTGGTGGAAACAAAGGGTTTGTGCTAGAAAACAGTTTATCACAGTCTTTCATGCCTCTCTCAGTAGAGACTGGCTGAAGAGATGAATGAGATAGGGGAGCATCTTTAGGTTTATGAAGAGTTGATCCTGCCCTGATAATCAGATAACCACTCTAGGTCCCTTTCCTTTTTTTTCCATGGTTGAAATCAAAACAACACATTTCTATTTTGCTGCTTGCTTTTAGAGAGTTTCTGAACGAAGCAGTTTTTCAGACCACTTGCCAAAGGAGGTGTGGACTTCATCTCTGTTTCATTTGGGTAGCTAGAAATTGAAATGAATTTGTTGCTCAGATCCCCAGAGATTACCTCTTGAGTTTGCATGGCTTACAGCTAGCACTTGTTTCTTTGGTATTATTCAGACCCACGTACTAAGAGAGATCCTCAGGCTGTTGGGATCTCACAAGGTGTAGGAATCCCTTCTGACTTCACTGAGTTCCGTGAAGGATTCTCCATTCAATTTCAAGTTACAGGATCACGCTTTTAAGTTGCAGTAGCTCTTCTCAGAGGAACTCCTTTGGGAGTAGAGGAGGTGTTTGCTTTGGTCGCGGATATGCCTGGCTAGCTTCCTCCACATTGCCGTGTTGGAATTGTCTCTTGGTTAAAATGCTAAAGGATGCTTGGGAAGTCAGAACACGTGCTTGAGACCTAGCTTTTTTTAACCCCCATGGCAAACTGGCATCAAAGGAAATTGAAAATTGCTACCTTCAAACATGGCAGCTAGAAACAATGTAGTGGTGTAAATTCTAATCAAAAATTTCCTTTCCTGAAGTTTCCCATGAGTCACGAGTGCAATTATTTACAGCCTGACTAGCACTGAATCTTGATGCATAATGAAAATTGAAGCCCATAAATTCTGTAGGTGAATCAATACCTCAACTGAAGTTCACAGTTGAAGTTATAATCAATACTCTGATATAAGCCAGTAGTGTTTCTGCATGGAAGGAAAAGAGTGGCAGGCTCTAACAGAAAAAGAATCAGGGGGGATTTGGAGCAGCACAGAAAAGGTTCTCAGGTTGGGATGGGAAAATGCCAACAGTGAAACCCTTCAAATGCATTAGCTTATCATTTATATGAAGGCTGACTGTGCTGTGCGAGCCAAACTCTCACTAAATGAAGGTTTGATTGCTTTAATGACACATCAGTTCCTCTCATAAAGAGCAGCACTCTCCTCTCTCCCATGCCAATATTTCTTTTGGAAGACGATGTTGGTTCCTAGCCTTTGATCCTGGATCGAAGCCAGAGCAACACCCTATTGACTTGGGATTCTCCCTCAGGGCAGTCCATAGACCTGCAAGTCCTTCCCCCACCCCTGGATAAAATGCAGGTGCAAGTGATGTTCTCTAGTTCACACTGCACGCTGGAGTGTAGTGGAATCTGTGCTGGCAGTGCTCCTCGAGCTGTTGCTGCCTGCGCAGTGAAGGTGAGGGCACCCTGAGTGCTCTCAGCCACACGGAGCAGGAGGAGGAGCTTGGTCTCTGAGTCCTCTGCAGGTGGCCCGGGGATGGCCGTGCTCTATTTCCTCTCTCTGTGGGAGTGGTCTGCAAAAAGTGGAGTGATCCAGAGTCACAGAGAGCATACTTTTCTTTCTAACAGATCTTCATAGAGCTCATCCTTAAACTTTTACATTTTCTTCTTCAAAAGCACAGAAATGAAAATGAGAGAGGAACCTTCCGCAGAGCAGCTCCCAGTTCTGCTTGGTTTATGTTTTTTTACAGTTTTGGGGAGAGCTTTGGCACTTTGTTCTTCTTTCTCTTGAATAGTCCATAAAATATGATTTATGGTGGAGCTGTAAACCTGATGTTTAAATGGTTCCTCTCTTGTTTTATTTTCCACAGGTCTTTGCCCTCACCATGTCAAAGAGTGTTAATGATGTGCTCCCTCTCCGTTGCATTCCCCACCTGTCATCCTGCTAGGATCTAACTACAGGATGAACATAGCAGCTGTGTTCAATGCCCTGCTCGTGTCCGTCCTCGCTGCCGTGCTGTGGAAATACATCAGACTGCTCGATCATGCCGCTACGGTGGAGGAGGAGCTGGTCCTCATGCGCCAGTCTCAGGAGCTCTCCGAGGCTCAGATTGACTACCATGCGGCCCTGCAGGCCCTGGTGGAGAACGGTACCAGGATGGTGTGCACCGGCAGGATGCACACCGACCGCATCTGCCGCTTCGAGTCCCTCTGCTACTCCACCGAGGCCGAGGAGTTCGTCTACTTTCACAGCAATTCCTCCGTCATGCTGCCCAACCTGGGCTCCCGGAGGTTCCAGCCGGCTCTGCTCGACCTCTCCTCCGTGGAAGATCACAACACCCAGTACTTCAACTTCGTGGAGCTGCCGGCCGCTGCGCTGAAATTTATGCCGAAGCCGGTCTTCGTGCCCGACGTGGCGCTGATTGCCAACAGGTTCAACCCGGACAACCTGATGCACGTCTTCCACGACGACCTCCTCCCCATCTATTACACCATGCAGCAGTTCTCCGACTTAGATCTGGAGGCGCGGCTCTTCTTCATGGAAGGGTGGAATGAAGGCGTGCACTTTGACCTCTACAAGTTACTGAGTAACAAGCAGCCGCTCCTCAGGGAGGAGCTTAAAACCCTGGGCAGGCTCCTCTGCTTTACCAAATCCTACGTGGGACTGTCCAAAATCACCACCTGGTACCAGTACGGGTTTGTCCAGCCGCAAGGGCCTAAGGCTAACATCTTGGTTTCTGGTAACGAGATCAGGCAGTTCACCAAATTCATGATGCAGAAACTGAACATCAGCTTGGAGGAAAGCTCCAGCGAGGAATACATCGTCGTGTTCAGTCGGACAATCAACAGACTTATCCTAAATGAGGCAGAACTAATCCTGGCTCTTGCTCAGGAGTTTCAGATGAAAACCATTTCCGTCTCTCTGGAGGAGCATTCATTTGCTGACATCGTCCGGCTGATCAGCAACGCGTCCATGCTGGTCAGCATGCACGGGGCCCAGTTAGTCACGTCGCTCTTCCTGCCGAGAGGGGCCGCCGTGGTGGAGCTCTTCCCGTACGCCATCAACCCCGAGCACTACACCCCCTACAAAACCCTGGCCACCCTTCCTGGCATGGACCTGCAGTACATTGCCTGGCAGAACACGGACAGGGAAGACACGGTGACCTACCCGGACAGACCTTGGGATCAGGGCGGGATCGCTCACCTGGACAAAGCGGAGCAGGAGCGCATCATGAGGAGCGCGGAGGTGCCGCGGCACCTGTGCTGCCGCAATGCCGAGTGGCTGTTCCGCGCCTACCAGGACACGAAGGTCAACATCCCCTCGCTCATGCACGTCATCCGGCAGACCGTGAAGTCTAAGCCCGGGCCCAAGAAGCAGAAGTGGTCTGGCGGCCTCTACCCCGGCAAAGTGAGAGATGCCAAGTGTCAGGCCTCTGTCCAGGGCACGAGTGAAGCTAAACTTGCTGTGTCCTGGCAGATCCCCTGGAATCTGAGGTATCTCAAGGTCAGAGAAGTAAAATACGAAGTGTGGATACAAGAGCAAGGGGAAAACACTTACACGCCTTATATATTGTCCCATCAGAATCACACCTTCTCAGAGAACATTAAGCCCTTCACGATATACCTGGTGTGGATACGCTGCATCTTCAACAAAAATCTTCAGGGACCTTTTGCAGATGTGCTCTTGTGCAGTACATAACCTGCTGCGCTACCTGTACAGCTCTAACCTGCTCTCCACTCCATCTGTGGTTTAAAACTTCTCGTCTTGTAGTTTGTAGAGGGCTGAAGAGGACTAGACTGTACCAGTGCCTAAGTGTCCATTTTATTGCACTCCACGTGTATTCTTTCAATGGTATTTATTTCCAGTGAGTGTTTGGGAAAAAAAAAAAAAAAAAGAGAAACCTCTGTGTTCTTCAGAGTAACTTCCAGAGGTTAAATTACATGCTGAATGCATGTAATTGAAAACAGAATGGAAGTGAATTGTGTGTACCTTGGTCGTGATTTGAATTTATTCCTATTGTGTGGTGACTATTTAAGCACAGCGTTAAAGCGCAGTTAATTCCATGGCTAAGTGGGGCAATTCTCATCAGCTTTTCCATTGTAAGTTATATTTTTCAGCAACTCTTGACTGTAACTTTGAGTTCAAGATTTTGTACGAGAGCCTTCATTAAACTGCTGTAAACCTCCTCAATACTTTTTTTGCATTTTATTATTTGTCAAAAGCATTACTGGGATAGATTTGTCCATTGCTGGGATAAAATGTTATCTGTAGCTTCCTATGTTTATATTCTTACTGAAGAGAACAACTACAGACTACAGCTTCATGTTTAAAATCAGATTTTACTACACCCCTATTGCAAAAGGTTATAGTAACAGATAAGAGGTAGAAGGAATGGAGTAGATACAATAATTTATTGTGTTTTAGGAGTTTTCATTTTGTGAGGTATGTACAGGGGTGTGAGAAAAGTGTGGGGTGATTTGCAAGAGCTGATGTGGAAGAGATTGAATTTATAGCAATCTGCTCAAGAAAATCCTTCTTTTTTTTGGTGTTTGATCAGAATAATTAGTTGATAATAGCTCCTAATAGGTACACGATTTGCTGGGGAATAGGCAGGTGGTGGCAGAGGGAAGCTTTCTGTGTCCTGGATGTTGGTGGAAGGAAGCAGAGTCAGGCAGGAAACAGGTAGGTGTGCCAGGGCGTTGAGCTGGCCAGAGCACATGGCAGGGGTCAGGCTGATGACAGTCACACCTCCGTTACTCCAATGGGCAGAGCAGTTTAGTCTAGACTTAAATTCATTTTCTCTGAGATCAGAATACAGCTTCATTGGCAGGGTAACACACCGACTAGTGTGGACCTGACCCTGCTCAGATCTGCTTTAGCTGGAGACCCTAAATAGCACTGTTTGAAAAACGCCTCTGAGTCACAAGTGCAGCTCTTGAGGAGGGGAGAAGGAAAGGGGCAGGAGTGTGAGGTGTTTCCTTGATAAATGTTAGCACTCCCTATAGTTTATAACCAGTGTTGAAGCAAAAGGAAAAGTGCTTTCTTCTCCTCTCCCTCCCAGTCCACACCTTCCTCCCAAGGTCTGGATGGACATTTGAAGAGTAAGATGAATGTCTTGTTTTCTGGGCTGATAGATGAGCATCTCAAGGCAGGATTATAAATGTGGGCTCTAAGGTGGGGGGGAGTACAAATGGCTGTACAAATTTGGACAAGAAACAGAAAAATTGAAAAATGAGCAAAACACCACAGCACGACATTGTACCTTTGGGCAAGTGCTACTTCTGTATATTCATTTTCATTATGTCTTGCTTTGTTTTCAAATGTGCTTATGATTTAAAGGAGGGGAAGAAACAGAACATGAGTCCCAAAGTCTGCATTTTCTTTCCAATCGTAACCTTCCCAACTAATGGGTTTTGCCCTGATATTTTAGAGGAGCATGGGAATATTCCCATTGTTTTGTTAGGACAAAATGGGCTTCTTGCTGAAGTGAGTATTCGAGCTGTGCCCCAAAGTGTCCATGGGGCTGCACATTCCACGCCATGTATGCCAGAGCTGAGGTGAAAACAACTTCCTAAAAGATGACAGTGAAAGCAAGCTGTTCAGGGAAGCTTCCAGGACCTGTGGCTCCCCAGGAGCTGATGAGCTCCCGCTCACAGAAGGGTTTTGCAGCATTCCTGCATCCCCATGTCCATTCAAGCTGAAGGTAGCCCAGTGGCCATCCTGCAGGCTCTTGCAAAGTTGGTATTGTTGGTATCCTGTTTGGTAGTGAACAAGTCTTCAGACATCTGAAATTTAACCAGCATTCATTTTGTATCAGTTATCAAAAATAATTCTCTTTGAGTGTGTGAGCTGCCTGTGTTCTCCTAACCATTGTTCAACATCAGCAGGATATTGATCTGCTTGTTGCCTTCCTGCCTGCTTTGCTCCAGCCTTCTGTAGTAATCCTTTGCCTGTAATTTGTAGATCATCCCATTTCACTTAAAATTAGTTCCATATGATTGCAGATTTTATAATGTTTGCAGATTGGTTACAGCACATTAACTATTTTCTTCTCATATCCTAATGACTAATCAACAGAATTGGCAACAGAGCAATGAGGTATCATATATGTGGGTTTCTGTGCTCTTAACTCTGCCATGAAACAGGCTCTCGTGTTCAGAGAGAGACTCATTTTTTCCAGAAGATAATCAAATGTGCTTTCCAAAAAATGTGCATTCAGGTTCTGTCTTCCTCATCAGTGCTATGAGTACTTTATGAGGTGGAAAAAAAAGAGAAGGGCTTTTTCCTTTTGGAATTCTGAGATAGCTGAACACTGAAGTTGTGCTGGTGATGCTGCCATTTGCCTCCAGCACCTGCCCTGTGTCAAAATGTCCTGGCTCCTCAGTGCTGTACCTGAATTTCCCCTCTGCCAGAGCACACGGCAGTGAGAGGCCCTGGTGCAGCCTGTAGCTGTCACAAATTGGGCACAGTAATGTTATGCTGATTTATACTACCTCAAGAAATGCTCTGGAGTGCTGGCATCTTTCCATAGTCTATTTTCTTTCTTTTAATAGCTTTGCCATCAGTGCTTTGCAGGCCCATTCCATTTCTCAGCCACAGACCTCCCCTGTCCCATGGGCTCTTTGTTTCCCTTGCTTCTCGCTGTCAATGCCACTTCTGGATGGATCAGAAGGGATGTTTTCCTGGCATCATTGGAAGTTCAGTCCTACAGTGAAGGCAGACTCTCTGTGCACAGGGATTGAGGCTGCATCTCTCACGTGTGCTGGAAGGCAGGTCTGGAGCTGCATCAGTCTATTTCCAGGAGAGCTTTTTCATGGGGTGAGCATTTGGTGGGGCTCCTTTTAACAAGTTGCTTTGTGTAAGAGACTCAGAACTTCTACCACTGCATCATTCCATTCTGCTCCCGAAGGGAATACGTTATGCTCTCTGGTGCTGCCTGGTAGAAGAGCAGTATCTGGGATTAAATCCAGACCCCTTTGGGGGAGTGCAGGTCTTGAACTCACTGCTGCTGATCCAGAGGTGGATCATCCAGGAGGGTTTCCTCTGGCTGCAGTTTCATGTCTCCTTCTGAATAGCCCAAGTGCGAGGACCAGCCAGTGGCTGTGGGAGGGCTCTTAGTGACAGGTATGAGGATGAGGAGGAACTGATGGAGGGCTTGGACCATGAGGTGCTGGAGCAGGAGCTGCAGGTTGATGGTAATACCTCCATGGGTGGTAGGGGCGGGCAGTGATGGGCTAGCTGCAGCCCAGGTTGGTCACCCAGGGTGGGTTTTACAGCTCCACAAGGTGACTGAAGATAGTTAACCAAAATAATTGGGTCTGCAGAGTTCAAATTGAGATGTTTCTGTCTCTTCCCTCTCCTGATTCTTTTTTGACAGATCCTTTTCTTAAGGAAATTACAACTCGTAAGAGCAGTAACTTGTGACTTTGCAAAGTACCTTTTTTGGCTTTATCACCTCAATCTCTAACAGCTAAATACGTTACTCAAGGTAAATGTATGAGAGGATTATTTGATTAAGCTGTTTATTGATTTTTAAAATTTTTTATTCTTTCTTCCATTTCAAGCCATTTTTTTGCCTCCATCTCTTAGGGCTTTGTATGTCCGGTGCACTGGGATCTGTGGATGTCTCTTGTCCCAAGACACCAACACCTCACAGGACCCAAATTAAGTGAAGACACTTGTGATATTATTCATCTCAACACCCTGTAGGCTGTTGGTGTATGTGGCTCTGAGGCAGAGGCACTTTTAGTGCAGGTGGACTGGCAAGGGCCCTGGCACAAGCCTTTAGCCTCCTCAGGGCAGGAGTTGGTCCAAGCCCACAGCAAGGAGGTTGTTGCTCTCTGGGATCCCTGTGTGAAAGGAACTCTATAAGAACACCATCATTTAATTTGCATTGAACAAAACAGTGACTTCAGCATCTTTATTGCTGCGTCTCTTCTGCTGATCTGTATAAATAGCAGGCTTATTTCTATAATATTTCTGCTGCTGGTGTAAGACAGGATAGGTTTAGTGGATAAAAGAGCACTTAATTTTTCCCTGCTGGACTTGGGGTAGGCACACTCTTGGAATGGCTTTCAGTGTGATGACTGACAGTCCATCTGTGCTGTGGGTGGTATGAGAAGCATCACCATCTGCACGTGTGTGAGGCACATCACCGTCCTTATGTAAGAGAAGTCACCTCCCCCAGCACGTCCCTCCTGAGGGGCTTTCAGCCAAACCCTCTGCCAGCGGGGGGCTGGCTGCAACACCAACAAAACCGGTGGATTTGCACTGATCGAGGGCCCAGCCCCGCTTGTCACCCTCTCAAGTCCTCCCTTCAGAACATGCCGATTACTAAATTAATTGTTGGCACGTTCAAACAGATGCATGGAATAGCCTCCTGTCTGCTCGAAATAACTTGGCAACGATCGCCACCTTTAAATGCCGCTTAGTCCTGCCATTTCCAAATGTGTTGCCTTTAAAATTTAATTGAGTTTCCCTTTGTTGGGTGTGTATTCAAACAGCTCGCTGCGATTGCCTGATTTACCTTCTGGGTTAGTGTCCCTGTATGCATAATGTAGCATCCACCGACAGATCCTCTCAGGGTAACATCTCTGTTCCCTGCCCCAGGCGCTCCCTGCTCTTTTGTCTCCCCTTGCTTTGAGGTTACCCTGGCCTCCAGCAATATCCAGCCAGTGGGTGTGTGAGGTGGATGGAGGTGGGACGGTCTGCAGGCGTTCCATCCCCAGCAGCAATGTTGTTTTCCTGCTGTGAGTTTCCAGCAGCATTATCCTGTGGACGCTCCTAGCGGTGTGATGTTTCCGTGATGAGTCAATTCCTCCTGCTTCTTCAATCTGCCTCTCAAAAACCTGCCAGGTCCCTGTTGCCGTGCACGAATAGGTGCTGGGGCAGCAGCTGCTGTGTGGGCTCTGATGGATCTCCTCCTGCTTTGGGGTGATTTCACCCGTGCTAAAAACCAGAGCTGGGTACTGGCCTTTCCCTTCCTGCCAGCCCCAGGGGCCAGGTCTTCCTGTGAGGGTGGCAAGGTGTGGCAGACCTGGCTCAGGAGACACAGGCTCAGCTCCTCGAGCTGCCTAAGAGGGGTGGAGGCACTGGTGGCCATCTGGCCGAGGTTTTCATGGAATGTTTCTGGTTTTTTTGTGGGGTGCTCACTCTAAGAAACACGGAGGAGAGGGAGGTGGCATGTGGGGGAGTAATCTGGAGTGAATTACTGGAAGATCTCCTCTGTGTTTCAGGTGAGACATCAGGGGAGGACTTTGGATTAAAGCCTTTTGTTTCAGCTCAGGACTCCAAGATTTGCTGTTTGTACAAGTCTTCACCCCAATCCTGCTCCTCGGTTTCAAGGATTTATATAATTCTCCATTACTTTGTCCTTTTTATTTGCTCTTCTCTAGATTCCATCTTCTGTTTTGCCATGAGAAGATGAAAAATTTGAGCTGGACTTTAGGCAGAGGGAGCAGAGCTAGAGCTCCATGAGAAAACACCTGTGTGTCTCCAGCTGTGCCCAGGAAGCCCCTGCCAGCAGTGCTTCTGCAGGACAATAGAAGATGGGTGCTCTCCTCCTTATTCCATTAAATTTTTTTTAATCTATTCCCTTCTGACAGAGAAAGGTGCTTTCCTCCACACATGAGTACTTTTCAGTTTCAGAGCCAGACAGCTGTGAAAAAATCTCTTTCCTTTTTTCTTCCTCCAAATTCCTTCCCCAGGGTGGTGGTGGCGCTTCAGAGGAGCAATTTGAAATGCTGCTTGCTTAGGGGGAAGAATGGGATTCAGTTTTCTGAGAGTGAGGGTTTCAGATGCTTTGGGTTCTTGTTCTTTTCCCCCCTCCTGCTTGCTAAGTTTTGGGCAGGAGGTGACTCTGTAGGACACCCTCTGGTTAATGCTGATGCCTGGAAGATGCTGTTTCCTTGGAGAAAATGGACAAAGACACATTGCTGCTGCAACTCCAAAGGGCCAAACACCACAATCACATGTCCCTACTGCTTCTGTGAGAAACATTTCATTTTTCTGACAACTTTTCCTTCCTCCACAAAAAAAACCAAACCAAACCAACAAAACCTGAACAAACAAAACCAAATCAAGCAAAACAAAAGAACCAAACTCTATTAGGGAGAATTTTTGATGAAATAGCTGAATTCCAGAGCTATCTTTCCACTCTAAACTGGTTTTGAAACAATTTTCAACAATTAATTAGGGTCTAGAGGCAGGGTTCTGATTAAACAGTAATTTTTATTTATACAATTTTCCTTTTTCCAGGCTAGAGGAAGGGCTGGGAAGTTGGTGAGGCTGACTTGATAGTGCCTGTCTGCAGTGCAGAATTTTCAGTGGAAGGCTCAGGACAGCCTTTTCCTCCAAAAACTGTGCTGCAAAGCTCGTAGGCAAAAAGAAGACTACCAAAGACCAATTAACTTCATTCTCTACACTGGACGTTTTTCCCTTCTAGGTGTCATCAGCTTGCTGACCAAGGACCTGATTGGAGTGTTCTCCTCAGAATAAAAACCCGTATTTCTTAGCCCAGGTTTGGGAAATCCCTGGCCAGCAGAGTGCACTTACCGTAGCAGTGGTGCAGGGAGGGGTGGCAGGTGTGTAGCCCCAGGCTGTGGTGGACACAGCTGCTGATGTGGTTTCTCCCAAGGCTCTGCTCTTACCCTGCTCCTGCTGAGTTAATCCTTACCCCATAAAAAGCACGAGCATATTGGTGGCCAGTTTGATGCATCCTCACCTGTAGCTCAGGTGAGGGCCACCTAGGTAAGCACCACACACAAATAAGCTGCACAGTTTTAGGCAAGGATTTTGGCTCTGCTTTCTCAGCTCAGTTTCAATGCAGTAACATTTCAGGGGGGAAAAAGACACACAAAATGCCCCACGTGGAACAGTCGTGCACCTTGGTTTGTGCTGCTCCAGGGACAAGCCATTTACCTGGAAACCCTCTCTTGCTTGGTGGAATTAAAGAGTATTTTACAGCCAATCCCACATAATCCGTGGGAAAGTCAGATCACCGTGAGGTGATCAACAGCTTCAGGAGCAAGCAAACGTGCCTGAACACAGCCAGATGCAGTCAGTGCATCCAGCTGCAGCTGCATGGAGCTTTTCCCTTTTTATCCCTGTTCTGGTTTGATAGCTTTGTTCCTCCCCTTTGCCTTCACATAAACAACCACACGGGTTGCTGTGGAATAAACAAAAACCAGGCTCTTGAATGTCACTGCTTGCTGGGAAAGAGACCAATGTGGAGCTCTGTGGAACATGATGCGGTGCTGCAGCACAGCCACCTTTGCATGGACATACAGCAGGAGAAGAAATCTGACAAAGACTGTAAAAGGAACCCATTTATTGTTTAACTCTGCAGCTGCCTGACTCGCAGGGGAACCTGTTCCTCTCCACTAAACAGACTGGAAAGGCATGTTTTAGGCTGAAGTGTTTTGAAATGCTTTAAAAATGTAAACCATCCATAAATGCAAGCCAACTGCAAATCTACAGCTTGAAGCAGAGGCAACAAGAAGCATGACCCCAGTGCAATTTATTTCAATAGGCTGTGTCCGCTTCCATTTAAAGCATTTAAATAACCACACTGGTACCCCAGCCCAGCTCTCCAGCTGCCAAGAGCTCCAGATATTTCAGACCTTGATGTACAGTGTTTCTTTCAACATCCTGCCTACTGGAAGCCATGGTCCTGCAGCACACCAAGCAACGAGGCTCTGGGCTGCTTCACTGAGCTGCATTTAGTTGCTTGAGACCGGGCATCACCAGGGCCAAGTTGCCATTGTTCACCTGGAGGTGTGGCTTGTGGTAAATAATTTCCCAGTTTAGCCTAAGAAGGCAGCTCAAACTCTGCCAGAGTGGGATCCCACAGGTGACGGCAGGGCTTCCAAAGAAAATGCTGCTGACAGTGGGCTCGCTCTGCTTTCCCATTATCCAAGCTCCATTATCCACCATCCCTGGTGACACCAGGCTGATGCTCCAGGGCTAAGGCTGGGAAGGAGCAGGGTCTTGGCACATGGTGGTGGTTTTCCTCTGGTGTCCCCTGCCAAGTCCCCCAGGCCGCCTTGTCCCTGAGCTGTGAGCCATTTTCTCCTCGGTTAACTCAGTTTGACAGTTCCAGCTGGTCCCAAGCCATGATAATTAATGCCACATCTTTCCCGTTTCTCTCTGGCTTTCAAACACGTGCCCAGGCTCCTGCCGGCTCTCATCAGCCACTCCCCTGGTGCCAGCAGAGTACCAGCAAGCCGGGGAAAGGACCAGGTGCGCCCACGCCAATGGTGCAAGGCCGGGGGGAAGATTAGGGAATTGGGACTGGTGTGTCACCTCCCATCTCAGAAGTTTGCTCTTGGACTCTTTGCCAAAGTGGGATTAAAGCCTTTCTGCATTTGGTGGCAGCTTCCATGTCCTCTTCCACTGTTTCCTGGCCAAGTGGAAGGGCCATGGAGAACTTGTGGGTATGCTGGCCTTGCTCCCCATCATTTATCAGAGTCGTTTCCTCCTTGAGGTGTTTCAAGCTCTGTACCCAGGGAGAGGACCTCTGCCGTGCAAGAGGTTATCTCAGTGCATGTTCCTCTTTATTCTCCACATTTACTTTCTTTCCTCCCATCTTCAGAGACAGTGCAATGAATAAAAAAAGACACCTGATTAAGGGTTTCATTTGAGGGGACTGTAAAAAAAGAATTGTGGAGTAGAACACGTTTTGCTCTATTTTGCTAAAATGGAGATAAAAGTCTGTCCAATTCATTCCACATCTGGAGCTGAGAACTGCTCGAGGACTTCTCTGCAGGCATTCAAAGACCTGATTTACGACTATCAGGTTTTAGGTGAAACATTTTGTTCTACCTGATGGCAAAAGTGAAAGATGAAGCCCCTCAAACTCTGGCTCTTCCCAGGCACATTGAGGAAATGATCATGTTCCTCTCACATTTGGGGGCTGACATTTCAACATCAGGTTCAGTGCTTGGGTTTGAGGATTTGAGGCATCTGGCTGGGATTTTATTGGGGTTGAAAGACAGAGCTTGTGTTTTATTAGCTGTTCCTTTACTTTCGAAGAGAACATCTATTGCTTATTAGTTTAAGGGAAGTACAAATGATACATTGAGTTCCTGTTTAATAACTTCCCCCAGTGCTCCAACACAATGGCAACTTAATCTCAGCACAAGGTCCTTTCTGGAGCTGGAGGAGATTCCAAAACCATGGGGGGAAAAAACCATGCAAACCTCCAACCCCTTGGGCAGGAGAAGGCTGTGACAGAGATGGTTGCAGAGGGGCTGTGAACACTGGTGGTGGGGTCACGCAGAGTGTCAAATAATTCCGACTAGTAGCTGAATACGTAAAAACAAAAATATGTCTGGGTCTCCTCATGGATAATTCACAAACAGTAAATTAAATATTGTTTTGCTGAGACCATCTTGCCTTGTACTTTTTGTCACGTGTATCTTGTGTGTGTTGCCGCCTGGAAGCTTAGTTGTCCGTGTGTGTCTGGTACTGACGTCTCTATAAAATCCGAGGAAAATAAGCTGTGAAGAGCCAGAGAGCTTTTAAAAGAGGAATGCGCTACAGAGGGAAAAAATACAGCATTGAAAAGACATCCAGCAGATACTTCTTCTCTTGGGCTAGTTACGGTTTAAGATTTATTTGCTATGGGAGTAGTGAAGTTGGACCCAAGCTGTTAATCCAAACCAGAGGGAGAGTGTTCAGCTGAGAAATATTTTCCTACCTGCCAAACTTTCTCCATCTTGTAGAAAAGCTGTTTCCCTGCTCATGCAATTGGGTTTAGCTGTACTTTGTGTATCAAGGTACCTACGATTTTTAAATTTCTCTGTGGGATTTAATCTTAAAATTCTCTTCCTTTGCAGAGGAAGAAAGGAGAAATCATGGTGCTTGTGAGAAGGACCACAAGTGAAGGATCTCTGCCAGGCGTGTAGGACAAACCAGCCTTGGTGAGGGTTCGCTGGGCCAGTAAGGTGATGGCCCCAAAGTCCTCCAGACAACACAGTCTCACCTGGAAATAGGTGTGACCCCATAGCTGAGACTGGGCTGAGCATCTGGGTCAGGAATAAGGATTTGGGGGGAAGATTAGGGAATAGGAAGACAACAGGACTTGAATGGAAATATTTGTTTTGCCCAAAGATTTTCATTTCTTTGATTCACCTGGAAAAGCTGCAGCAGGCTCATTAGAAACCAGCTCAAGAACTGGTTTAATCTGCAGTCTCCTTTGGTCTTCTGGAAAGGGGGAGTTCCACCTTCTCCCTACTCCAGCCTAGTTTCCCAAACACTACCTACAGAACAGAGATAGGGGGTTTTTAAATGTTTAAATTAACTATTTTTAAAATATTTATACATTACACATCTGCTGGTGCCTCATTAGGGTGTTGGTTGAACGAATGATTTAATATTTAAGGAAAAGGATGGGGAATATTTTCTCTTCCTGTCTAAGTGCTGATTAAAATGAATCCCAGCACTGTGGGGGGCTTATGCAGTGGAGCCTGGGCTCTCCCTGTTAGCTGGGTACCACACTACCTCTTATTAGCCCATTTTTACAAATAAAGTTTGATGCCCTTAGTCCCAGAATTTGCTCATCAGACATTTTAAACCAGCCTCCTGAGCGCTGCCCAAATCTTTAGAGAGCTGCAGCCCAAGCACCTTCATGGAGATATCGTACAGAACAACTCCCTGAGGGCGTGTAAGGGGCAGGAAGGTGGGGGACAAGGGGACATTTCCTTTACTGATTCCCCGTTAAATGGTTTCCACATGAGCCATGCTGCCTTTGCGCCCTCACCCCATCCAGTTCATTAATGTGTGGCCCAGCTGCAATCTCCCCTGCACTGCAGAGGTGGGGAAAAAGATTTTGTGCCAAATGAATGATGGCTGCCCCAAGGACAGCCATCGTGTGAACCAAGGACGCAGGTTTGCCTCTGCAGCGTGACGGGAGGTGCTGACAGGAGGCACCTTCCTCCTCCTGTACCCTTGCAAGAGCTTAAACTCTAACGGCATCACATTCAAAAAACGAATGGTAGCATCATTATAACCATTAGATTTGGGTTTTGATGAGCTGACAGGACTTGGCTCGTCCCAGGATACGACTGCTGTGACCACCCTCTTGTGAGGTGGTGATGCACATTCTGGGGGATGCAGTTCTTTTGTGTAAAATGGCACAGGTGGGTGACTTGGGACAGCTGTGAGGAGTCATCCTGCCTGGCAAATCTGCTTTTTGAGGATGGAGGAGAAGGGGCAGAGATTTGTTTCAAAGCTTCCAGCAGGTAACGCTGGGCTCTGTCTGCTCTGCCCCGTGAGCTCCTCTGATGGGCATCAAAAAGTGGCAATGCCAACTAATAAATAACCATGTTTTTAGAGGTTTGCTAAGCTCTTTTTTAAAACATAAATCCACAGAGGCTGTGGATAAAAGAGCTGTGACTCCCCATGAACAGGCCTTGCCATTTGTGCTTGGAGGGTATTGCCTTTTTAATAAACCAACATGATTTTATGGTATTGTTTTCATATAAGGAAGAAGAAAAAAAACCAAAGTATTGATTCTTTACTCACAAAGAGGTTGCTTTGCAGCCTCCCTGTAATACCTGCAATGATTTTGCAATATACAGTGCTTTGAAAAAAGGAACAAGGACAGTTCACCTGTGCTTGTGGCCATCCTCAGCAGTGCCCTTTCATTGTAGTAGGAATGCACCGTCTGCCTTACAGACCTGTGTGAGGGCTGTGCAAGACCAGACAGAGTCAGATCTTGTGCCATTTCCCTCGCTGGCTCTCTCTCCCCCACTGCCCACTGCAACCCACTGCAGCAGCCCTTGGAACAAACGTGTTACCCACCGGGCAAGCCTGTAGCTGCTGGAATCAGGCCCTGGCAGCGCCTCTGAAATCTGTGGCGTCAGTTTCCATGGGGCAAAACTGGATCTCGGAGGTGCCTCTCTTGGTCCTGATTCAGTGGTGTCCTTCAGGGAGCCTCCCCGCCCACCTGGACGCAGAAACGCTGCAGAGTGAGCGTTTTGGGGAGAGAGGTCAGCTGGGAGGTGAGAAACAGATCTGCACTTACCTGATCGATTCAGGCATGGCCTATGCTATTTTCCCCCATCAGCCAGGAAATCTGCGAGAGGGGGAGAAATTGGATTTCAGCCTCCCTGGTATGAAGCTGGGGCCCTAATCACTAACCTATCTCAGAAATGTAAATTTTGCAGAGTAACTCCTGCAGACCTGGTTTGCAGCACTCAGCTGGAGACAGACCTCTCCCTGAGATGATTAAAATCTGATTTACAAGGCATGGTGGACAGATGGCATCTGTTTTCTGCAGTCAGTGGTCCCTAAAGAATAAAAGAGGCAAGCTTCAAGGCCGTAGCTCTGCAAAGACAGAGAAATTACTGTCCATATCCATGCAGGTGCCTGCACTGACACACCTGCTCCCACCACCAAGCCAGCAGGTACCTGCTTACCCTCCTTCCCCTGCCTCTCAGCTCCCAAATGTTCCCTATTTCCAAGCCTTTCCCCTGCCCCACACCCCCTAAAGCTAATGTGAGGGCAAGCCAGGAGGTGGGCAAGAACAATTAAAGCAGAAGACATTGCCTGGCTGCTTTGTGGAGTGTGCAAGAGGCAGCTCCAGCAGGCAGGGGCAGAGAGGGAATAATGCTGCAGGCAAAAAAGGACAGCGTCTAGCTAGAGCAATCAAAATGCCTCAGGAAGATGAGATTTTTTTAGAAAGTTGAGTGCAAAAGCATCCCCAGGTGGGAGAGGCAGGGAAGGACTGAGTGGATTTTCTCTGGGCTGGAGTGGAGCCCCAGGACGTGAAGCCACATTGCCCTCCCAGGGACAATGTCTGTCACCACAGAAGCACGGCTGTGCCTTTTTGGAGCTTTTTTTCCCCACCTTTTGAACTGGGATCAGGCTTGAAAAGGCCATGCCCGGGTGAAGTAGAGCTATCTCCCACACATTGGTGATTTCCCGTTTCTGGAAGAGGAGTAAAAATAAAGGCAAGGAAGAGGCTGCAGCTGATATGATGCCCCTGCATGGGCACTGCTACCGTCCAGTTAAGCTCCTCAGCAAATTGCTCTGGCCTTCGGTAGCACCTTTTGATCTCTGCCCTCTTAGTTTACAACTATGACTCAAATGGGCGGGATGAACTCTTCCTGAGCACCTGATTACGGCTCTTTCCCTGTGATGGCGTGCTTCATGCTCAGATAACAAAGCAGGAAGTGTCTGACCTCACCTGTCCATTCTGTGTGTAGAAGTTGTGCCACCTCTCCCCCACACTCCAAATCAAGTAAAACCACGCTGAACTGCCTTAAATTTAATAAAATCACCAATTCCCTGCTCGCAGACTATTTACTGTTGGCAAGGAGCAGAGCTGGCAGACCTCGGTGAGCTGAACAAAAGCCATTAAAAAAGATTTGTCCCAACTGTGGCAAATCTCAGCCTCCTGGTATCTTGTTGGCACCTAGATATGCTTCCTAGAAGCCCAAATCTGCAGCTCAGCTTATTAGATCCTTTTTTTTCCACAAGATTTAACTCAGAGGAGCCAAGAACTTGTTTCGGGGAAGGTCAAGGCAATAAGCCTCCAATTGTTTATGTACATAAAGAGCCCTGGGATGTAACACGCTTTGCTTACTCCAAGCTTTCCCAGATGCCCAGAATGGGCAATTAAAACCAAACGCGTGCAAAAATACGGCAGCATTTACAGTGTAGCCTGCGCCGCTCTATCCACTCACCTCATCCTCAGTAAAAACTCCATCCCTGCTTGGATACGGCCAAACATTAAAGCCAAGGCAGCAAAACTCACTCAAAAACCATCTCAAGTGATCTCTTGGATTAGTGGTGCTGGCTGTGGCCAGGGGAATAAAAACTGTCTCAGCTCAGAAGGGGAGGAAAAGTGAGGCAGGTTGTTCAGTCAGGAGTGAAGCAAAGAACCCAGGGAAATTCCCAAGGAGTGCATGGTGATAGTCTGGGCGTAGAAAACTACTCCTGTTTGGGAGAGGCTGTTCCTGTCTTTGGCTTGCCTTGCTTACAAACCAGTGGATTTCAAAGCCCCAGAGCACGGCTGGATTTGTGTTATCTGCCAGTTGGATGCACACAGCTCTTAAGAGATATATCCTTCTAAAATTCATCCCAGGGACAGCTGCAGGGCCCATTCAAAATACCCTGAACTTCATGAGTTCTCTGGAACAGAGACAATCCTACTAAAGCAGCAGCTATCCAAAATAGCTCTAGGGAAAAATTCCTGGACTTGACCACCACTTGAGATCTTCGATCCAAAAATTCTGTGGGTGCAGTGCCCCCGGGTCCAGATTTGGGTCCACACTAGGGTGGGAAGAGCCCTGGGTGCCGCGGCATTTCGTTCTTCAAGCAGCCACTTGCTCCCAGCATGGAGCAACGCTCTGCTTCCATAAATCCAGACTTTTGTTGGAAAGAGAGTAATGGGAGGGAAAAAGGTGGTGCTGGTGAAGAGACATGAAGTGCAGCTGGGCGGATTAGGCTGCAAAGGAATTAGGGACTTAATGATGCTTTAGCAGCTTGAAATCTGCCAGTCCTGAGATGAAACTTTTAAGACGCTCTTGGCAAGCACTGGGAAAAGACAGCCTGTCGAGCCAATGCCACCTGCTGGAGACAGCACTCGGACACCAAGATTCATGGCACCACTTAAATTCACGGTTTTTAGTCATCCTTGTACCCAAAATCCCTCTTCTGAAGCTCGAAAACCTGAGCCCACGTCTGGCAGGGCAGAAACCTCGGGAACCCACAAGCACAGCTCCTCTGCCATCCCCAGGAATGTTTCGTTTCTCCCAGGTTCCCTGTCTCCTTTCTTCCATTTGCCTTATCTGGCAGGTGATTATCCTTCCAGATGTAATTGCTGCAGGAGCCATATGGGATCCATAAGCGGCTAATGCTGGGAGATTTTTTAACAAAGAATCATTAGACCTGTACTTTATTGTTGTTGATATTGGCATGATTATCCCTGGTGTAAAAGCAGCCAAAATTGCCAAAATAGGTTGCAGAAATGGTTACAGCAGCACAGACACAAAGTTATCATCTCTGAAGTCTTAAGGGTTTTTAATTGAGAGGAAACCGTATGTTCGCAGGCTCAAATGAGAGAGTTCCAGAATAAACCCAAACCTAAAGGGAGGGAAGGAGGAGGGAGGTGAAGTTTCAGTGTGGAGAGCACCCCACTGGGATTTGGGAAGCAGCCACCGACAGTGCTGCAGATCTGGGGGGGCTCAGCACTTCCCCGTGTGTGTGTGTACATGGTGCTTACCTAATAAGCCATTTCTTGAGCTCCAGTGATACTGCTACTTATATCATAAATTCAATGATCTTCGCTTTACTGCCCATTAATCTGCTGCTTTTCCTGACAATTTTATACTCTTTTGATAAACTGTTTGTCTAACAGCATGGAAGAAACAATGTCAAGAGCTGTACCTTAGGCGTTCGCCCAGCTAATGAAGAAAATCCATCACAAGGAGAGTTTATCTATTGCTTTTCTGGATGTAAATAAAACATCAGGCTAATTTACTTCCATTAATCTCAAAGACCATTGCTACAACAATAGTCCTATGTCAGAGCAGACTTTTTTTCCCCTTTTTCACATAAATATTTAAGTAAGTACTGAAAGCATAAACAAATTGCTTTCTAAAAGCCGGATTATTTTTATATCCAAAGATTTAACAATGAATTTGGATTTACTTGGTAGCTCTTGCCTTTCAGGCAGCAGCCAGCCCACGCTTCCCCAGTGTGGCACGGGGACGTTTGGGTGGGTTTTGCAGAGCACCCTGTGGTGTCTCTGAGGGGCACCTGTGACATCCTGGTGACAGCTCGGACCTTTTTTTGTGACCACGCCCCAACAATTGTGCTGCAGTGAAATTTGGTAAGACAGCATCTCTGCTCAGATGAAATCTAGTTTGTCAAGCGTGGCCTCACATGGATATTTGTAACTATAAAGTAGCTATAACCATAAGTAAGTTTATCATAGGAAACACAACACGCTGATAGCTGGAGCAAACCAAACCCAACCCAGCGTGGTAAAGGCTGATGCAAGCAGTCCACAGGATTCCTCTGCACAGCCATGACCGCAGTGCAGAGCCTGTGCTGGTTACATGGGCAAGTCCATGGAAAAATGGACTAACTAGAGAAGATTAATGACTGGTCTCAGCAAGATCTTGGCTTTTGCTTCTCTCATTTATCCATACATGGCTCTTTGTTGGATGACGAGGGATTTTTATTCACATGTATAACTGCTTACAGATGTTCCCACATGTGTTTAGCCAGCAAACTCACATTACAGCTAAAGAAATGCAAAAAAAACCCAAACCCCACTACCTTGTGCAAAGTTAAGGTCGAGCAGATGCAACCAGAGGCAAGGCAAAAGTTCTGGTGCAGCTCAGCAATGTCCACAGCTTTGGCCACTGCACAGAGCCCCCACCTATCTCTTGATTCTCGCTGAGAACTTGGCCTACATGGGATGAAAACTTTTAATGAAGTTTTTCACTTTAATGAGAAACAGCAAGACTCTGACTGATGCTGTAGATCATAACTAATGCTCTTGTCACCTCACAGTTTTTCCCAGCATCTTTTTTTGGATTTAATTATGTTACATTTAGTATCCTTTACTCTTACACAGCCGTGCCTGGGTATGGCTTTCCATAGGATCAGGATGAGTTATTTGGTTCTCTTTCAAGCTTACAAGCTAAGCTCACCTCCCAGTAATAAATCCCCATGATTCAGGCTTTACCAGGTTTCCATGACCGTCATCCATCTCGTGGCACAGCAAATGGGGTGATAATTCATGGGGTGGAGAAGTGCTGGGGAAAGGCTGTCCCTGGCTAACCGGAGGGCAGGACTGCAGGAAGAAGCTGATGTCCCTTTGGATGCTGCCGTGCCTGTGATGCTGAGTGCTGATGCCTCCTGAGAGCACTCGTGCTTGCTTGTTGATTCATGTCACCCACGTCTCACTTCATCCTCTCTTCAGCAAGAAGGAAAGGGGAGAAGAGGTAACTGCGGGTGCTTATCAGCGCGGGTGTTACAGCACGCCCTTGCAGGCTCTCGGGCTGACACAGTGCTGAGAAGGATGGAGCAGGGAAGGTGTCCATAGCTGGCTTTTCCTCTCCCACTGCATGGCTGGCTGCGTTCTCCAAAGCTACTGCAGTGGGACAGCTGCACCGTGGTGCACTGGGTGCCCCTGCCAGTCTCGCTGAGACTTTCCAAAGCCACAGGTGAACCGGAGTGCCTGAAGCATGAATGCTCTGCCTGTAACACTGGAGTAATGGAGGCCTTTAAAAAGCCTTCTGGTGGCAAACCATAAACCCACAGGCCAGGAACTGACTGCTCCAGGTGAACACTGACTGCATGCCTCAGCTGGGAAACACACTGCGGGGAACGATGGAGCCCATCCCTGCATCGTGTTCCCTCCTGTTCATTTTGATTTTGAATTATCGCTCAGCCCTGACATTTGAGGACCTGCCTGGCTGGGATGCTGCTGTGCTTCATCAGAGTGGGCTGCTGGGCAAGAGCCTGAGGGGTGACAGGAACAGGATGGGCTCTGCCGGAGGTGCCAGCATGCTCAGAAAGCATTTTGCACTCCAGTGCCTTCTGCTAAAATAGCCTGGCATTTTTTGTTCAAACATATTTCTGCAAGCCTGGGGGTGAGTTACATGCAGTCATGCCCAAGAGAGCAGCCAAGAGGCTTTCCAGAAGTGGGGTAGTTTTGCCTTTAATCCCCCGACAGTGAAGGGAAAGAGTGAACGAGAGATTTAAATCTTCAAATCTGACACTGAGAGCACTAGCAGCAGCTCAGGCCCACCAAGGCACATGCATGGATCATGGCACACAGTGCATGGCTCTCGCTGGGGATGGTACCATGGGCTACGTGAGGGCAGCTGCTCCTCAGTGCTGCTGAGCTCCAAGGTCCTGCCTACCCTCAGCTTCACGCAGTGGCTCACACTCACTGCAGAGCTCAGCTCTGGTGTCCTGTCTTTGTTTCATCCACTTAGAAAGCTCCCCTCTGCTTTCCCCCTGCCTCCCTGTCCGGGGTGCTTTGGAAATAGTGAAGGCATCAACAAAAAGCCGAGTACAAGCCATGGAAAGGCTGCCAGTGACTTCTTCCACTGCTTCTGTAACTCTCTCCAGGGTCCCTGTTCAATTGTCCAAGCCTTCAGTTTTCATAGCTGCTGAGTGTGTGTTTGTGGGCGTGTGAGGAAAGGCATCCAAAAACCTCACGGATGTGCCCTTCCTTCGAAAATCCACGCTGAGACCATAACTTGATGGCTGTTGTAGCTGTGGGCTGTCTTAGGAGACACCTCCTCCCCATCTTTCCTACTCCCTGTGATTCCATCTGCTTCTCTACGAGATGAGGGGGAACACCTTGCGGAGAGCCAAGCTCCAGCCCGGAGCCTTGCAAATCCACGCCGAGGGCTGAGGCACATCCCCGGCTGCCGGGATGCGCGGGGCGGGCACTGCGAGCCAGCCGGGGCTCGCTCAGCGCGGCGAGTCCTCAAACACCGTCAGGTTGTGCTCTCGGATGTGGCGGAGCAGGAGCTGCGCCCGCCGCTCGATGGTCCGCAGCAGGGCCCTCAGCCCCTCGGCGCCGCCCTGGCTGTCCCAGAGCTCCCGGTCCAGGCGCAGGGACTGCAGCAGCAGGCTCGGCAACCGGCCCGACCGCAGCGCGGCCACCGCCGCCGCCGGGAAGCTGCAGGGAGGAGCGGGAGAGACAGGGAGGGAAGGGGTTATCCAGGGAAGGCCGGACACAGAGAAGGGAGCAGCGGGGCACTCGATGGCTCCAGAGGAAATGCACCTCTACCCAGAGGAACGCAGCACGAAGAGCCTTCTGCTTAAAGCTCTTCCCACGGTGAGCATGCAGGATAGCTCCATCAGACACAGACCCAAACAAATTCCAAATCAAGAGGCCTCTAGCACGCCAAGATGCCTCATGGGCGACGGCGCAAGAAATGCTGAAATACCTGATTATTCGTTATTTTTGTGCCAATTAAAGAGGGCAAATATGCCTTGGAGCCTGCCATCAGCAACCCAGACCAGAATCAAGAGTTAGTTTCAGGGCAGGGGCACGTGGGATGCTGTTGTGAGCCCAGCCGGCCACCCTGTTCTGGGTGGGAGATGGCCCTGACTCAGAGGGATGCCCCATCAGGGAGGCCAGGAGCAGCAAGAAGGTGAGCACATGCAGAACATACACCCCCTGTGTGCCAGCTCAGCCCCTGCTCAGCCCGTGCTCACTCCTTCCTACCTGTCTATGCCCTGCAGGAGCCTGAAGTTGAGCTTCTCCTCAGGGTGCTGTGGCCTGCCCGCGTTGTCGATGAACACCAGGCGGGACGGCGCGCTCCTGCGGACCTGCCAACAGGATGGGAAGGAGAAGTTCACTCGGTGCAGAGTCACCAGCGTGGGGGTTTAGGCTGCTCTTTTGTGCAGTGAGAAAGCCTGAGAGTACCTGGGGGAACGCAGATGCCAGTGTCTACGTCCCTCCATGCCTGGGCACACTTCCCAGCATCGCCACGGGATCTACATTCCCTTTGGTAGCACCTCAGCCCTGCAAGTGCCTCCCAGGCACCCGCGTGTCAGCCCCAGAGCAGCCCTTGGACAGCAGGGAGACATACCAGGATGTGGACCAGGACCAGCTCTGCGGGATTCCGGCACTTCTCATGGAGCATCTCCTCCACGCAGGGCTCCGAAGGATCAGGCTGAAACCCGCAGCAGTAGCGGTCCAGGCGGTCATGAACCTGCAGGAGACATTTGGGGACCTTAGCAGGGACACGTGCCTGGGATGGGGACGTCCTGTGGTGAACTGTTCTTGTGCACAGGAAAATCAAACATTTCTAGGGATCCTCAGGAGACGTGCCATGGAAAAGCTGCACACACTGGGGAGTGAGAGGAATGGAGGCACACATGCAAAACCCCTTTGGCATGAAGAAGGTGATGACAAAGGTGATAGTGACAGGCTTTTCTGGTGGAGTTCAGGTACCTGGTACCTCCACATTCTGTATCTGCCCAGAGCAAAGGGGTTGTGCTTCCAGCTGAAATGAAGAGGTACATGATGATGAATTATTAAGAAAAAAAAAAAAAAAAGAATTAGAAAAAAGAAAAAAAGAAAAACAAATTCTAGGAAACCTAGAAAACAATTTCTTTTTCCGCTTCCTGGTGCTCTGTATGACAGCTTCATTTGGTTCCTGTCACATATGCAACCTTTCACCCATCCCTACAGTAACCTGAGCAGCTCTTAATGGAAAGAAGAATGGAAAAGCATCAGCAAGGGAAAAAGCGGCCTGTGCATGCACAGAGTATGCCTGACATTTAAGCTGGGCCACAGGGACTTGTTTTAGATACATTTGTGTTTAATCATTTGCAGGTGCTGCTAAGGCTCCGTGTCGTCCAGGCTGTCAAACCTCCTGCTTCCCATCCCAGCTCCCTGCAGAAACCCTAGAGCTGCTTGACAACTTCCAGTGTTTCAACCACACCCTTGGAGGAATGAAGGGCTTTTAAGACATAAATCTCTGCCAGACTTGGCCTCAGTTTTTATGGAGCTTCCTCAGCTTGGTCAGAAGCAGCTGGTACATCCTCTGGGGTGATTTGTGGGGCAGGCAGGACCTTGTTGACAGTGGATACACCTCCCCATGGCTCTGTGTTGATGTCACCCTGTAGGGGAGCTGCCTCACCTCCTCCTGCTCTC
Source organism: Bombycilla garrulus (assembly GCA_013400315.1). Taxonomy (NCBI): domain Eukaryota; kingdom Metazoa; phylum Chordata; class Aves; order Passeriformes; family Bombycillidae; genus Bombycilla; species Bombycilla garrulus. The sequence goes on from VXBU01012878.1 coordinate 1,562,508, forward strand.
TAGGCCTGTTTACCAAAAAATCCCATGTATATATATGCTCCTTTAGATATATATGAAATATATAAATATATATATATAATACAAAATAAATGTATTTTCTGGTTCCAGAAAATGTCTGACTTGCTGATTTGTTCAGCATTGCTGGCGCCAGCCCAGCAGGCAGGGCTCGGGGTGCAGAGAGGCTCCTGGAGCCACTGGCAGGGCTGGAGCAGGTCTCAGGTGAGCCAGAAGGGATCTACAGCTGACAACGAGACAAAAGCCAAGTGACCCAGAGTGGCTGCCTACTCCCTTCACCCTGGCAATTAGCACAAGTTACCAATTACAGGCTGTGCTTTGACAGGGAGTTCAGTCTGAACCCAAGCACTGGAGACGATGCTGCAGGAAACACGATTTGCGATCTCCATGGCCATTCCATTCATAACCCTTTGAGAACAAGGATTAGTCCCACACTGGAGCCTCTTAAACCTCTGTTTTCTGAGGTTTAATGAAGAACTCAGGTCAGTATTTCTCCATTGGGAGACACTCCAGTTAAAGAAATGTTGAGCATCTTGTCACAAAACACATGGAAACAGAAGAAAATATCACATTTCCTCCACACATCTCCTCGGTCTGCCTGCTGGAGAGCTCAGCGGGCCGGTTTCTCTCACCTGCTATGTAATTTTGCAGGCTGCAGAGAAGGTGAAGACAACCTGAGAGGACTTAGAGAGACATTAAATAGGCTCAACGCTCCACTCACCCAGCCACGAGCACCTGTGAGACCAAGGGGGATTGGTGCTGAACCTGTGAGGTGGAGACAGATCTGCCTTCTCACTGCAGCCCCAGGAGAGGGACCAGATGGCTGTGGAGATGCTGAGAGTGCCCTGACATGCGGACAAGCCCTCCCTCCCCTGGCCCTCCTCTGATTCTTTGTTATTAATTCCTTACTTCTAGAGCCTAAGCAGCTCTAATTCATGGGAATTTTGGTATTATTGCTAGGACACGAATACATGAGCCACACCTTCTCGCATCCAAGCTCAAACATGACCAGAGGCTGACCTTCAGCCCCTCTTATGCCCATCCTGGGGCATCCCCCCCCGGCTGGGAATATGGTTTACAGGGCAGGGATGTGGCTGCAGAGTTGATTTGGTTTTGGCCCTCTTTAAAGTGCAGGACAAAGCCATCAGCAGCTGCCTCTTTTCTGCCAGGTTTGGCATTTTGCCCCCATTAAAACTTTGCACGTAGTGGGGGGCTCCTTTATGGCAAATACCAAGAGAAGTCAACATAGAGGAAGCCAAATTTTAAGAGAAATTTAAGAAAACTACCAAGATTTCAACGCCAATGTACAACAGGGCTCAAATCTCACAACTTCTCCTTCCCCAGCAAGGGTGTGAGATGCGAAAGCCATTTCTGAAAGATGCTACTCCACTTCTATAATATCCTGCAGACTCTTTACCTTTATGTGACTTCTCGAAAGGGGAGGATTCCATTAGAATTATTGAGGAGAACCTGTGGATTGCCCTTGAATTTATCATTGCACTGCTTCAGCCCTTGAGGAGGAACTCTCCTTAGAACTAGATACTTCCTCCCGCAGCCTCGGCCTTTCCACTGCACTCAGCAGTATTTTAGCCTGGGGAGGGGAAGGGGATTGGTTAATATTCTCATTTCTCTGGTTGTTTCAGCTAAAATATTTTCAAGCCCAACCAGAACTGCTCCACCTCTTCCAGCCAGAGTTGTAAAAAAAAAAAAAAAGAAAGAATTAGGAAAACATATTTTAGTAGTTTGGGTTTTTTCCTTTCTTCCCTTCTTTCTTTTTTTTTGCATTAATACTTGTCCTTTCAGGCAGTTTTCTCTTGTCTGATAACCAGCCCCCCAGGTGCCTAAACAGCCTTTCTTTTTCTCCACAGAAATCACTTTTGCTTCCTCACAGCTGCCCTCCAAGACCTGATAACTCTCTGGGATACTGTTGTAATCCCTCGTAGCAGCAGGGTATGATTTTCCAGACAGAAGATTAAGTGCTATTAATGCCGAGGAGGAGGAAGGCAGTGCTCCCAAGGCAGGGCTCCTTATTTCCAATGCCAGCAGCACATCCCTGAGTCTGGGTGTGATGGAGCTGATGCAAGACATGCTGCTTATCCCTAGGGATGCCCTAGGGATGTCTCTAGGGATGTCCCAAGCCTCTGCCAGCACAAAATGAACAACAGAAAGCTCGCCCACGTGAGGACAGACTCACCACAACCTGTCTGTTTCCCCTGCAAGTCCCATACATGGACCACACTCAGGCCAAAACGCTCCTGCACAAAGTTCTGCTGCTGCCCGTCAGCTGATGAGTGAAAATACACCCCAAGAAACCACAGCCTACGTGACCCCGAGGAGCCCGAGGAGCCCATGGCCAGACAGCACAGGTGCAGCCGCAGGGGAACCCGGGTGCCACAGCTGATGGGACAGGTGGCCTCAATCACCAAAGCCCTACCTGGAGAAGAAAATCAAAGAGGGCCAGGCGGCTCCACTCGCTGCGTGGGATACCGGAGCAGGGAGCGTCGCCGGCCGCCAGCATCGATCTGCGGGGCTGCAGCATCTCCTGGTACTGCAGCCATCCCAGGGCGCAGGAGTTCTGGTCGTTGTTGGCATCCTGCAGGTGCTGGAGGTCAGGAGCCCACCAGATGACGGGCCGGGGCGCTCCGTTGGTGTAGCTGTAGGGCAGGAGGCTGCTGGTGAAGCGCCGGGCCACGGCGGGCAGGCTGCGGTTCAGCCCCAGCACCCGGTCCAGGTGGAAGGCCAGCACCTCGTACAGGTCCCCGGGGCGCTTGATGAGCCCGCAGCGCCCATCCTGGCAGTCTCCCTCTGGGCTGGCATCCCCCGCGGCATCCCCCACGGCACGCAGCCCCACTCGCATGATTTGCCCGTGGGCCGGCACGCGTGTTTTGGAGACCACCCGCCCGCTGGACAGCAGCCGCATCTTCTGGAGGTCGTCAGCAGAGAGCCACGGGGGAGCGTCCGTCTGCACCCCCCGCCGCCTCCTGCTCCGGCCGGGAGCCTGCTCCTGCCGCAGGGGAGTGCGGGGCTCGGGCAGCCGCCTTCTGTAGGCTTGTCCTCCCGACACGGGGGCGGCCACCTCCCGCGGGGGCCCTGCCGGGGACGAGGCCGGCAGCGGGAGCGGGGCCCGGTCCGGGGCGGGGGGCAGGTGGAGGAGAGCCAGCAGCGCCAGGGCCAGCAGCACCGCGACAGCCGCTGGGGGCTTCACACCCGTCCTTCGCCACGGTCGCTGGGCCTGCGGGGACAGAAGGGTGCGATGAAGCTGGGGCGCTACTGCAGGCAGAGTCCTCGGCAGGGTTTGCTTTAGAGGAGCAGCCCCTCCGCTTGCTTGTGCGATCCCCGCGAGAGGTATTCCAGCCGCACTCGCTGCCTCCAGAGCGCTGCAGCAGGAGGGTTACGGCTGGTGCCATGGTTGGTGACAGAAATTGGCCGCAGTCCCTTCTGAAGCAAATCAGAGCAAGGGCCCACTCCCCACACAGAGGTTGCCACATCTGCAGTGCTGAGGGACAGACTGACCTTATGGGCAATTAATTACTTTTCATAGTCAAATATCTCACTTCAAAGACTCAAGAAATGAAAACAAACAAACACATAAAACAAAACCAGAGCAAATTCCTGTCTAGCTGTGGACACTTTCCAGTTCCTAAGAGGTTTTACTTTTCAGACCTTACTCTGGGCACCCTCACTGATTCCTATTCTGGCTGCACACTGAACCCATAACCTGGATATCTCAATGTGTGCTGAGACAAAGCCTCTGGAGCTCTGCCCATCGCTGGATATGGCAAAAGCAAGGCAGCTCTGAATGCCAGTCAGGACCTGGGACTGGGTCTGTGCAAACTCCAGGAAGGCTGGAACACCTCTCCTGTGAAGACAGGCTGAGAGAATTGGGGTTGCTCAGACTGGAGAAGAGAAGGCTCTGGGGAGAATTTACAGCACCTTCCTGTGCCCATGGGGCCCACAAGAGAGCTGGAGAGGGTTTTTTTTTACAAGGATGTGGAGTGACAGGACAAGGGAAAAGGACTTCAGACTGAAAGAGAGGTTTAGATTAGATACTGGGGAAGAATTCTTAACTGTGAGTGTTGAGGCACTGGAACAGGTTGCTCAGCTAAGCTCTGGAGGACCCCATCCCTGCAGTGATCAAGGCCAGATTGGATGAAACTCACAGCAACCAGGTCTAGTGGAAAGTGTCCTTGCCCATGACAGGTGGGTTCAAATTAGGCATCTTTAAGGCTCCCTCCAACCCAAACCCTTCCATGAGTCCATGACACAGTCTATAGCTTATGTGAAAGACAAATATTCTGATTCCCAGCGCTAAGGAGCTGCCGTAAAACAGCTGGGGCTGCCCTGAGCACAGGACATTCCCATTTGGGCTGAGGAACAGGGCAGTGGTGGGGCAGCACTGTGACACTCTCCAAGCCAATCCAGTCCCTGGACCAATGCCTCATTCACTCGGGTTTGGGCAGCCTCACACACTTCAGGAGGCTGGAGCCACAAAAAACACCTTGGCACCTTTTCTCTGCTTTCAGCAGGCATTTCCAAGCAGCTCAAACCCACATTGCAAGTCAAGGCGATGGTCAAGGGGATACATTTTTTTCCAATTATTTATTTTGGAAGCACAAGCATATCTATGGCAGACACAGCAGGACAATATAGTGCCAAAGAAGGGATAAGAGACTGTTTATAAGAGTAAAAGCTTGAAAAAAAGAGCTAAAAAGCTAGGGAGGTGAGAGCCAGCAGCCAGAATTACTTCCAGAAAGCAGCTGGGCAAGCAGAAGCATTTCCAGCCATGGGGCTTTTAGGACCAGAGGCTCCCCCTGAGCACAGGAGCCCACCACCAGCACAACTCCTGCCCCACAAGCAGCTGCCCCAGGCGACCCCAGTGCGTGAGCTGACACAGCACTATCCTAAAATCCATCAGGTTTCACGTCCTCAGCTTGGGAAGACTGCTTCAGGCAGCCCCCAGGTGAGGAGCCACAGCCCCTGCAAAGACACGACATCAGCTGAGGTGGGTTAGAGGAGCCATCGGCTCGCTGGCCTCAGCCACAGGGGTGTTCCTTCAATGCCTCCCTCTCGAGGACTGAGCAGATTTAGTGCAGTTTATAAGAGCTATTGATGGTGCACTTGGAGTGATTCAGCTTTATAGCTCCCACTTAATTGCTTCTCTCCCAGAAATACAGTGTAGTGCAGCAAAATATATCTGCTGGGCTGAATCCTCTTTTCAGACAGGGTTTTCACCAGCCTCTGCCAGGAACCAGGGGCTGTCTGGTACAGGGCTTTGGGACCTGCCAGGGGACCTCTGCCTTATCTCTTCCCAGAGTGGAAAGGACCTAGGCCAGGGTGAGACTGTCCAGAGAGGGATGTCCTGTCCTAGATCACCAGCAGGGTTATTCAAGGCTTGGCATTAACTGTCCCAGGCATCAAATTACAAATTACACGGCTAAATCATTGTCTTAGGTGCGTAACTGGGAGGGGATGAGCATGAGCACCCCTAAGCAGCACCCTGAGGGGCAGCAGGACTTCTGTCAAGAGGCTGGCTGTGATGCCTCCCCAGCTCTCTCCCACTTGGACGAGATAATGATTTGCTGAGGAAGCACAGCCAACATCAAGTGACACAGGCAACACCCAGGCTCAGCTACCCAAAACCTTCATGCCCCAGATTTGGAGCAAACTCTGCAGAGTGCAGACACACATTCTTTCCCAAACACCTGCAATCCACATCTGGCCTCCTGAGGAAGAGTTTAGGGGCGGTGCGATGCCTAAATCTTAGTTTAACCACAGTAAAATAGCTCTGTGGCACATAAAGGGCTGATCCTGGTATCCTGATGGTCACACTCCTTTCAAATCATCACTCTAAGAGCCTCACAATCTGTTCCTCTGGCCTCAAAGAATGCTGAATTAAGAGCAGTGATATCTATGGAATCAATCCCAAAGGACAGGGCTCACTGTAAATCTCAGTATTCCCATCAGCATCCAGCCAATCCCTTCCCAATCTGCTTTCTCGGGCATGTTTGCCCTGCACCTCCCCTGCCCCACCCTTCTGCAGACACAGCCCATCCCACTCCTACCAAAAACCCCGTAACCCTTTCCTTCAGCATGGAGGATTTTCAGGGTGATTGTTTTTGTTATCCAGCTGATAACAACCCTCTGGTTTCTTATACCGTCTCTGGGTATCTAAAAAACCTGTCTGCCACAACTTCCAGTATCCTGGGGGGAAAATACATATGGGAGCCACATGGAGAACCTTCAAAACACTGCAGGAAAAATCCTTTTCAACCCACAGCCAGAGAGCAGAGTATGCCAAATGGATGGCAACGATTGCTGGGTTTTTAATGTCAAGTCAGTTTACAGTCCAAGCGGTTAAGGAATCATTATTGTCCAAACCCACTTTGTCTCCCTGGTCAGTGAGCTCGGGTTTGTGCATCACAAGTTAGAGCCCCATCGCTTTCCCACCCTGAACTTGGAACCCTGGGCTGTGAAGCTGGGCAAGGGCCAGAGCAGGCTCCCTTCCCCAGCACTGTTCAGGGTTTCCCTACCACATCGACAACAAAAAGAAACAAAAAAGGTGCAAGTACAGACTCTGAGTTATTTCTGGCGGTTGATACTGCAAATTTAATAATAACCTAGGTGATAAAACATTGCAGAAATGATACTGTACTTACGAGCCCTGGGTAAATACTTTCCCAAAGATTCTTTCTCTGAGCCCATGCTGTAAAAAAATGCTGGCGTTTAAGCTACAGCTTTGATTCAGCCAGAAATGCAAACCATACGTACAGCTCTGCTTTGCCAGGCTCACATACTGACAGTACAGCATGTCTTTGCCAGAAGTTAGGTCCTTTTCCCAGCAGGCAAGATCCATAAAAAGGCTTAAGAGAGGTACTACTTGTTCCAGGATGCCAATAGGTAAATAATATATATTCTCACTCATCAGAGGGACACACAGCATTGCCCGGGCTCTGAAGACAGAGTGGAGAGCTGTGCAGCTTTGATGCTAGGAGATAAAACTTTCTGAGCCTAGTTGGGGGTGAGGTGGGGGAGGGTTATCCTTGACATTGTATTCCCAGGACGCTTGAACCTTGGCAGAATTTGAAGCAGAGAAGCCTGTTTTCAATTTCTTTTCAAAGTGCATCAAATTGGCTTTGTCGAGCTTGAAAGGAAAGAAAAACAAACCCCAAACTTCATTATCCAAGAATGTAAGAAACAGCCCTGAGACTAGAAAGATGCCACGGAAATACGTGGCTGTTGAAAACTGGATTGATTCCTGCTTTCCTCTGGCATTCAACAGAGTCCTCCCACCCCTGCACCGGCGCTGCAAAAACCGTGCAGCAGTAAATCCCACCGTCCCAAAGAGGTGCCCAAAGGAGCCAGGATGGCTCAGCCGTGGCCATGTCACTCTTGGCCACCTGCCTGCCCTAGACTCCCGAGCTCAGAGGACTTTCCCAGAGCCAGAGGCAGCCTGCTGACGAGCAGGTTAAAGGCAGCCCCGTGCATTTACCAGGGTGCCCACTGAGCGGGGTGATTCTGCACCGGGGGTGCAACACGCAGGGCTGCGCTCGCCCTCCCGGCTCCGTGCTCGCTGCCCGCGCAATGAACCGCAAAACCGCCTGGGCAGCAGGAGGTGCAGCCTGCCGTGACCAATTTTAACAAAGACTGCTTGAAAAACAAGTGGGAAACCTCCTCTGCCTGCCCCCCACCTCTGGGAATGTCTCCAGAGCCTCGCACCCACACACGGTGCTCGCAGCAGCTCCCGGTGCAGCGGGAGAGCGGGCGCGTCAATCAGATCCGGGATTGAATCGGCCTCTTCTTCTTCATATTGTGCCGGAGTTTTCCTGGTTTGTTAAGGGCATGGCGTGTGGGCTGGGGACACACAGCCATGCTGAGGACACGGAAGGAGACAAAACCTCTGCATCCCCGGAGTGACTCTGGGCAGTCTGAGCAGAAGGAAGCGCTTGGCAGCGTCCGTCACCCATCATTCAAGTGCCTAAGTGCCTTCCTATATTATCCTGCCCAGGGAAGACAGATGGCTCACAGAGTGGGAATTTACTGAAGACAGCTATTAAATGATGATTGCCGATCCCAAAGGCAGCTCTGGCTCAGAGTGGCTCCCCAGGAGGGCAGCTCTGCTGTGTCCCCCATCACATGGGGACTGCTCCACCAACGCTCACTGCACCCACAGCGCCATGGGGCATGAAGAGTAAGACAGCCCTTCATCTGGCCTCATGATCCATCAAAGTGGCTGCAGTTCCTAGCAGACCCACACCAGCTTTGTGACTGATGTTTTTTTCCTCCAGACATGAAGGTTTTTTCCTCAAAAATGCCCTTCCAGAAGGGAGAACCATGACCCCACTGTATTTCAGCACTCTGCAGACACCCTGAGGACCATCCTGCTTGTCTCCAGGATGTGGCAGGTAGGCCATGCCTGTCTGCTCACGGTGCTCCTCCGGCCCCACTTCCACACAAGTGGCTTGGGAAGCTCAAGCCAGGCACTGGGAGGGCGGGAAAGGGTTCTGCTCCCATAAAGCCTATGAAACAGTCCCAACAAACACTGGGTCAGCTGAAGCTGGGGAGATGGCAATGTGACACATCACCACATGGTGCTGGGTCCTTCCCTACAGCGTCAGCAAAGTCCTCAGAGCTGCCACATAAACCTCCCCACCAACATGTCCAAAACCAAGCCAGAAAATGACAGAGTTGAACTGCCTGGGATGAAACCTTAAAAAATGCTGTACTTTGCTACATTTTGGGCAGTCGGCAAAGTTTCTGGGATCATTTGTAGCCTGAGTGTGAGACAAGCATGCTTTGCACTAGCAGAGGGCAGCACTCTGGCAGCAGCATAAACGGGTGGAACAACATTGGCAGCGTTCAGTCTGAGCACTGACCTCAAAGGGACAGTGCCAACACACCACCTTTAACTTCCCAAATAACGTTGCCTTCACAGCTCTTCCCAGTTATCACTACGGCCTTGGAGCAGCAATTATAAATACCTGGAAACCCTTCAGTTCCACAGCCTCTCTCCAGTAATAACCTGGCGTGTCCTTGGCTCCAGGCCCTGCATCAGCCCCTCAAGCTTTTTGCTTCCAGGGATGAAACGTCCTGGTTCTTGCTCTAAACCTCCCACCCAGACTGACTATATCTGGGTTTTGGGAGGCTGCTTGCCTTGGAGGTTCTTCTCTGCACAGCCCCTTCTCACACATCCATCATCCAAAGCACCATTTTGAACAAAATCTTCTGCTTTTAAACTCCTTGCCCTCTCCAGGAGTAGCTTACAAGAGTGACAAGACTCCCAGCATCCCAAATTCAGTATCTCTGAAGAATGAGGACCTGAGCAGGAGACAGAGGACACACCTGGAAGGAAACCGATGGCCAGCACCTGCCTGGAGGACACCACACCACGGGGTGCAGGTGACACAGTCAAGGTCAGGGCTGCTGCTTGGGGGGACCCAGAGGGGACACGCACTTTGTCCTGCACCTGGTGTGGACTGAAGCCCTGCAGGGTACCGGCAAGGACTTGTTTGTCCTGCGATGACGCCGTCCTTACCCCCAAATCACGTGATTCTTCACCAAGCAAAAGGAAAGATTCACAATTCTCCTCACTCCCACTGTGTAAATCTCAGCTTGCAGACAGTTAATACTCAGCTCTGTGAGGGACGGACAGGGAGTTTTTCATCCTGGTGCTATGTACAGTGCAGCTCAGGACCACTCTGGTTTAATCCCAGAAGTCAACGCAAAGCACCACAAAAATAAACAGTCTCCAGGATGCCACACTTCTTCTGCCTAAAGCTAGAAAACTAAAAGCTTCCAGATGCCTTATCTTTCTCCTGTTTAATTTCTGAGTCAGGGCTTTTACTGCAGACTCCTGCACTTAGCTGGATCTTCTAGTTCTTGGAGACACATCTCCCAAGAGATTGATGGCAGTCTTTCAGGACACGTCACTGAGATGCACAGGTCTGCTGTCACTTGCATGTGCAGACATCTCCCTTACTTTTCACCACAAAAAGTGATATCGACCTGCATCCAAATCATCCAGATCACTGAGGACCTGAAACAGCATCCTGTGTTCACAGGAGACAGTGAGGACCTGGGCAGCCCTGAATGCATGATTGTCCTGCTGTCCTCACAGGACAAGGGACATCCTCCTCATCTTCCCTCCTCTCCCTCTGCTCATTCCCCTAACCCTGACACTTACTGGGAGCTGCACAACCTAGAAATTCCTGGCAGGGACGTCAAGGAGGGAAAGCAGCAGTTTTGGGAGGCTGTTGTTCCCTCACTCCACCACTGCCGTGCAGGCTCCTGCCAGGTTCCCCTTTTCCCCCTCCCCTCGTCCCAGTTTCCCGGCCAGGCTGCTGCACTCAGCTCCATAAGTTTTCAGAGCAGCTTTCCCATCCGCCTGCTGAACCAGCAAGTAGGGGGCCCCTTCCCCAGTGAAACAGATGTGGCTTGCCTTTGTGCAACATCTGCGCCTCCTGCCCCGCTCATTCGGAACAGCCCTGCCTTTGTTCCTGAGGGGGATGCTCTGGAGGAGGGCAGCAGCCCGCGGCCCGTGGGCTGGACTCCTTCCCTGCAAGTCCCACACACAGACTGCCTCCAGCCCCGAGCTTCTTCTGGGGAAGAAGACGAATATGCTTTGCTCCTGTGGCGTTCTGGAACTGACAGTTCTGCTCCTCAGCAGGTTCCAGCCACAGACCGTAGCATCTTTGGGATTTCCAAACCCAGGGACGTAAGAACTGAAATCTGGGAGCCATGGAGCCCCTTCCTCGCAACTCCCCTCACCCCAGCAGCTTCTCTTGCTGCAGCTCTGGGCTGCTCAGCAGCTCTGGTTTGACATCCCCAGAGGGGCTGTGCTGCTGCAGCTCCTCCACACATAACGGAGGCAAAGAGGTCTTAGAAAGCCGTGTCCCTCTTCCCGTGCGTTCTGTATTTAGTATGGGGAGGAATACATTACAATAAAATCACATTTTATTTCCTCCTGCTCTTGATGAGTTTGCCAACCCTGCTTGTGAGTGCCTGGAATGCTGCTAAAACTCTCACACATTTTGGCATTTGGTTCAGGTTTATTTATTTTATCAGAGGTCATGTTTGCTCTATATTTTGGGGAGGAGGGATTTTGATCCACTTATTTTCAGCTTTTGTTTCTAGCTGGTGGACCAGCACCAGTGAACAGGAATTCTCATTTGGTGCCCAGTGGGGGCTCACAAAACCCTCTTTGGAGGGCTGGCAAGGAGTAGCACTGGATTCCCTTGTCGGAGTTTCAGTGGAGGTTGCCCAAGCCAGACAGTTGGGTTTCCCTGAGCTGACTGTCAGGTTTTTCCCTTCCTGGAGAGCAGAAAAGTGCATTCGTGGGATTCCAAAGGGGAGGGAGAAGGAGTAGGACAGCGGGGCCTTTCAGCCCCGTGGGCTTTCTTCAAAACAGAATTGTTCATACCAGCCCTGGCCTCAGCTGCAGAAAGGTAACCCTATTTTTCCTCCTGTTAAGCCATTACATCTTAAAGAGAAAAAAAGGGGGAGAAAGCTGCTTGCCACTTGGCTCTGAGTGCTGCCTGTGCCCTGCAGACCCCGTCCTGGGCAAAGCCTGCTGGCAGCCACCCCCCGGCCCGCTGCTTCTAACAGCAAAATCCACGGGGTGAGCAAGCAGAGCAAACGTGGTGCGAGCTTTGGTGCAGCCAGGCTCACAGAAAAGGGGCTTTTCCTTCAGGGCAAGGCAAGGGGCTGCGGGTGGAGTGACTGAGCACTGGAAACAGAAATTGAGGCATTTGGAACCCGTGCCAGAGGATCAATACAGGGTAATCAGCCCCTCGTATTTAGAGTGCCTCATACTAGGCAAACAACAGCAACTGCAAACTAGTCGCTGGCAGGTTTTGAAGCCAGAAGAAAGAAGATGTTTCTGTCATGCCGTCATCCCCAGCACTCTCTGCTGCAGCAGGTCGGGCACGTCCGGGGCCAGATCCAGCAAGAAACTGGCTGCAAGAGTGCTCTCCATCCCAGCTCAGCTGAGGGGAGATCACATCCCTCTGCCTTGCTGCAAGGGGTCACCCTCCCCGTGATTTTGAAAGGAGTCAAAAATCATCCTGAGCGTTTTGTTCGGGGTTTTGCTGCAAATGAAGCAGCAAGGTGATCAGCTGGGGGCATAGCCCGGATTTATTCCTCATGACCATCGCTGCACCGCCTGCAGGTGCCCAGAGCAAACCCAGATTTATGGGCAAAATCAAAGCTGTCAGTGCAGGAGCTCACAAAGGCGAAAGGACCGCAGAAGCAGACCTTCCCTTGCCAAGGCAAAATGGAAATCCTGACAAAAAGTGAATACCCCCCTCTCACATGGGAGACCACACCAAGTACCTGGCTCAGGCTGTGCAGGCTTTGAAAGGCTTCACAGTGAAGGCTTGTACAGAAAAATGTTACTGCAGACAAAAGGCTTGTATGGGGAGAATGGCCTCGCTTTTCCCTTAGACGGGGAGGAGTTATCTCCAAACCCAAAATGGGTGACATGAACCCCAGCCGTGTCATTTTTTTCCTGCTGCTGAAGTTCATTAATTAAGAAACCCAAAGAAGCCTGTGCAGACTGTAGGATGGAAATATAAAGCATGGCACTAATGTTCCCTGTACACAAACACACACACTCCTGTGAAGGCTGGCACAGCAGTAGTGTCCCCAGAGACTGAGTCATCAGCACACTCTCGAGGACATAAAAATGCTTCAGAGACACAAATGACCAGTTTCTGGCAGCAGCACCAGGCATCTCCTCAGCTCATCCACCACAGGTTTGCAATCCCTGCCCAGCACAAGCTCGGCAAGGGCTGAGGGGGTGCAGCAGGGACAGAGCTCCCCGCCCCAGCGCAAACTCCCTGGCACGACACCCCCTGTCCCCTGGTGGGGCAGGGGTGAGGGGGCGTGGGGGGACCGGGACCATCCCAGCTCAGCTGACGTGTGCTTGCTCAGACGGGTCTGCCAAGGGATGTTCCAAACTGGAGCACTAAAACGAGATGACATAAAACACCGCCCTAAGGTTTGGAACACGCTACAGACGCGGATGAACCTTCTGATGCTGGGGAAGCACAACATTTCTCGGGAAGGACGTGAAGCTTTCCCTTGCCAAATTGGCCATTTTTGTGGTTTTTTGATGAAAGTGCTGCGCTTTGTCAGGGCCAACCAGAAAGCACGGAGCGGCTCTTCGTGATCTCTGTCTGCACCCCACGCCGTTGGCCGGCCTGAAGCAGAGCCACCTGGCCACTTAAAAGAGGTGGGTTTTGGCGGAGGGAGTGCAATCACCTCCCTGGCTCACAGCAGTGCTCCAGCTACACCACCCCCAGGCACTGCCTTCAGGGGCATCCCGACAATCCGCTCTGCCCATCCCTGGTGTATTCTTACAATCCGCGGGGTCCATCCCTAATGTTTTTAAGGACAGAAAAGCGCTCCAGCGGTTCCCTGCCTCGCTTGCCTCGCCATGCCCTGACCCTCCGAGTGGTCCCGTACAAGCTGCCCCGGGATGGAGACATCCAAGATATCCCGTTGTACCTCATCCCGTGGGGCAAACCCAGCGTCTCTTCCCACTGTCAGCGCAGCAAGGAACCCCCTAAATCCTACCATGTCTCGCAGCAGCAGCAGCAGCAGCCAAGGCACTCCTCCTCATGTGCTTCACCGCCTCGGGGCGACACGGCACACGGTCACCTCCAGAGTCGGGTGCCGGCCGCCTGCGGCACTTCCCTGCGACATCAGGAACCCACACAGAACACCAAAAAAAATTTAAAAATTAAAAATAACAAAAAAATATCCAGCAACTAATCATCCCGCTTGCTCTCCCCAGGCCATTAATCACGGCCGGGGGCTGTCACCCAGGCTGCCCTCCGACTGTCCACGGTCCCTGCTGCCCTGCTCCGCATTGCAGGCGCAGCTGGGCTCCTGTCACCGCACGCCAGCGGGTGCCTCCGCTTCCCCCTGGGCGGGGGGACACCCTTCAAACTTCAGCTGTGAGTTTTCAAACTCTGCCTCATCCCAGACCCACCTCCCAGTGGGGAGGGGAGTGGAGAGGCTGGGAAGGGGGGAACAGGCATTTGAAAAGTCTCTTTTTCACAATAAAAGCCCTTCTTGCTGCTTTTTTTCCTGTTTGGTTTTTTGGTTGTTTTTTTTTTTCAATACTGAGGGCAAATTTCAGCCAGAAGGAGATGAAGACACACATGCTCCTCCCAAGCCCATTTGTTCCCAGTGACCCAGGTGCCAGCCAAGTAGAGGGACCACTAGAGCCCCAGGGGCCACAGGGACCCCAGAGCCAGGAAAGCAAACCAGAGGTCTGCACATGAATGCCCAAGAAAATGCTCTTTGCAGGGCTTTTTTAGCATTTCTTTGCCTTTCAGCAATGATCCAGCAAAAAGCTGAGCCACATCAGTGTCTGGAGTGGACACGGACACGGGAGAAGATTTCTTATCTGCCTAAAAGGCATTAAAAGCACTTTCAGGGTGCTCAGGCACTTGTTTTTCTGGGGCACACAGTGCCTGCAGGCAGCCAGGAGAGGGGCACAGAGGAAGAGGACCCTCACCACACCCAGCAGTGCAGCCTGCAGCACGCAGAGCCCTGCCCTGCCCAGTGCAGGTCCCCCACCCAGCACCTGGTGTGGGGTGCACCCTAAGTGCCATTTCCTCAGGCCTCTGGGAGAAGAGCTTCTGGAGGCATTGCTGTGGAAAGCAGTGTGTTTCGAGAGCCCTCCATGGCCAAGCAGGATACACAGGCAGCTGCCAGGCTTCAGAGCATTTATTTTTCATATAATTTTCCCCTTCCAGCTCTGGGCTGTGGCCAAACAAAACCCACCAGTCCCTCACTGTGGCAGGTGACACTGCCAACTGCTGCAGCCCCAACCAGACCAGCTTGGGGACAGGAGGAAACCTTTTGTCTCTTTCCAGCTTCCTGACACGTGCAACTACCTCCTCCAGGGAACCATGAAACAAACCAGATTGATCAGCATTGTTCTTTACTGATATTTGTATTTTTTAAAAATCTGATAAAGGCATAGTCCAGGCTGTTGTGAGGTATAATGAAGATGCGGTGGTCTAAAAAGAGAAGAGGATGAGGCTGAGGGAAACTGGGCTAAGTCATTTGACCAAGGCAGCACGGGAGGGCAGTGGCAGACCCAGGAGGAGGCTCCAGTGTGCCCAATCCCCCATTCTAGCTCCCTGGCCGTGACATTTCACAAGGTGATGCAACACGGTGGGTGTGAACAACGATGGCAACTCGGGGCTCTTGCCCAGTGTGCTCTTGTGCCAGTCCTGGTGCCCCAGGGCCCTCATACCCTCCTGGTTCACTGAGTGCATCTTATTTTAATACGGTACAGCTCCCTACGCCTTCCACTGCTACTCAAAACTACAGCTAAGAAAAGAAGTGGCTTGAAGGTTACACACTGAAGCAGTGTGCCGGCTTTTGGCTTCAGCACAGCCCATTCTGTGCCGTCCTTGGGCATGAGGGAGGGGGGCAGAAACCAAGCCCTGCATCCCCTCCCTGCTACCACCACCAACCTCACTGACCCCTGCCTGTCCTGGACACTGCAGCGTTGGACATCCTGAAACACTTCCCTAGAGGCCAGTTCCCTGGCGCAGATAATAGCCTAATACTTCTAAATACAATTAACAATATGAAGTAATTAGCAATAACCTACTATTGGCCTTGGCACAAAGATGGCCTGCCCGAAGACAGAGCGAGTGCCAGGGGAGGGATTGGCTGGGCTCCAGAGGCTGAACCCTGTGCATCACCACTCATCAGTGGCACCTCATTTTGGAAGCATTTGCTTTCATCTCCCTTTCTTAATTTTGAAATGATTCAATTTATATGTGATTTTCTGTCAAAATGATTCCTGTCAGTGCAGCGGCGCTGCGAACCTTGACTGACAGGCCAGGCTCCGGCTGGTCTCTCCGGATTGCCTCTCCCTACAGACATCCCTTTAAAATGCACACCTGACATCTGAGGAATTTGACACCAGAAACAGGCTGAGATGGCTGCTACAGCAAACAGACTTAAGTGATCAGTGGCCAAACCAGTAAGGTAAATCTAGTGAGCTTGAAACAAATCCATCTTGGCATTAAAAAGTTCAAAACATTTATCTCCCCCCTCCTTCCCCTGCTCTTTAATGACATTCATCATGCAAAAATCAGATTTAAAAAGCAGACCAAAGAACCAAGTGCATTGTGAACCAGTTTCCTGAGGAGGACTCCCCAAATCCATGGGACTGTGGCTACCTTGTACCTGAGCTGGGTATTCCTAAGCCCACCACTGCAGCCCCCCAGATCCCATAGGTAGCATCCCTGCTGCTGCATTCTGCAAAATTAGTGAATATGCGAACAGTGGAAACTGCTTTTCTTCTCTCCTTTTTCTTTTCTATCCCCTGACCACCTCTCCTCACATTCCCACGGGCATTCCTACTCACACACACACATGCAGATTTTCCTGACATTTCCCTGGCTTTAGCTGAGGCTGGTCCTTCAATCAGACAGACACCACCTCTGCAGGATGAGGGACAGTCCCCACTCCAAGAAATTCCCAAGAGGTGTAGGCAGCAAAGGGAGATGCAGGAGAGCAGGGAGGTGGGACTGCACTCAGCTTGCAGGCCAAATGTGAGTCTCCAAAACAACCACGTCTGTCAGCAGGTGCTCAGGCCAGCTGACCTACAGTTTCCAGAACCAAAGATCTCCTGATCCTGATCCCTCTCAGCGTGTACTTAGGCAGGAGGAAAAGCTGATCTGTCCCTGCTGCAAGGCACAGGACAGCAGTGCGGGGTTCACTTTGCTGGTATCTCCTGGCAGATCCAGCTTAGCCAGGAGCAAGTGCCTTGAAACAGGAGAGCTGAGACCTTTCCCTGGGGTTCTCTAGGCAGGACCAAATCCAAGGAAACCAATGGAGAGCGAAGAAGGCCATGGGTGCTGTTGCACCCACAGAACCGAGTCTGTGCTCCCCCAAATGACTCCACTGTTGAGCAAAATCTTCTGGTATAACCCTGAATCCATTTCATGGAGACTGGCTTGCCTTTCCACTTGCTTGTCCTCATAAATAAATGCCTGATGCAGAAAGATGAATACAGGCTGATTTTTTTTCTTTCCCAGAAAGAGAGGGAAATTTTTTTCTTTCCCTTTCTGTCCCACTGGACCTGCATTCATTTCTCCCTTGGGAAAAAAAAGATAGGCAGTGGAAAGAGGACAAATTTCAAGAGCTGTCAAGGAATAGAAAGCTATTCTGCCTCTCAGAAAGCAAAACTGAAAGTTTTTTTCTTCCTTTTAGAAAAGTGTGAGGCTCTAATGGGTTTGAGGGGCTATGAATACGACTTTTCACATCTGCCAAGATAATTATAAGCTTGAATGAATTTCTGAGACCCAAACCCTGCCCAGATAAATCATACCTATCAAGCACTGATTAAAAACAAGCAGTTCAGAAAGCCTTCAAATTTCTCTTCGTTTCCCACCCCACTATCTCCCGTACCTGTTGGTAACAGATCTTAATGCTTTACTAAGGAACTGTAGAGGAAACCCTGGTTACTTCACCCTTTCTTTGCGGGAAGTGTGAAAGAGATGGGAAACTAAGGCTACAGGGATCGAGCAGAATGAGGAGGGATTTGGGCTCACACTGGGTCTCGCACTGGATCACAGAAGATGCTGAGAAGCAGGTATGGTGCAAAACTGAGTTTTGCAGCTGTTTTTAAAGTGTGACATGAACCCATGCCCCACTTCCCCAATCACTTCCCCTACAGGGAACAAGCAAGTGTCCCTAACTCAGAGAAAAACCTGGATGTGGGTGATATCTTTCAGTTCACTGTGTGTGGCAACGACTCTTGCATCTCACGTTTTCCTCATTGTTCACATGGAAATAAGCCCACCCGAGTCATTTATGGAATGCACCGACTTTTCATAAACATGCTGAAGAAGCTGCACACCCCCAATGCAGTAATTAGAGTAAATTAATGCTGCTGGGATGCCTTTGTCACTGTTTGTCTGACTCAAGACAAAAGGCAGGGAGGTCACATCCTGAAGAGAGAGTAATCCTTTATACGCAGTGTTTAGGATGCCAGAGAAAACAATAACATCTGCAGATGAGCCACACGTTCCCTGAGTGCACAGGCTTTATGCTTCCCACAAATACCTATTGTAGCCTCCTTGTTGTCATGACTCAAACACAAGCATATGGAGGAAGGGACAAAGAGCTAATAAGTCCTTCAGAGGTGATTACTCATTCCTCCAATTTAACATTTTAGTGAAACACTACAAAGTCTGAATCGCTTGTCAGAACACAGTGTTGTTTTTACAGAACATGAGCTGAATCAAGTGAGCTAGGGTCCTCTTCTTATTTTTTTTAATTTTTAAGAGCTATTTTTAAAGCTCTCCCATGTTCAGCCAGGAAAAAAAAATCTTACCACCCATGTTCTATGTCCAAGATATTTGCTGTGTTATTAGAGAAGTGAGTGTTTCCTAGCCTGCTCCTCCAAGAAAGGCTGACCACTCTGCATCACTAAGGGTCTCAGCCTCCACCCTTTTGGGAAAAATTGAATATCAGCCCCATGTGAAAACAGTCACTGACAGTCCAGCTGTGTTGTGGCGTCCCAAGACCATGGGAGAGGGTGAACCTTCCAGGTGGGTGCCCCAAAAGGGTTCCATCCCACTGGGTTTCATTGCTCCCAGCAGTTGGTATAACAACTTGAATTTCAACACTGACTTTCTACCTGTATTTCACCCCAGACGCCTCTGTCCTCTTCAGCCAGTCCTTCCCATGGCAGGGATCCTCCTTTTTTAAACCTTATCTTTTCTTCCTCTCTCTTTCTCCTTGCTAGATATAAACCCCAGCAGTCCAATTAATCTGAAACACCATTTTTTGGACTGTCACCATGAAAATCAAGATATTCAGATCTCTATTATTTAGTATCCCACTAATCCTGCACCATCTGCAATCTTTACTAGCAAATAAATGCATGTGTCTGTGTATCCTTAACTTGATCGCTGTTTGAAAATATGGGATATTGGATGAAGAACAATTCCACCCCACTGCATATAAAAATTTTAGCACTGATGTCTCATTTTGAGACCTCTTGTTGAGGCAGTTTCTCATTTAGTATGTAAAGCAGTCCCTGTAAATTATTTATTTGCAAAATAGAAAGGGCATGTGGTGCTGTGCCTGTTGCTTTGGAGACACCCAGATGTGCCCTGCCAGCACAGATGCCGCGCTCTCCTCGGGAAGGTCATGGGTTTGACTGGCCATGAAACCACGTTAGCTGGCAATTGTTACACTCATAGCTCCTCACTTCTTCTTAACAAAGGCTTTGCCTAGCCATCCACTTGTGCTGATGCCTGGAGAGGCCACCTGGAACCGAGGCTAAACAGTGTTAAAGGAATAAAGCAGGTGTTTATTAAAAGGCTTTCAAAGGACACACCTTGGGCAGTACAAGAGCCTGGCCGAGGCTACACCCAGGATGGACAACTGGTCACGAGTTTTCACAATTTTAAAAGTTTTGGTCCATTTACATACTGAGATTAATTGTCCTATTACAGTTTCAGGTAATGAAGTCCCATCCTCCCAAATTCCTCTCCTCAATTCAATGCTGTTTACACATTTTGGGCCTGAGGCTGCAAGCGTGTCCTTGGTTCTCGGGCTGGAAAAGGATTGTTTTATCTAAGTAAATGTGAGGAGAACTTGCTAAATCTTAATATCAAGTTCAGAGTTATATGCTAATACAGTACAGAATCTGGAAAATATGAAAGCTAAAACTTAATTCATCAGTGCTACCACACTTGTGGAAGGTGGCCAGGAAAAGTCACTGGAAACTCTATCGTCACAGAGAAATTTCCTGAAGAGTTGCAAAATTAGTGCACGTATTACTCAGGCCTAGAGGGGCTAAGAGTTAGCACTGGGAGTTCAGAGAGCTGCATGGCTGATTGCCTTGCCCTCCTGAGCAGGAGTTGTCCAAGATCATTTTACTCTGGAGGGGCTTGGGGAGAGAAAGGGAGGTGTGATGGAGCTCTGCACGGAGCAGCTCAGCTCATTCCTTCCTGCTCTTGCACCTCACAGACAGGGCCAGGGTGAGCACAGGTTCTCCTGCACCATCCAGAGCTCCCTGCACGGCACAAAACTGCAGGCAGCTTTCAGGAAGCCTGAAAGGGAGCACAGACTGTGCCAGGTGGGAGCACAGAGCGTGGCTGCCTGAGATTCACGTTAGCAGCTACTGGCGCTGCCTGCCCTGCCTCCCCAGAGTGTGACTGTGGCCCTCCAAGACCTTGCCAGAGGTCAATTCCTACCTCTGCATGTGAATGGGGGCAGATCCTGGGGGCAAATCCTGCCCTCCTGGGTTTGCTGTGTGCCAGTGTCCCAAGCCCAGGGGACATCAAGCTTCCGTATGACTTCATTTTCCTCAGAGCATCTCAGCAAACCTCCAGCTCTAACCTGCAGGGTCACACAGAAACAGAGGGAAAATTAACGACAGATCTGGTCAAGCCTTCCTTCCTGGAAGGAGTNACAGAAGCAATTTGTTTCTTTTCCTGGAAGGCGTTGTTGGACCTGTGACAGATCTGGTCAAGCCTTCCTTCCTGGAAGGAGTTATTGGCGTGAGTTGGGACCACAGAGACACTCTAGACACTCTGTTGTACGTACCTTTGCACTAGGGAAAGTCCTCTGTCACTGTGATGCCAGGATGGGGCAAAGCATGTGCATTAACACATGGAGCAATCAGGCACTATGTAATCGGAGAGCTTTGGATTGTGGCTGCTGAAAATAGGGTCTGACCAACATATGGGCTCATGAATCTTTCCTGACAGCCCTGCAGTTACAGGAGAAAGAAGTGGAGCCTCCTGGTTATAAATTGGTCATGAATAAATTTAGGTTGACGATTAGAAGGTTTCTAATAACCAGAGGATTATATTCTGGGAACTTTCAGACAGGAGAGGGAGCAGGCTGTGAACCTTTGTCTCTCCCAGCAGAGCAGCACAGGAGAAGAGAGGAGGAACTGAACGGCATGGATAATTCATCCTGCCCTCAGGGACGGCTTTGTATTAGCATCTGTTAATGGTACAAAGCCATAGCCCTGGAGCCGAATTTCACAAAAGTTTTGAGTAGAGTGGCCAGAAAGAAATGTCAGATTGTCAGGGTCTAGCTTGTTGGGCGTGTTCTCCTTCCAAGGACCATGAAGACACCGAATTTCCCGTCTGAGCAGTGACCACCCATGGCTGTTGGCAGTGCCTGTGACCTTGGGCACTCTCATCCTAAGGCACAGCACCAGGACTTTCTCCTGACCACAATCTCAAATTTTCTATAGGATGCTAGAAATTATTTTGCAGTATGGAGTGTGTGGATGCTTTTCAGCCTCCTGTTGGAATAATTATCCTTTGTCACAATTGCCTGTGCTGACATTTAAATGCAGCTCTGCCTCTCATTGTAGAACTGCTGCACTGCCAGCAGAGACCTGGCATATCCAGTATGAACATCCTTCCTTCCAAGGTCATGTTCAGGTGTCCAGGAGTTGAGGAAGCCTGCTCATATCTGGGATGAGGATCTGCATGCATCAACAGCAGCAGCAGCTTGTCAGCCTCTCCCTGGACCCTGAAAAATGCTTCAAGCAAGCAAAAATGATGCCACTTTCAGCTAGTCAGACTTAATTTTGCTTATTGTGCCGTGAACTCTGATTTTTTTTGCATTATCCACAGAGACTTCCAGGATGAGCTAAGACTCACATGTGCAATGTGAATGAGACAAGCAGTAAAATACAATATAAACAAGGAAGAAACCCCTCCCTGTGAAGTTATTCAGGGATTCTAGGGAGGAAGAGAAGGAAGAAGGAAAAATCCCTCAAGCCTATTTCCCATCTCTTCTTCAGAACATTTTTACATAGCACCTGACTGCGGCAACAACACAGCTAGCAATGGCCCCTTCTGTTGTAAACAGGAGGCTCAAACAGTGACTATAAAAAGTCTTGATTGGCGAGCTATTGTGAAAAATATCCAGATGTTGTGCTCTCCCACTGTGTGTCCCTAGGTAAAGCTCCAGCAGGTCTCAAAGAGAATATTCTTTCATGCTGTTTAGATATGCACACCATCACTTTTTTTGAAGTATCTCTCATTTTCATCAGAGCAGAGCTTTCTGATAAGATCCTGCCACACAAACCTTTATCAGGGCACAGTGCTCCAGAACACCACCCGTGCTTCACCAGCAGCCCAAAGTGGATATGAGAGAAGAGCTCAGCTCTGCTGAGGGCTGTGATGAGCAGGTCAGGGCCTCTCCTCACTACAGTTTACAGAACTAATTAATCCAGAAAAATACCCTCCAACCAGGGATTGCCAGGGAAACATTAAAAAGTACTTCCTCTGTGAAAGAACTGGGTGAATGCACTTTGGGAAGGAGGAAGTGGCTCTGGTGGTGCTGGTGGCAATAGCATAATATTTATTTTGGTGACCAGCACAAATAGCTGACTGCAGGTGGAAGACTTCTCTAATTTGGATGCATAGAGTGGTCTGAAAGCTCATGGGGCAGGTGGAGAGTTGACCAGAAAGACTTGCCTGGAGCCCACTCAGTTTTATCATCATCACTGAAAGGGAGGTGAGGAAAAGATGACCAACTCTTTTTTTATCTGAAACAAGGATATAATACAGGGACAGCAGCACAAAGTGAAGGCTGGGCCACGTTCCCACTTTAGGACGCCATGAAAGCTGCACAGCCCCAGCAATGAAGCTTGTGCAGGGAAAAGGGTGTGGGTACACCACCAGTACCCACAGGGCCTGTGTCAAGGCAGGGACAAGGACTGCAGCACATCCAGGGGTGCTGTGTTTAAACTGGTGAAAGCTGATCTTTTTGCTAACTGTTCATGGTTCCAGTACAAACTCAAAAGTACCTGAGTGTGACAATATTATATGCAACTTCAAACTCAAAACAAAGTTAAAAATTCCCAAATTAAACCCCCAAACAACCAACCCAGCCCCCCTCCATCCCCCCTAGGAATTATGGAATGGAATAAAAGGCTGAAGACCTGAAATGAGTAGACCACACAGTCATCCCTGTAATTTGCTCCACTTACCACTTCCTTGCAAGCTGTACTTACTCATATACCAATAACGCTGTGAATAGAAATTAGCACCCCTTCATCTCGATAAAAGGCAGGCACGTGGAGCTTTCAGAGGCACTTTATCAGTGTGCACAGGGGAAAAGCAGAGAAACCTTACGGAGCTGGAAACATTTAAGGGGCGCCGTAATTGAAGTGAGACAAAATAAATAGAGTTATAAATTAGACCAGATTTGTCACAAGCCCATCAGAAAATGCAGAGATTTTTCTTTCGAGTCTCTTACGACACAGTGAAAAAATTGAAACACTTTCAGATGCCAAATACAGTAGCACACATGCTAGTCAAGAACCAAAAGCATGCAAACACAGCATTTTTCAAGAAGAAGAAATACGCAGCAGCAGCAAATCAGTTGGCCCAGAACTGTTCATGGTAATAGCAGATTTTACACGTTTTAACTACAGATCTTGCTAAGGGGTCCAATCCTACTCCTAGAATTGCTCACATCTCCCAGACTTTGCAGCACTGGGTTTGCCAAGTACTGGTATTGGTTTAGGAAATACAGCAATTATCTGCTGATCTCAGGGATGGGGTGGGTGTCCTGCCCTGCCCCCAGCAAGCCCACTACTGGTTCTGCATGAAGTGATATGAGAAAACAAACACAAAAGACTTCTCTTTGAGCTCTTTCTAAACAGACCCCATTTCTTTATGCTCAGCTCCACAAAGTAAACTAAGAAGCATATCCGTAGTCCAGCAAAGTATGCCTCAGTCAACTATAGAGGCAAAATGAAGAATTGGCTCGGCACGTCCACTGCTCTCAAGTGTTTGTGCCATCCCTTTTGCTTGGCACCATTTCTCGCACGGGAAGGCAGCACGATTGCCTGTCCTTATGAACAACCTTATGAAGAGCTAACGTTGCCATCGTGTGGTAATCTTCAGAAATAAACTCTGCTCCTGTAGTTCTTCGTCTTCCCCGGGGCTCTACCAAAAGGAAGAACCGGCCCAGAGGGCTGGACAAGGCTCTTGGGCTGAAAGGAAGGTGGCCTGCCCCCAGCACAGAGCTGCAGCTTTCAGAGAGGTTCTGTGAGCTGCTGAAAGAAGCACCAGATGCTGCTGATGTGAACACACACCCAGAAATGCACAGCACAGGTACCAGAACCTGATATATTCTGTTATTGCTCTTCTCCCCTTTTGGCCAAATCGTAAAGAACAGTACTTTGATGGAAATACTACTTGTGTGTGGCGATACAGAGCCCAGCTTTCTTTTAAGGCACAGAACCCTCTCTCTCCCCAGCAGTGCCTAAACCTTTTACGTCCCACTGCCATGGTGCAGTGCTAGGGCAGACACAACCCTTTAAATGTGTTTTTACCACTACCAGGCCGCTCTTCAGGATAATCCCAACTCCCAAGGATTACCGCACACCTCATATCATGGAAAAGTTTCAGCTGCCTCAGCAGCTGCCAAGTGGTAGGGATGGAAACACTGGATAAATTGCTGCAGTCATAAGCAAAGATGTTCTGGGGAAGACAGTACCTTTAAAAATGAGTAACTGGTGTAGAAAAAGCATTTCTGAGCTCCTTATGATTGAAGGCACGTCTATTTTCTGTGCAGGCACTTTTACCATTTTTTTCCCTCACTCTTATATAACCAAGCTTAACAGTAGTACATAAAAAAATCAAGAACCCTAAGGGACAAATCTTTCACCTTAAAGGACCTGAGGTTGGTAGAACTTTGAAGTTACTTTCAAGTTGAGTGTCAGAGTAGGTGGATTTAATCACTTCAAAATCCAATTTAAAATCAAGGTCTCCAGACACTTGAACATGGCTTTTAGTCCCAATTTGCATAATTTCTGATTTTTTTTCCCACAGCAGTTCTATCCTTTCCTATCAAACATGTGCTTAAACTCCATTTCCAAGGGTATATAAACAGCTCAAGACAACACTGTATACTTCCAAGTGTTTGGGTATGCCTAATGCTGGCTGAAATAAGCAGCACTCACCCTGTAAATGTTAAAGAGCACACATTTTTTAACAACATATGTTTATCAGTGTATTTGACAACATATATTTGAGTATGTATATGACAATATAAAGGTCTCACAACCTTCATTCTTTAAAATATAAACTTCCTCCAATTGATCATTGACTGAAAAAGTAATTTGCTTTTAAATTACCAGATACCTCACACTTACAAGACTCCTCCATTCAATGTGAAGAAAATTTATCTCTTTCCAAGAAACTACAGGAAGAAACGGGAAATTACATGGATGCTGATACTGAGATTTGTAAACATTATTTTATAAGGAAAAGTCTAAATTGAGCAGTTCAGTGTTTCAGATTAACTAATTTTTAAGTCATGCTCCCTTTTACTTAATAGTTTTGACTGAACAGTGGAAATTATATGCTGCATAGTTAAAGGAATTGGAGTTATCTCAGGTCTTGACACAAAATCTTACCCTTAAACATTCCAAAAAGCAAGCATACTGAAATAGATGCCAACAATTTTCATCTTGTTCATATATCACAAATTACTGGAACTGTGCTTACAGGGCAACTATTGTGTTTGACATCTGAAGCATCCAAGTATTCCAGGTCACTGCTTTAAAATTTGTGGAAGTTTAGAAAATAATTTAGTGTTTGAACAGCCATTTGTCAAGTCTTTCAAACACTGCCATCCTTGTATTCTAACCAGAACACATCCTTTTAGCATATGCCTGAATTTATACAGAACTATTAGTGTAATTATTTTCAAGTATTTTACACTCAAGACTGTGCAAGCAACTTTGTACATTCCCAACCAATTCCAATACCAGACTGCTTTTAAATGTCAGGATTCACCTACTTCAAGTAACTGGGAATGCAGTTATTTCAACTGGCATTGGGTACAGAGTACTGGCCATAGCATGGCAAAAGCATTTCTGCATGTTCCTGGGAAATACTAGAATCCAACACCTGGACATTAAAAAATGAGACAGACAACAACTCTTGGTCAGAAATAAAAACAAACATATGCTTACAATTTAAATCAAATGTCTGTAATTTTAAAATCAGAACAAGGACACAGAGTTATACATAATGGGAAGTTAAGTTTTATTTCTGTGCCTTCTGTGCCTTCGGTGCTGGTGCCTTCTCTGGCTTCTTAGCCTTAGGTGCCTTCTCTGGCTTTTTGCCCTTTGATGCCTTCTCTGCCTTTCCTGGCTTCCCTGGCTTCTTGCCTTTTTTAGAAGCCAACCTCTGGAGCTTCTTCATTTCATGCTTGATGATTCTGTTTCTCTGTTAAAAAAACAAAAAAAAGCAGTAAACATTTACACTTTATCAGAATGAAAAGAGCAAGAGTTTAAATATTGTGCCTTAATTCAAATCCTAAGCTTTTAGATTCTGCCTCTTTTCATTATCACCCTTTGCCATGCATTATATTTGAAATGTCAAATTCCACCTAAAACTGCCCCAATCTACCAAGCGGGCATTATCATTCTGGCTGGTAACTCAGGCATCTCAATATTTCATGTGTAATGATTTTCATTAGAGGGTGAAATACTAACAGCAACCCATCCCGAGTATTTGATTTTATCAGCAGGCAATCCCTTCCTCAGCTGTAACTTGGGAGGACTGACACATGCATTATTCAAGTTCAAATCTGACCACCTACAGAAGAGAAAGTGGTGACACATGAAAAAGCATGGAAAATTCAAGGCATTCACAGGCACAGTGTCACCCCATAACCCAAGCCAGCTGTGACAGTGAGGCTACTAACACTGGATGTGACTCTGATGTGAAAGCTACCAGCATTAAAGAAGCAGCACTCAAACACTTACCATCCTCTTCGCCTTCATCACCTTGTAGCGATCAAAGTCGGTCATTTTGGCTTTCTGTGTGAAGAGAATCACTCATGAATCTCTGATATACACACAAGCAGTAAAAGTCAGCGTTCCAAAGCATTCCAAAAGTAACTGATCATCTCCAAATGATGTCCAGCTGCACTTCTGGAACAAACTCACAATTTAAGGCCTTTGCACCATCCCAGGTTGCAGGAAAAGAGGCTGTTACAGAAATAACTCAACAAAATCACATTCACTGTTAAAATACAAGAAGGTTAAGCTGGTAAGTTAAAGACCTATGCCTTGCCTATCTTTAATCCTAGCTTGCCATTGAAAAGGTGCAGCCTTTAGACTGTACAGAATTCCACCAAGCAGGAGCAGCACATGCACTCCTCATGCAGTGAAACACTTACCTTTTCCCGGGCTTCAATCTTCTTGGCCCATCTTGTCGCTGACCACTTTTCATTTATATTTTCCTTCTCCCAGGCAAGTCGCACACATTTCTGACGAGCACTGCATTGGAACAGCCACAAAATCACATTCACAGTCTTTACTAAAAAAAGGTTCTCCCTGATGCTGGTCTCCCAAAGCTCATTCAAGGGAAGAGGAGTGTGCTGCATTACTTCAGACACCTTCAAGTCAATGTCACATGCATCTCTGGCCTAATTCATGATCTGTTGAATAAATGCTTTGCTAGAACCGACAGAACCACAGAATGGCTCAGGCTGGAAGGCACCACAGTGGAGTCACCTGGTCCAACCTCCCTGCTCGAGCAGGGCCATCCCAGAGCACGTGGCACAGGAACCCATTACTGAGCTAAAAGAACAGAATGAGTTCAGCCTCCTGCAGGTCCAGTGTAGTTCTGTAGGCAGGGAACCCATTTAATGCCTGAAGGCGACTTAAGCAGCAGCAAAGGCAAAGCTGCAGCAGCATTTGCATTGCTCTCCCCACACCATCCAGCACAGAACTACCTGTGAGATGCCTTGAGTGCTGTGGGACTTCCTTTGCTCCTGAACAGCAGCTATCAGCCCACACTGGCAGTGAAAACCTAAATATATTCAACTATGGTATCACAGTCTGCCAAATTTCTACTGTGGATCCACTACTGTTTGAGCTTTCTAGGCTTAGCAAGGATCAGTCATCAAGTGACAGCATGGGGGTTTTTTTTACACAGGTCAAGAAGGATGCCAGCTCACCTGTGTGGGAACTTCAGGACAAAGTCAGTCAGCTGCATGCACTTGAAGGGCATGGCCTGCCTCCTGACACCACTGCAGGGGCCATCCACCAGTGCCTGGAAAAGGGAAACAAATGTGGGGCGTTTGAAGCAGTTTTCCTATTGCATTTGATTTAGAATGTATGAACAGTATCTCGACAGCACTGATCCAAAATTGAAACACATATTATGCAGACAAAAGTGAAGATTGATAAGTCTTGCCTGTACAACTCAAGCCTTACAGAAAAAAAATTTTAAGGCCTGCATTTGATGATAAAAAAAAAACCCAAAAACTGAATTAAAAAAAAAAAAGCATACAAATCTAAGATGTGCACAGGAAGAGTCCCCTAGCCCAAATATTCTCTTTACACTACATTAATGCCTTTCCATTCATAAGCTTTAGACTCCAACTGACATCCCCTGTCCACTCCTACACCAAGGAAGCACAGCAGAGAGGGGGATGTATCACTTGCTAGCAGGAAAAGGCGTGCTCCTAAAGGTTCCAAATACAACAGCTGTTAAATCCTATCCTTTCAGCAATTACTCACTTGAAAACAAAATTCTATTGAAGCCAGTACACACAGCCTTAGCACACAAGCTTCTGTTAGGGCAGAAAGGAGGAAATAGAGGCGCAGCACCCACAACTTACCCTATTTTGGTCAATAACGTCCACGATGGCCACCAGCTTGCCAGCATGTGGCCCGAAGGAGATGAAGGCAACTCTGCCGATCTCCACAAAGCGCTTGAACACCTGGGAGAAAGGAATGGACAGAGAGTTAGGAGAGAACACGCTCCTTTACAGATTCAAGGCTCTGAAAGAGAGAGAGTTGAAAGAGCTCCACGAAAAAAATCACCGAGTGGTTTGGGTTGGAAAGAGACCTTAAAGATCCCCTAGTCCCAACCACCCTGCCGTGGGCAGCGACATCTTCCACTTCACCAGGTTGCTCAGAGCTCCATCCAACCAGGCCTTTAACACTTCCAGGGATGGGGCATCCACAATTTCTCCGGACAACCTGTTCCAGAGCTTCAACCCTCCCACAGTAAACATTATTTTCCTACTATCTAATCTAAACCTACTCTCTTTCGGTTCGAAGCCATTTCCCCCTGCCCAGTCACCACACGCCGGTGTAAGCAGTCCTACCCCATCTTTCCTCTAAGTTCCCTTCAGCTCCTGGAACGGGAGCTGCAGCTTCCATCCGCACGACAGCCCCTAGGCCTGAGCGAAGGGGCCACGCTCCCGCCGCGCTGCGAGCCCGCACACCACGCGGAGCGCGGCCCCGGCCTAGCGCGGGAGAGGCGGGCGGGAACAGGCGAACAGGCGAACAGGCTCCCCGCCGCGGGTGCGGGCGCAGGGGGGCGCGGGCGGGAGCGGCGGGAGGAAGNCCCGTCGCCGTGCCCGTCCGGCGGGCTCAAGGAGGCCTTCTCCGCAAGAATCGGGTCTTCTCTAACAGCCTGCGGCTCTCACCTGAAGACACTGCGTTAAAGTGTCCCTCTCCGGGGTTCTCCGCCCCGCCCGCCACCTGCGCAGTGTGGGATTAAAGCACCGAGGTTGGCTTAAGGCAGAGTGTTCTTGGATCGTGTAGAGGTTGTGTGCTTCGTGCCGCTTCCGGCTGGTCGAGTTTACTTTCTTCACACTGGCTTGTGTGGGGCTGCGTTTTGCGTTTGTGCTGAGCACAGGGTTGATAAATCAGAGATGTGTTTGTTGCACTGCTGAGCAGAGCTTGCACTGAGCCAAGGCCTTTTCTGCTTTCAGTACTGCCACACTGGCAAGGAATTTGGGAGTGCAAGGGAGGCTGAGAGGAGACACAGCTGGGACAGGTGACCCAAACTGACCTAAGGCGTATTCCAGACTTTACGATATCGTGTTCAGTTTATAAAGTGGGGGAAGGAGAAAGGGGGGCACTTGGAGTGATGATGTTTGTATTCCCAAGTCACCACTACATATGATGGAGCCCTGCTCTCCTGGAGGTGGCTGAACAGCAGCCTGCCCATGAGGGACAAGGAATTAATTATTTGGTTTTATTTATTTGTGTGTGTGGTTTTTTACTTATTAAACTGTCTTTATCNTGGCGGTGGCGGCGGAGCGGGGCACGGCCGCACGTACCATGATGGCGGCGGCAGCAGAGAGGGGGAGGCGGCCCCGGCACCGCNCCAGCTTTAACCCTTCCATTCTCACCCTGATCCCGCTGGTGGGGAGTGAGCGAGCAGCGCCTGGGGCTTGGCTGGAGTGAAACGACTACAACTTTCAAGCCTAATCAGCAGGAGAGGAGACCTTATCAGTGGAACAAGCAGCTTTTACATATATGTTTATATATATGTGTGAAAATAATATATTAAAAAAAAAAGAGTTGCTTGCTTTGAACCATCAGGATTGTCTTGCTGAGAACATGGCTTTCAGGAGATTACGAGCCCTGTCCACTTCAGAACCTGGATCAGTTTTGCAGCTTGCAAATTTTCACCCCCTAGAACAGCATTTCAGAGATTTCTTACCCTTCTGTGAAAATGCAGGTAGAGGGGGAAAAAACATGCTAAAAATAAAAAGCACACTTGGCTTAACTTTTTACAATTTTATTAATCTTCACAAGCAGGGAATTAAGAGTATAAAAAGATAAATAGCCTCTGGTTTGTGCACATTCCCAAGTGTTGTCAACTTCCCTCTCTCTCCTGGAGATCCTTGCAGTTCTAGACAGCAAGACAGGGATCTAGCCTGTTGATCTGGTTTCAGCTCACACTTGGGGGAGGAGTTGGCTGTGGTCACTGAAGCTGCTTGGCTGGAAGTTCAACACCCTCAGCTTTCCCATCTGAAATTGCCAGGAGACTGGCAGGAAACTGCAGGTGGGTATCCTGGTGACACTGAGGGACAGTATATACATAAGGACAAGAGGGAACTACTAAAAAAGCAAAACAGACAATTCACAGGGGGAATTTGATTCTTGGAACAGATTCTGGGCCTATCCAGCTACATCTGGAAGTCCAAATGGTTTTTGAACAAATTTACTTTTCTTTAGCTGCCAGCTCTACAGAGACTAGCTTCCAAGTGTGTTCCATTTGTGTAAAACCAGATCTGAATGGCTCTGCCGTTCACAAATCAAATGTTTTGTAGGGCAGGGAAATATTCCAGATAACAAATTTACACAGAAATTTGGCAACTAAAGAAAACAATTTAATGCTCTCATCCTACTGTCTGGATTTTTTCCCACCCATAACTGCAGTTACAGTTCCATCACATAAAATACCTCATGCCAGCCTCTGTAATGTCCATACACTCTGAAGTAAATTTTATATTTTATCAGATAAAACTTTGATGCCACAGAGCTCTTATTCCTCTTATAATACCTTTCATGTTATTGCTACTCCAGTAAGACTGACAAGACTTAGCAGTATATCAATAGAGAAGGGACCAAAGCCCTATTGATCCGCTTGAAAAATCACTCTTTATTTTTTTCATTTAAAAAAGATATTTAGCTCCCTTCAAATCATCTGTCAGCCTGTGGAAAAAAAAACCCCACAAAAGAAAACAAAACCCCAACCCCACAACCAAACATAAATAAAAAGATGATATAGAAACAAAAACTGAAATTAAAAACATTATTCATGGGTAAAAATACTGGCCACTGTTCTGCTATCTATCCCCTAATCAATACTGGGAATAGCTGAAGCTGAGATAGTCCTGTGATTTAAGGGAGTGTGAGGTTTGGTGAAGAATGCCTGGGCTGTCATGTTTGCTGCATGAAGGCAGCAGCACTTGTAGGGAAAGCTCTGGAGCCAATGTGTTCGACAAAAGCATCTGTCAGGTGGATCCCGGTGCTGCTGAAGCACAGTGGGAAGGCACACCAAGGCACTAGAGCCTGCAGCTCCAGCAATACATTCCTGAACCCACACAGAAAAGGTGTTTTGCTGGCCTGGAGACTGGCTTCTGTTGCTCTTGGCCTTGAAGGAAGGGCTTGACATGTTAATGGTACCTTCAGAGCTGAGACTCTATCCAGACAGCTGAAATAATGGATACATGTCAAATCAGTATGGACTGCCACTGAGACCAACAATGGGTGGGGTATACAGGTCAGGGTTTCAGTATGATAACCTGCAAAAAGCATTTCTGTGAAAGTTAGAAAAGGACACTGGAAACTCCAGTGTCTTCTGGAGGCAACTATGAGATATTTAAATTTCAGTAAATAAAGTGTGAAAGCATTTTGTTCCAGCTCCAAAGCAAATCTTATGTACCAGGCCAGAGGCGTTTTGGGGTCTCCATGGCACCAGAAGATATAGCTCTGTTTAAGACAGGCTTAAAAGCCCTGAGAGGTGTTGACAGTTTATTACACCTTTTTGTGATGGGGATCAATCCATTTGAAACAGCAATAAAAACAATTCTATCACAGCTCTTCCTTTCAGTTCTTGTCATTATCCAGTGCTTGTTCCAGTTTCAGAAATTAGGTTACTTCAGGATTTTTAGTGTCAGCACTGCACACAAGGACAGCTACCATGTTCCCACCTCCCACAGTTGCTACTGACTTGTTTCATTTTATCTTCAACAACTGCCGCTGTGATCAAATCCATCACTACCTGAGCTCACCGGTTAGCACAGAGTTAATGAACAAAAAACAAAAAAATACATACCTGGCAGGAAAAAGCAAGTAATCCCTTGTAAAGCAAAGTGACATATCTGCCCATGTTTTTTCTGCTGCACACACTGGACAAATTAGATTTACAGAAACAATTACCAAAATATTTCAAAAGCACTCTAATTCACCATATCACAGATTCCTTTGTGCCTCTTCTCTATTTATGCTTCCGATCCAGAAGTCATTTTTGTTGTGTTTATTTTTGAAAAACTGGGGGCAAAAGAAAGTTCTGCTTGATAGCACTACAAAATATTTTGTTTTGTCTTCATCAGAGTTCGTTCATTCTGGAACAAATACGTGTTCAACGCGAGGGATGTTCTTCCGATGCCGCGACAGCACGCACAAGTAGAAGAGGAAGAGGAGGCACAACAGTGCCGTGGCTGTGAGGAAGATGAGGAGCCCAGCAAACAGAGAAGGTTTCAGAGGTAACTGGATCAGCTTGCCCTCTGCTGGAATCATGTTGGTGAGGCTTAACATGTAACCGAGTGACCACGCTATACTGCTGTTCCCAACCTGGAATACACACAGAAGAGTCCTATTCCCAGGGAATTTTCAGTCAAAGAGAATAGACTCCAAAAGCACAACTGCTGTTGATGGCAACTGTCCTTTAAACCAGCAAGGAGAAACTTTTGGTGGAATATACAAAGAAGATAGAGAACCATTTTAAATTACCATTTTTCTGTAGTTCGAAAGGATGGTAATAAAATTGGTCATTGTGCCAAAGAAGTGAGACACCGGTATTGGATGGGTACAGAGATGTGTGGTCTATATGCAGAAAGCCGGTTATGCAATTTGCTGTGCAAGAAACACATTTTAAACAAACAAATAAAAAAACCCATGGCTACTATGCCTATTCCTAAAATTAGTCCCTCACCATAGCCAAATCCCAGGATGTCATTTGAGTTCAAGCAAACAAAAACAAAACAAACAAACAAACAAACAAACAAACAAAAAAACCCACAAAAAGTTTCACCAACATGGACAAAGAGGAAGCCAGGATAAAGTCCCCAAAGCAGGAATTCTATCATCTTTTTTTCCATGTTTGGTTTTGTGCCTGCAAATGAACCAGAACTAGGCTCTTCCATTTAAAAATAAACATAAATGAAAAACAACTTCAAAATGGATGAAACAATAGCAAAGGGAGTATGTTTGTATTTGCTCCATGGCTTTGCTGTCTTTCCCCACTTCTAGTTTGAGAGTTTACCAATTTTCCACTGTCCTTTTAATCAAGTCATCATCCTGGCACTTGATAAGCACAGGATCAAAAGGTAAAGTTTCCTTTGTCTTCCTCTCATCATGAGGTTTAAAACTTCTAATTTTTGCAACTCATCCAGCTCTGGATCTCGCCCAGATCTTAGCATTAGGCCAAGGTTCTTTTCACTGTTTGTGTTCACTGATTAAAAGGAAAAATATATTCCTAGCATAGACAAAAAACCCAGCCTCCAGTCATAGTGAGACTGTGCTGTTATCTCTGGGGTAGCTTAGCTGATCAGCCAACATGATATCTCACTATTTTAGTAGAGGCGGACCTAATTAGGAGAATGTAGTTTTGCCTTTTGGAGTTTCATGATTACCCTAGTGTAAAATCTAGGCAACAAAGGCATTAATTTTAAATAAGCCTTTTGGGGTTTAGTTTTGCTCAGTATTTTTATAGTGTTGGCTAAATACGGGAAAATGTTGCTGTTTCTGGCTGTTCCTATCTGCTAGGAACAATACAATATATATTTAAATATCCAGACAAATCCACAGCCCACCCCCCTGCCCAGTCCAGATTAAGATCTCAAAGTAAACCCTATGCTGTGTTCCTGGTGGAACAGCTAAACTTTGGACACTCCTCCAGAGCTGCTAATGATTGTCCACCAGAGGTCCAAATAAGGCAAGAAAATCCTGCTTGATTCCTTAGTGCACAAGTAATAGATCTGACTGTGCAGAAAACATTGCCTTTGGTTTCTCATTCACAGCTTGCCAGCATCCCCTGCATCTAAGAGGATTTGAGAATACACCATGAAGATCCTATTCGTTTGTTGGTTTTGCGTGCAAGTGCTGAAGCATTTCTAAACTATATGGACATTAGGAGACAGTCTGGGATAGGATTTTAGTGTAAGGCTTTGTGCAGCAGCATAGAGGAAAGTAAATGCATTTATTACACAGATATTGTAAGCCTTCTCTCTCTGTCAACTGAAAGGCAATACCCCATCAAAGTACATTCTTATTCCAGAGAGCCAGATTATGGCACAGATGGATGAGCTGGGCGAGGATGAAAACTGTCCTGGTTGCTTCATCACCAGTCGCTGACTACAAACTGCTTTGCCAGTTCCTCCAAGGCTCTGCCAGGAGACAGCAAAGCAGAGTTCTGCTCTCCAGCTCAGCAGGGTTAGCTCAAGCTGACCTTGACTGGTGGGGTGTTTTAGGCAGATCACTGCCTAGAGCAGAATACTGGGGAAATGTTTAAAGCACAAGTGTTTGATCTTCGCTTCAAGCTCTTTAAAAGAATCTGTGTAGCATCTCCAAGTTATGCTGAGGCCCCTGTAAACAGACTGAGATTGCTCCTGAGGTTTTGTCTTACACCAAACATTTGACAGTCATTTACTAAGGCTGTTCACAACCATCCTGCTTTTGCAGGCTGCTGCATCTTCAGTCTCCTCCTTAACCTCTTTGGATTAAAATGACAGAAGAGAAAATTATTATTACTCACCTCCTTTTGAAAATGGATCTGTGGCCAAGTTTCTGCATTGAAGTTGTAACCATGTACAAGCAAGTAATAAATGAAATTGGCTGAGAAACAGTAGGATCTAGCATATATTTCTTCAAATTTAGGCAGCATAAACTGGAGCTGAAAGCAAAAAGGTTTTTTTTAAAAAAGAAATGTTGATTATGGAAAAGGCAAATGCTTTGGGGTTTCATAACTAGAGAATATTTGGGTTCTAATTAGAAGTTAGTAAGATTTTTCAGAAACACCAAGTAAAGATATAGGCAGCTAGATACAGGGATTCAGAAAATGAAGACTCTAAAAGTGACATATCTTATGTAGCAAACAATGAAAATAAACATAAAACTGCACACTGAAGAGTGAGGATGTTATGGTTTCTAAAATTTCCAAGTCATCTCTACAGCATGGTTAGAACTGTGAAATGAGATTTTGAAACATGTTCCAAGTGTTAAGCATGACAGAAATACTGCATGGTTTGAAGCACAGTGGAAAAACAAATGCTAAGTTGATGCAGACCTTCTGAAAGGTTCTGAACACATAGACAGTCCATATTACTTTTATATCCCTCTTTTAAAGATTTAAAATGGAAAAGAAAAATCCGTACAACAGCAAAAACCAACCAACTAACCAACCCACTTACCTGTGCCCAGTTCTGTGAACAGAAAAACCACATACTTGAATTGAAGTCATCTAGGGAAAAGTGCCCAGATAAATTCAGAGCATTAATTGTATAGTAGAATCCAGAGAAAGCCTATAGAAAAGGAGTGGATGACAGGTTACTTTCAGAACTACAGAAATCAAAAGCAAGCAAGCAAGCTCAAAAAGAAACACGCTGTGTTTGCAAACCTACCACAAAATTCCCTTTAGCTTTTGGCTGATGTATTCCATTAAATGG
Organism: Bombycilla garrulus; assembly: GCA_013400315.1. Classification (NCBI taxonomy): domain Eukaryota; kingdom Metazoa; phylum Chordata; class Aves; order Passeriformes; family Bombycillidae; genus Bombycilla; species Bombycilla garrulus. The sequence continues at coordinate 1,598,769 of VXBU01012878.1, forward strand.
ACAGTCCTCTCTGTCTCTGCAAGCCGTGAAGTTAAACAATAAAGAAACCATCTCCTGGCACAGACCTGGGTCTCCTGTTCCATGGAAATCCACAAGCTGGTTTGGGGAGTAATTTGCTGGTCTCAGAGACTGGGTACAAAGGCTGCCAAAGAGGTACTTCATCGTTAATGCTGTATTATAGTTTTGAGGGTAACAGGGATTATCCACACTGGCACTGGCGTTTGATTTCTGGGGGGAAAAGAAATAAACAAAAACAAATGAGAAACCCCAAACAATAAATGCCAGTCAAAAGCAAGAAAGACCTAATTTGGCATGAACTACAGGAATCTTTTTAAACTGCAGATGCATGTATTTTTGTTCACTGACATGACTGGTCAGCACAGCACTGCTGATCTCTATAATTCATAGAAACTCCTTTCTCCAAAAGTCACTGGCAAGATCAGCAAAATATTTGCAAGGCTTTTTTGTCAAATGGCCCAGAACTCTCAGTAATTTTTTAACAATACAAACTTCTTTGTATGAAACCTAAGTGTGTTTGGACAAACTCACAAAGCACAACTGAGCTCTTACTGGGGTCTCCAGACAGCAGCAGAGGGAAGAGAACACAAGCCTAAAACCCTGCTCAGGCAATTACTGAACACTTGCAAGAGCAACACAGCAAAGGCTCTTAAACAGACCTGGAGCAGCAATGCTAAAAGCCTTTTCTCAGCTTCATCTCTCCCATAGCACTGGTAGCTGTGAGTGTAGACATTGTAGTTGTAACCATACAGCTTCACTTGCAAGGTGCTGTTGAAGTGCTCCTCAGGGTCCTCAGGGATAAATGAAATTTGAGTGGAAGCTCCTCCAAGGTCCAGTGCACCCATAGTCGCTTTTCCGTGAGGATGGACCCATGTCCTCCAAAGGTTTCTCTACATGTAAAATTAAAAACAAGGCAAGTTAGAAATACCATCTGCTTGTTCTCCCCTCAAGCCTTTCTACTCTTTACTTCTTGAAACTTCCCCCCTTCTTTGTCCTGCACTCTTAAAAAAAAAAAAGTAACTATGAGGAAAACAGATGTTTTTACATAAGAGGGATGTACTTTCAGAGAGTGAAATGATCTTGAAAGATGGGAAAATGAATGCAGCACAGTGTTCAACTCAATAGGACAGCACAACGATCAAAGGATAGGACTAGCCAGAGCAATGTCTGTCCTAGAATGTGGGAAATTGTAAGTCCAGATACCCATGAGAACTTCAACAAGTCTGGATGGAAAAGGTATCAAGATTTGCTTGTTTCAAAGCAAGATGAAGTATTACAGGAATAGAACACTAAGAGATCACAGAGATAGAGAGTGAGAAGAGAGTGAAAATAGAGTGAAAAAGTCAGATGAAAGCTGCATCAAAGTCAAAAGAAGAAGGACCCCTAATCTGTACATTGCCTCCACTGAAACTGCAGTCTGATCCATTCAGATGGCATTTTTCCCTATTTCCTAAAATATTCCCCAAATTCTTTATTTGATCTACATAGTCGCAGTGCCAAACATAGATTTTCTATGATTATCTATGTCAATATTTATCCAATGAGGATGATGAGATGAATGTATACTCAAGAAGGGAAACTGTGGGGTTTACGGGCTAACAAATACACTCACAATAAAGTTCTACTGGGAAAAATTCCCATAAAAAATCCCTCACAGATTTTGACCTGTTGTCACAAGAAAGGTCAGAATTTCTCTCTTCTACTAGTGATATTCCACATGTATTTCTTCACCGAACTCTCTAGACTAAACTGGTTTCACAGCATTTTGCAGTCCATTTTTATGAATTTGCCACATGGAATTTGATATTTGGATGATTAGAATTCATGTGGTAGAAGACTGTCACCACCTTGAAGTTCATGATGCTGTTTTTGTTGCATGAAATGCACACAACCAGAAAAACTCCTGCAGAATGGGTGATTCCAATTTCTTAACGTTGCGAGTCAACAACACATTCACCATGAGCTATCACTCACAACACCAACAAGCAATTCCTTCTTATTTAATGGCCATGGTCTGACAGGAACCATTCAGTCAGGACAGCTAGCAATCCCCAGCAGTACTGGCTGAAATTCATTTCAGCCTAGTGGATCAATCTGGCAGAAGTGCTGTCGATGCTGAGGGCAGCACACTCCTGCCACGAGTGCCGATGGGTGATTTCTCCTTATCTTGGTACAGCTTTTTTACTCTGAAGGAAATCACTCTGAATACCTGCACCTTAAAAGGGATCTTCCAACACATCTGACTCCCTGTCTGCTATGAGGCTCCTGCCTCGCCCTGTGCCAAGTTTGAGAACAGCATGAGTGTGTTTGTATTGGTATCACTTGGTCTGCACAAGACACTCGGTGTCCCAGCCTACTGCTCGTGGCCTGCAGCTTTTCAGCAGTCTTGGAATGAGCTGTGTACGAATGATTTCCGGCTCAGCTGAGGCACATTTGTCCACCTTCTGTGCTTCAAACAGTCTTGTCAGCTTCAGACAAGTGAGCCAACACTGCCAAACAATTTGGAGACCCCTAAGCCAGGCAGGTCCTTCACCAGTAGGGCAGCAGGAACAGCAGATAAGCACAAGAAAAGATCTTTAGTTGGCACCACTGTCAAGACAATCAACACCTGTCACACTTAACGTACCAATGCATTTAAGAGCGATCTAACTTTGTGGTTTTAGGTAAGGCACCTAATGTTATTTAGAGAAGAGCTCTTTTTTATGGATCAACAATTTTACCTTTGCTATATCCTATTCCCATAACAACATATTTTTTTATTTATGTTTGCCCAATTACTGCCACAAAAAGACCCCATTAGAGACTTCAGGGGAAAACAGAAGTTGCAACTATGACACTTTTACAGGCATGTCCTCTCAAACTTCTCATTTATAAGAGAGAAACAGTGAAAAGAAAACCATGCAGTTTTTTGCACACACCTCTAAGAAATTGCCCATTAAATAGTTGGCCGTTATCCATCCATACACCCCTTCCTCTGGCCCAGTTATGATCTGCGCACCCCTAAATTCAAAAGGTTGTGCTCTGAAGTAGTTTTGAATGCTTGCAAGGACTTCATTGGCTGCCGATTCATTTTGCAACCTAAGCAATTCACAAAACATGAGACACTGAGCATCTGGAAAGGCAATTTCACGTTTATTGTTCACTGACTAGCAATTCAAGAAAACTCCTACAATCACCTAATAAATGAAATAGACATTGTTTCTCTAAAGGGGAAGTTTATGAGAGGGAACAGCCAGGATCCAGCATTGTTTCAGCAAGCAACTCCCTCAGCGTGTACCAACTTTGTTCTTTATCATGCAAGTTCATGGGTGGGTTTTTTTTCTCCTTATATACATCTTTATTCTTAATGAACTGAGTGTTTATATGACATCTTCTGGTTAAAACAATCCTGGAATCTCTCTTCCAGCTCTGCTTGGCCACAGAACAAATATAATGAAGCCAGTTTGTGCCAGGGCTAAAGCCGCAGAGAGACCCCAAAAGCCACGTCATATCAGATCCCACCCCCACTCAGAATGCAGTCTCTAGCTTCAATCTGCCTTTGCTTCCCATGGATGTGCACAGACACTATCTGTTTACACAACGCTGTATTTTGTGGCAGATGTGAAAGAGAAAATTAAACTCTTGCCTTCTCCAAAATAAAACAAGTTTCTTTTCAATACAGCATAGCAGAGAGGTTTTATGCAGACACGCTTTCCCAGTCAAAAAAAGTTAATTAAATTAAATTGGCTGGGCTCCATTTCCCTTGGAGATGGCCAATTTCCAGTGGGTAAAAATGCATCCAGTACATTTTTCACATTCTGCTTTCACAGACTGCTATGCTAGTATGCATACAGAGTAGTTCAAGTTTCTGCCATACCTCAGCAGTCTCATGCCAGCTGTAGCCCCCAGATAAACAGAAGTGTTTTTATGTAGATGAACTGGTATTCTCTCCTTGACTTTATTCAGACAGTCATCAAGAGGCTTGGCAAGAGCTCCAGGGCTACTTTCATAGCTGGATATACCAGGGCCTGGAAGAGAACAAGGAGATAGGTTTCATCCTGCTTTGCCAACTACAAATTAGCCCAATTAGCAAACAGGTGTTAAGAGAAAGACATTTCCCCCTTCCCCCCCATTGTAACTGCAAGCGAAGGTAGGATGCCTGAAAACTAGGAGTGCTTATGGAATAAACAATGTGGTGCCTGTGCATTTCAAGATGCACAGTAATGGTTCTTGAATTCATGGAGGTACAAGTTGCTCTGCTGCACAAGGCATAGCTATTTGAGCAATTAACATCAAAGTCCCGCCTTGCTCAACACTCCAAGGACCATCAGGACCACAGCTTGTTCAGGCCCAACTTTGGTGTAAATAAAACATTCCTTACTAAAATTCCCTGGCTGAGGAAGCTGCACAGGGAGCAATCCAGGCACTCCCGTGAAGCCTCTGCCTCCCAGAGAACAACTGCCAGAACTCCGTCTCCCTCTGAACAGCCATGTTTTGCACATTCTGGTCCCAAGCCAAGAAAAGGTGGCTCTTACAAATTTATGTTCAGTCACATTGCATTGATAGAAACAGAGGAAAAGATATGTAAGCCATTAGAGATTCCACACTCCAAAACTCCTTTTTTCACTGTGTGAATTTAAACATAAACATTACCATGCCATCATTAGATACTCACAGCCCTGGTTTTGAAATAAGACTTTCTGAAAATCTTAAGTCTAGCACAAACAGGCTTGAAGCTGGAAGAAAAGCTGCTGTTTCAGGAAAACAGAGGAAAACAGAACAGCAACATCCTCGGCAGCTGGCATTGCCTCACACTCCTTTGGTGGCTGCAACTTCCCATCTTCCAGTGCTCAGACAGGGCAGGTCACAGGGCAATGACCATTCTCCTCTGGACACCTGCCTGCTTTGCCAATGCTTAGAGCCTTACCAGGACAGATTAACTGCACTATAAAGAAAGGATTCGGATTTGGGGCTGGTTCCTACACACAGGGGCAGAGGTGCTTACTAAAGATAGAAATGAAATCATAAAACCACCACAGAATTCACAGAGCAGTTGATCATTTCAGCTTCAAGTTCAGTACGTATGTGAAAATCTGCCTCTCATTATGGCCCAGAACCATCCCCCAATTTAACTGCTTAAGACTATGCATTTAGGGTCACTAAAGAAACACTGACAGATGTGCTCACAAAATGTGTGGCATTTTCATAACTTTGAAAGCTGAGTCAGATGTCACTGAAGTTGACTAAGAATTTCTGTGAAGGAATCCACAACCACTCAACCATACTGGAGTGTGATCAGAAGTCAGCCTAGTCTGTCTGTCTGTCTGAATCAATTCAAAACCTCAGACAAAAGACAGGGCAGGTAGCCAGAGGTAGCTCTGGGACATCTTCTTGCTGTGCATAGACACAGGTCTTCCTGAGACAGCAGCCACACCTACATATTTGATAAAACTATGACACCCTGTCAGAAATAGTTCTGCCAATTTAGCTGGTTTACTCAATAATTTTATTAGCTACTTCCTAGTTCTGTAGTGTGGAGAAGCTTAATTAATAACTAACATTTAACAAGAGCTAGATTCCCATTCTTCTAAAACTCTTTTTATTGCAAGCTATTTTAAAATATATATAAGACTTTTATTCTGAAAGAAACACAAGGACTGAACATTTACGGGTCCTGACTCTCTTTAGATTGAATTCTGCCTGCACCAGTCATGCTCTGCCATGGAGTAAATCAAATTTTGCTACAATTTCCTTTCTCTGGTGCAATGATTAGAGGACCTTACTGTATCAGTAGGAAAAGAACTAATGCTGATAAATACAGACATAGTCTTGACAGTCTTCCCTCCACAGCACCAGAAAGGGAAGGGAGTGGGAAAATAAAAGAAAAATAAACAGTACAAGCAAGGCTAAAAACAACTGAGGAGCTTTCCTTTGAGCTCACCTTTCACATTGCACTTGAAGGTTTGGCTCACTACCCCCGTGTTGTTTTCTTTTTCTGCTGGCCACTCATAGACATAGACTGTAGTCCGAGAGGATCCAGCATCAAGGACTATTCCATACTGGGGATTAAAAAAGAATACATTAGATGAAGAAACAAACAATGACAGCTTAAATGCCCATGTGCAGCTGCACTTCACTGCACCACCAGACGTTTAGAAAATGCATACACAGTGTATTATTTACAAGAGAGATTATTTCGAGTGTTAGGCGCTTAGGCATGAATCCAACAAGCAAGCACAGAATTAATCTGGCTGCAAACCAAGGAACATACTACATATCTTCAATAATTAATTCAGTGGGGATGGAGAATGCTCATCTCCTTTCAGTATCAGGTTCAAAACCCACACTGACAAACAGATAACACTGTGTTAGGACCTGATTTTGGAGCAGGTTCATTTCCCTTTATCCCAGTCCACTCCCTGAGCACTGAAGGGTTTGATATCTAAGCACCGGCTTTAGATTCAAGGATGCACAAGGGATCCATAAAGCCATGAGCAAAGAGGTAAAGTACATAATAGTCGACAGTAAGAATGATGTAACAAGTCTGGTTCTTTCCTAATTGCCCCATAAACCTCTCCCTTTGCGTGGTTTAGTCCACCTGAGAGTCTGCCTCTGAGAACAGGCTGTGCCAGACTATGAGACAACAATATTACCCCATGATTATTTATAAAATAGATGAGAGATATTTAAATTACTTGCCCCAGGTCCCTTGGACTCTGGGATTAAAGCACAGGTTTCTCCATCCCACCCCACTGCTCACCAGACCAGTCTTTCCTCCTTCCCCATATTTTATGGCAGGAGAAAACTGTAGTAACTGGGAAGGCAATCTCATAAAGAGAAGCAAAATGCAATTTTGGTATCCTCTTTATGATCCCTGGAACTATGTTTAGCTCTTCCAAAGTCACCTAATTGGTAGGACTCACACAGTATAGGGCCCATTTTTCCGTCAGCTTTTTTCTTTTGAAACAGACAGATGCCCAGGAGCCTGACAATACTGAAAAATGAGAGCCTCCATCTGTCTGCAAAGCAGTGAGAGTCCCCGTAGCAGGCTGATAAATTTCATCCCACTGCCTTCCTGGGGGACCAACAAGTCCAACTGGGAAGGACCACTGCTTCAGGTGGCAAACCATTCAGCTTCTATGCCTGATTATTCCCAGCTTCTACTGGAATCCTAAAAACTCCTGGCCCCCAAAGAATACCAGCTATACCAGTCTAGTGTGTTTCATAGAGGACTATTAGATAATGAAAATTTCATTTATGTTTATGCAGCAATATTTACCCTGATCCCCTAAAAGTATAAAGGCTCCACAGGTACTATCAAACCACTACATTATGAGGTTCTGTTCCAGTAACTACTTTAGCAAAGATCATTTGAGTGTATTTCCTCTCCTTGGAAGAGATGAGCACCCTGGAGGTACCGAACACAGAAATGGTCAATCTGTTTAAGGACTACTAATTAAATCTAGCCTCAGTCAGCTTAAAGTGCCAAACATAAGCTTTTAACTTGGCTACTTTTAGAGCTAACTATCATGCCCAAGGAGAGCTGGAAGATAATGGAAATATTTTTACCTCAGTTAACTGTGAGCTTTTTGAGCTACTTCCTCCTTCCCCTGCATTTCCCAGCCTCCTTCTGGAAGTAAGAGACTTCCATCCCAGAGAGTAGTGGCACACTTATCTGAACCAATGTGTGACTGGCAAGTTTTTAAAATTTTCTGATCAGTGGTGGTGGTGATCAGCGACAACTGTGCCACACGTTAGGACCAAGATTACTCTTAAAAAACCAGAAATGACACAGGATGCCGCATCTTAAGAAGGTGAGAGAATTCTACAAGCCTTGTCTTAGCAGGCTGGCAAAGACAAACTGTCTGGATTAAAATTTTCCAGGTACGTTAGATTTCTGTTCAAGTTGCTCATTGGATCACCTTCGGCTGTCCTTTCAGGGCAAGCAATGCTTCCTGGTTTGAAATGCACTGTGAGAGCACAGGCAAGCCCTTGCCCCAGGATAGCAGCTGTTAGAGAACAGAACTACTTTTTCTCCCTTCTTTCCTTTCTACTTCACCTCTGAGTATTTCCATCATCTCAAAGGCCTGGTGATTCTCTAATACCCGAGAGCTGCACCATCTACTCAATGGACTGGATTAGTCAGACGAGACAGGGAGAAAACATTGACCCAGAAAAGCTTCAGAGTTCTGTTTTCTGGTCCAGAAGAAAAGAGAAAGAAGAAAGGGGGAAAACAAAATGACTTGAAGGAAAGTGCTTATGGGAATATGGCTTTGTAGGTACATCCTGAAGAACAGTAATCCCAACAGATGAGCAAGCACAAGCCCCAGGATCCACCACCTTTTCAGCCTGAGGATCATTCCGACAGGAGGATGTAGAGATGAACAAACCCTTAAAGGAGGCCCAGTTATCACAGGTCACCTGCCTTCCAACCACTTTGGAAACTGCCAAGAGAAGCTGACAAGCTAAACCAGTTACAGGGAAGACAGAGGTCACAAAAGTGGATCTATGCCAGATGTGTGCTTCAATTCAGCTACATAGGTTTGGACAATATTTTAGCCCAGTACAACGTCCACAATGCAAAACACTTCCTAAGAGCTAAAAGAGACATGAAAAATGTAGGTATTGAAAACTGTAGCACCTCAATGGGCAAATTAAAAAAATACAACAATTAAGTGGGGATTGTTTTCTCTAGGGCTCACAAAACAGCAACAGACAAACAGATTTGTTGGGGTTTTTTTGTTGGTTTTTTTTTTTTTTGCTGGTACAAAGGTGCTATTGTATATGTATAGTATTACATTCAGCGCTATCATCATTTACAATTGCAGACTTCTCCACTGAGGATGTTTGTGTTTTCCTCATCACTCTTCTCACTTCATGGTGTGTATCAGTGAGTCATGGGTTCTTTCAGTGCCCCAGCCTCATGCAATGGGCAGGCCCTTCCTTCACTAATCACTGGCTCAGTCTTCAGATAATACAACTGCCAAGGATCCAAAATATTCCGTTTTGCAATAACAGTTCAAAACACCAGTGGCATAGCATATAATTTACCTCTTGTGCCACAATGGGTGCTCTCAACATACATCTTGGGAAAGAGCTCTGATGCCACAGGTAACACAAACAGTTGTAACAGAAGAACAAGGCCATTTACAAAAAATAAATCTGCTTTCATCATGTTGTTGCCATAATTAATTTTAATCAACCATCAAGTTCAGGACACTGTCATTTCCAGGCTCCATCATATCTGCCAGGTACTGGAGCGTTTCACTGGCCTACAAAATTCTCCTTCTATCTGCAAATCTCAGTTACTCACTGAGGACAACTCAGTGTCTCGGGAACCAATCTCAGGGTCCTCCACATCACCCACATTAGCAGACTTTCAGCCCAAACTCAAATCCAAAGCCAAGACACACCCAGCAGAGGAAAGGCCAGCCTTCCTAGAGAGGCAGCCATGAAGTTGCTGTGATTCAGTAAGCAAACCTCCCCACTTAAACCAGCTCCAGATAGTCCAGGTAGTTCCAATGCTTCCTCAAAGAGCAAGGTAAACAGTTTTATGGTTCTGAATGTGAAACTGAATTAATGACAAACACAAGAGCTGTGTAGGCTGTCTTTTAGATAGTGGCTTCAGGCCTGTCCTGGCTTCAGCTGGGATACATATCAGTCCAGTCTTGCCTTGCATGAAAATTAGAGGGATGTGAGGCGGCTGCAGGCAGGCATTTGGGGCTCAACAGAGCCCATACTGGAGGCACTGTGGCCCCATGCAGGATCCCAGCACACTCCCTGCCACACCACACAAACACATAAAACGGGTCTCAGAATCACAGTTTTATCCCATTGCCTGACTCACACACCACCAAATGATTCAGACAAAGCCAAAGGTGTTTATAATCCCATGAAGTGCAACGAGGCGTTAGCCTATCGTTACCAGCATGTGAACTATCCAGTTAAATACACACACAGATGGAAAGGTAGAAGGGACTTCAAAGAAAAATCTGACAGGAGGATTGTGGGAAAATACCAGAACTCTACATGCCAGGCTGCACAGCTTCTTGGAGGGATATTTTCTACAGCTTTTCCTCAGTTGTGTACATCTCTCACTGAAGAACACGCACACATGTTCCACAGCAGAAGGCAAAGTCTGATCTTCGGAGTACTTCAGTTTGTCTTTTGCAGTTTGCTCTGCCCCCTTTAATGAAGTTCATTTGCTGTTAATATCCAGCTAGTCCCAACATGTGGTAAAGGATCAAGTGCATACTTAGAGCCCAAATGCTTTTGATACACAGAAGCAATTTGCAAAAAATGTCAGCATAAACTTCCCAACTGTGCTTGGGGGCAGAATTTAAACTCTGGGTATTTCTCACTTCAAAATTATTTAAAAATTACTTCCAATCTCTGTCAAAATTTTTAAAAAAAGGAGTGAGATAGTCTCCCCATTTGGCCTTTCAGTCCTGAAGAAGATACTGTGTGATAGCCACCGCAGAATCAAAAAATCCACCAGGGAATCAAAAAATACTTTTCCTGCTTTGCCACTGACTCTTGACCAATTCTCTTTTTCTTTCAGCTTCAGTTTTCCCACGATGATATGATTAAACATTAATTTATGGCTATAAGCTCATTTGAATCACCCCATAAAAATGAGTTTAGAAAGGCACATTATTAAATATCAGTTCAAAACCTTGTTCTTCTTCCTGAGGTATGCTATGACTTACCTTAAGCCCTGGGGAGAGGATCTGTTGCTGATTTATCTGAATCACTGCAATAGCAATAACAAGAACTATGCTTAGAAGAAGGAACACTTGGGCAACAACACTCGGGGTTCTGGTGAGCATCCTGAAACGACAAAGTGGGAAACACTTAAGGAATTTGAAAGGATCTGGCAATTCTGTCTTAAAACCTGAAGCCCTGAATCATTTGAAACTCATAAAATCTAATTTCATCGACTAGATTACCTAGTGGAAATTCTATCTCCTCCTCAAGAACTGGTGTTTTGCAACCACTAACTTCTTATTGTCTGGAAGGGCTGTGTCTGCATTGTCACGCTAAGGATTCCAGATCTCACCCTCAGCCTGCCCGTTCTCCTGCGTGTAGGTGCCTGCTCCCCACCTCCCACGCCTGAGGAAGCGCAGGCTGTGGGCAGGCAGGCTGGGGCTGCTGCTCGCCCTGCCCTGTGCTCCTGAAAAACAGACACGGCCACACAGACTCCTGAGGGAGGCTGCTCCACTGAGTGCACCTGGATGTCTCTGCCAGACATGCAAGGTAGGTGTCTACAAGAGATACAGGTTTCCTAAGCAATAAAAACAATTAAAAAATAAAAATGAGGCTTTTGGAACATTAAAGTAGGCATCTTTCTACTAACTGCTGATGAAATGTGTGTGTGCACATATTCCTATTATTATCACTCTGCACCGCACATTAAATATAAAATACACACTTTAACTCAGAGGTTTTGCAATTAAAAGTTACTAAATCTAAGAAAATCTAGCACGGTTATGTTGGACAAACCCCAAGGTGGCATAAAACATGCAGACTAACAATAAGGCTATTTATATGTTCATATCCTCTAGAAAAGTTTCCTAGAATTCAAATGTGGCTTCGGTTTCCTGGAACTTCTGCTCATCCTTTTCCATGTCCCTGACCTGACATCTCTTAACCCTGAGAGATCATTCAGTACCTCTGAATGCTGGCAATCCACATATCAAAAACCATTATGCTCCCCAGGGGCTGAGGAGGAAAGAGGCATCTGTAGGGATTTGGCAAGCTTGGAAGTGTCAGAGGAACGCAGCAAGGAGAACTTGCCTGCCTTTCTTATTTCAGAAACCATTTGTTTTGGCACAGAAAAATCAACGTAGCCTGGCACGATCTATGCTGAGTCACATCTCCTAATTCTTCCATGATGGCTGAAGATACCAGTGGCTGCTCAGGACTGTCCTGCTATTTCAGCAACCACCAGTGCCAACCTGTGCTGAGGACAGGAGCTTCAAGGTGGTCCCCAGTCTGTGGCCAGAGCACGCTGGGTCAGCCCCATTGTACCACTGACAGACACATGGCCTTGTCCTCAGCTCTAACCAGAGCCCCAGGGCTGAGGGAGAAAGCAGAATAAATGCTTCTCACACAGCTTCCCTTTCCTAAGCCTCATGGGCTCTTCAGTCTGAACCCATGGTCCAACATTGACTTTCACACTCAAAAGAGAAGAAAGAAATTGCTTTTGTTCTGGGACTAGCTTCACACTGAGCTTTGCCTATGGTGACTGCTTTCCTTCTTTGTCTTGCTATTTCTGTTGTGAAAACTATCTCAGATTGGCTTTTGAAAACTCTTTTGACACATCTTACTTCCAAAACATGATTTTTTACATTCATTACCTCCCTTTTCTAAATCCATATGGGCTCCTTGTTTACTGCCTATCCACTCTTCCAATACTTTCTTTCTTGGCTTGGTAATACCTTTATCATCTTAATCATCAGTCAGTTTAAAGAGAAAATTACCAGCCACATTGGTGACCTATTTACTTCTCTTTGTTGCTTTACTATCCTGAGGCATTGAAACATCATGTACACCATGCACAAATTATAAAATAAAATCTGTATTTTACTATTACAAAATATGTTAACACCTATACTGTAACCTGCAGATAATGTCAGTACATACTAATTAGAAGTATTTATACAGATCAATTCCTTATTGAAAGGAGAGAGCAGATCCTTAACTACACATTCATGAATAACCATCTGGATAAAATACTTTAGGGGGATAAAAAGTAATTTTCTTTAGCTTTCAATTGTCCATGGATATATCTATATAATATTATAAAGTGACTGAAGGAGAACTATCTACTCACAACCTAACATGTACAAGTCACTCCTGGATCAAAGCACTGATGTTCAGTGCTGGAAAAAAGCAAGTCATCATCAAAGAAAAAAACATGCAGGATGAACGACTCTGAAAAACCAAAGCATTACTAAAAAAAAAAAAAAAANNNAAAAAAGCAATAATGACTATTAGACTCTTAACACTTAAGTCTTGAATGATTAAGTATTTTCTACTTCCATTTTTGGAAAATGGAAATCTTGGTTTGTTGAATTTCCCATGTGCTTCCCTGGTGCTGGGATTTGTCTTCATCAGAGGTGATTTTTCTCTTTTCAAAAATCTTTTTTGAGAGGGAGCATGTATGGTAAGGGCAGATCTCTGAAGACATTCCTCATACAGTCTTGTCCCATCAGCAATCAGGACAATTTCACCAGAGATAATCTGCAAATCCTGATTTACACAATAGCCTCTGTATCAAAAGGGCACCTCACACTCTGTGACCCCTTGAAGTCGTCACACAGCTGACACCTTTGCTGTCCTGCCACATGAGTGCATCAGGAGCACAGGGCTGTGTTTACCCATTTGCCCATTCAGTGAAATCTGTAGATACCAGAGAGTTCATTTGTTACTCAGGTTAAACATAGTTGTAAGGTAAGGAACTCCTGCTATCATCGTGCACTTGTTGGCAAAAAAGACAAATAAAAGGTGTTAACTGAGTATCAAAACCCTGTTGCGTTCCATTATTAAGACAACATCATCCTAAAGCAAGAAACAGCATAAATACATACTTTCCACACCCAGTTAATTACACCGGGACACACGTGAGCACACTGGAAGGATCACTTTCTTCACCTTGCCTGCAAGCAAAAAGAAATCCTGCCTGCAAAAGAAAACATACTCAACTTCTTTATGCCACCAACATTTTCACTAAGTTAAATGCACACCAGTAAAAATTACTGTGCTGAAAATCTCCTTTTCCCACGTATCTTGAAACACCAAACCCACTTCTTGTAGGTACCGACCTGGTTCTTCATAGGGTAGGTAAGCATGCACCTTTCTTCACACTATAACCTGAGAGATACAAACACGTTACCATTCATTTCAGACGAGGTCGACAGGTGGATGTTTTAAGAGCTGCCTGAACAAAAACAAACAAACAAACAAACAAACAAAAAAAGAAAAATAAGAAAAAACCCACAAAACAAATCCCAGAGCACTAAAACCCCAACATCCACAGCACTTTAAACCCCATGATGAGAACTTGTGAGGAGGTTTCATACACCTCCCTTCGGAGGAGAAATTAAGTAAAAACAAGCACATGGACACAAAATTGCGGCTGAAGCTTTCCCTCAGCTCCCCGCCGTCCCGGATGAGAAAGCTTCACGCGATGATTGTGATTTGCGAGAAAACCCCAGATTATCCCCCCAAATACCCAGGAGGGACAGAGCGACAGGCCCGGCGCGTCGGCCGGGGGGCAGCGCCCACCCCTCACCTCAGCCCGGCCCCGGTCCGGGATCCAGGCTCTCCCCATCCCAAGGTACCTCCGCAAGCCGGGCTTGCCGGCCCGGTGCCGGGATGGGCAGGGACGGGAGGCGGCTGCACCCTCGGAGCGGCTGCGAGCGCCTCTCTCCCGGCGGGATCTGCGGAGAGTCACCGGGCTTGGTGCCCGCCCTCCGCTCCTGTATTTCCAAAGAGATGGAAAACAAACAAGCGAAGAAACAGCTTGCGGGTTAGCAATTAAAAATAACGATAACAATAATAATCCGGACGAACTGACTGAAGTGGAGAGGGAGCTCTGGGGCGAGTGGCCGAGGCGTCACCGCAGCGGGAGATGCGGCGGGGGCCGTGCCCGGCGGGGATGCACCGGGGCTGGCAGGGCTCCGAGCTTCCGCCGCAGAACCTCCCGTGGCACGGCCGTGCTCCCTCCCTTGCCCTCCTCCGGCGGCTCCCCGCTTCCCGGGAGCGCCGCTCGGGATCTGACGGCAGCTGGTGCGGCAGGGCGCTGCCGGCCGCCCCTCAGTCGCATTCCTCAGCTCCCTCCCAAAGCGAGGGCAGAAAGGGGTTTGTCTAGAGGTGGGCGAAAGAATCCCTGCGTCCTCTAAAAGGAACGGGTGCTTTCTCAGGAAGGCATTTCTCAGATCCCAGAAATCAGCAGTTCCTTCGTTTTTAGGGCTACCTTTCTATCCAGGTTTCAGCGTACAGGCACCACTTATTTTGCAGTTTTACTGGAGTTCTTGCCAAACCTAGGCTGCTCAGGGACCTAGCACATTCCCAGACCCTGCCCTGTCCAACCTGTGTGATCAACCACAGCCAAGGATCGTCCTACAGCCTGCAGGATGGGTTTGCCAGGGACACGAGCTCTGGAATCACAGTGAGACCCTTCAGCCGCTTTGCCACCATTTGCTCATTTTCTAGGATTCAGAGTCACAGAATGTAAAAATCCCATCTCTGATTCTTTTTCTCACAAAGATCTTTGAGAATTACAGCATCTTTGATTTTTGAATAAGGGAGAACAAGAAACCAGCTGCAGCCTTGTGAACCATCTGTAGGAATCTTTTCATAATCTGCTCATTTTGGGAGTGGAGGCAATTTTCTCTTTTTGATGACAACTCATTATTAAAGCTGATTTAATGATGATCTTGGGAGAGGAGTTTAGTTATTTCTAGCACATGAAGACAAAGCCTCCCATCCCTCCTGATTGCCTGTCTATTGCATGTAATTTATTTCTTTTGTATTATTTCCATTCATGTGTCATATTTTTCTTCTCCCATCCAAATGTAGTTAAGGCCCTTGGTCCAACTGACTGCATTGGTCAGTCACCTGAATCTGCTCAGGTGTCCTTTTAAATGACAAATGAGCTGGATTGCTTACCCCACAGAAAAGCTTATTATTTTTATACAATCGAACATGAACATTTTGAAATAGAAAGTAAAATGTCAACCAGTCCTACACCAGTGACTAAAATTTAACACTTGCAAAGGCAGCAAACCCTCCCTTCTAAATCATCTACTTCTATAATAATGGCCATAAGAGATTGTTTTCTTTCTGCACCATTTCCAAGAGGCGGGCTGTTCCAGGAGCTGCTCTTCTTGTGACTATTATTGCCATGCTAAAATCATGATAGCAAGTGATATGGGCTATAAAATCCCCCAGCTGGTTCGAAGTCCAGGACACTGCTCCAAAATCAAATGGACTAGAAACAAGATTCCCCTCCAGGCATGCCCAGTGGCTGTATTTCATTGGTTCTTCTGCTTCAACCCAGGGGATCCACCTTAGATCCTTTACTTTATCTTCTTGTTTTCCAAAGGCTTCTTCTTTGGCTTTTCTTCAGTTTCTTCCTCAGCCTGGTCCACCCTTTTATAGTTCTGCTGATCCTGATCCTTCATCCCTTCCTCACTCCCAAGATTAAGCTGGGTGCCACTTTCCCAACCTGCAACACACACACCTCTCCTCTCCATCATTTTCTTTGCTGAAGCACCTTTTCCTTCTCCCCCTTCAAATATCCTTGTTCAAATGCACTTAGTGTAACTAACTGTACTGATTTGTTTTGCTTGGACAGAATCTACCCCAGGTGTCCATTTAAAAATAACAAATGACTTGGATTCCCAGCAGTCTCGAGGAAAAATTTATTGCTTTTGCTGCCATTAAGCACAAATATGTGGAGTAAAAATACAATGATTGATATTGGCAGATTCTTATATTCACCAGTGTCTGTGATCAATAGCAAGTCCCTAGAAACTAAAACATCATGGATATGAATGAAGTATTAGTTACAGACACATTTCTGCAGTGCATTCATGGTATCATGTCTGCACAGGACCCGCAGCAGGTACTGCCCCATTTCCCCATGGAGTCACAGCAGCAACATCAGGAGAGGGGATGGGTGATTGCACATCCCAAGACACCGTGGAGCTGCATCTGTTCCTTGTGCAATGCTCATACAGCATTGGATGCTGGAATAACAAGAAACCTCAAAATATCCTCTGATGAGACAGCAAAGGGTGAAAAGGGGAGAAATCTTAATGTTAAAAAATGGAGGTAAAAGACATTGGTGGCTGCAATAAGGGAAGTTTGCTTTCTTGCATGGTACTTTGCCAGTTCAGAGGAATAAGATCCATCCCACATTTCTGTGCATTATTTGCAAGGTCTAGTAAACAGAAGGCTTCTCCTCTTCATCCTAAGCTTTTTTGCACTATTTGTGCAGCTTTTTGCACAGCCTTTTCCACCATTTGTGTTGTCAGCAGGTTGGTGTGATGCCCTTCAACTCAGCTCATCACTTCCATCCATCTTCCCAAACTTTCCTCCTGGGACTTTTCCTCAGTATTGACAAAGAGCCTTCATCCACAATTTCTGCTCCCAAGGACCTCCTACCTTCATGTTCATCTCTTCACCTCAGGATCAACTGTGACAAATGGCAATGCAGGCAGAGCTGTCTCATGAATTTGGAGCCCTCTGGGCCAGCATGAGTCAGGACATTACAATTAGGCCTTTTTTGTGACTAACATGTTATTCCAAGGCAAAAAGCACTTCATCTATTTGTTTCAGACAAACATTCTACATATTAGGCATCCAAAGCATTGCAACACAGCTGGTGAAGGGTCTGGAGCACAAGTCCTGTGAGGAACAGCTGAGGGAGCTGAAGTTGTTCAGCCTGGAGGAAAAGAGAGTGAGACCTTATCACTCTCTAGAACTGAAAGGAAGGTCTAGCCAGGTGGGGGTTGCTCTCTTCTCCCAAGGAAAAAGTGATAGGGCAAGAGGAAATGATCTCAAGTTGTGCCAGGGGAGGTTTAGTTTGGATAACCGGAAAAATTCCTTCATTGAAAGGGCTGTCAAGCATTGGAACAGGCTGTCCAGGGAAGTGGTTGAGTCACCACCCCTGGAGGCATTTAAAAATCCTGTCGTGTGGCACTTAGGGACATGGTTTAGTGGTGGATGTGGCAGTGCTGCGTTAACAGTCGGACTCAGTGATATTAAAGGTGCTTCCAGCCTGAGTGATTCCGTGATTATAGCAGCATACCATTGCAATTGTCAAATTTAGGAAGATAGCTCTCCAAGCTTTCAAGCAAGAAAGTCACAAACCACATGTGGACATTTGAAGAATGTTTGTTTTCAATTGTTTGTTTTCAATTGTTTTCAGAGATCATGAACGCAGTTTTTTGTTTTACAACGTCGCAAAACTGATTTTTAATAGTCTTAAAGCATCTGCTGCCCTGTAGTTTTCTATCATTACTGACAAACACCACCACCACACCCCCATAAAGACCCCATAAAGTAAATTCATAGCTATGGCACGAGAAATCCAGTTTGTGTAGTGCTCATACATTCTCATACATTGCTTAGGAGATATTCTCATTGTTTTGTGTAATGGCTGGATACAGACATTGCCTTGTCTCTTTCAGCATTTCACTGATGGCTTCTTTGAAATACCTTAGACAGCTGTTTGTTGGTTTATGCTTTTATTCCTTTACTGGAGCACTAAAGCTAATGATGTGTCTTAGGTTTAGTTTCTGAACCTTCTGCCTCATACATATGACTCTGTACTATAACAACAATTCTTGGTCCATGTCATCTTGGGAGGCCTTGAAACAAATAAAGGTTTCATTCTGAGGCTAAAGAAAAATATTTTCTAATTTATTTACTTCCCTTCCTGATGCTTAGAGCTTTATACCTTGCATCTCTTGTCCTAAGAGTCAAGAGCTGCTTCAATCAATTAAAAACCCTCAGGAAAAGCCTTCATCACATGGTTATGAGCCAGCACAAGTTGTAGGCACGTAATTAGGGCAGCAGATTGCTGGGGCAGCAGAAAAAGACAGCCCCTTTGTCTGTTTAGCTGTGCCCGGGTTTTAGCAAGCCAAACGAGCTGCCGCGGCAGGGGAGGGTGTGTGCCAGCCATGCTGCGCGGCTGAAAGGAGCGGCGCTTTCCAGGAGTAACCGTGCCTGCTCCCATTCCTCTCCTCCCTGCCCTTCAGCTGCAAGCCAAGCTCGTGGAGCTTTTCAGCAAACTCATCCCGTTTTGGTTTTTGGGTTTTTTTTTGGTTTTTTTTTTTTAGCCATGCCTGTGAATTTATATGTTATGTCCCAACTTATATGTCCCGTTGTCATAGAATGACACGGACATTTCTTTGTCAGATTCCTGACACAGGAATATACAAGAAATACCATTCTCTTACAAGAAATCCACTACTGGACTCGAAGACACGCAGCACCTCCAGTGAATGGGGATAAATTTACAGAAACTACTCCTTAGGATTTAATCCTTTAAAAATTGCTGCATGAAAAACTGCTCAACAGGGAAGATTTCTGTGCAGTTGATGACTCTAAACGAAACTCTTTCCATGACTCAGAAGTAATTGCTGACAAGTTGGTGGTTCAGGAGAAGAAATTCACCTCCTGTTTTCAAAGAGTATGAAGTAGTCCTTGTACCAATATTTCTGTCAAGTTTTTGTGCACTTCCTGGAATGGATCAAATCAGCTGAATAATTCTAAAATTCCTACATAAAATCCACTCCATTGCAACTCCATACAGGTCAGGTTATCTCTTTGAGTAGACCTGTGGATGAAAAAAGCTCTATTACAGCTCTTTCCCAGTTCACCTGCGAATACTGTTGCTTTATTTCCCCAACTCCCACCTGATGTAACAAGTTCTTTCGCTTTCCATTCTAACTAACATTAAACTGCAGTTGTTTGGAACAGTTCACAGGCTCAAAAATGCAACTGTACCCACTAAAGTCAGTTGTACGGAACAAGAAGCCTGTGGGAGAAAGCAAACAGCACACAGAAGAATAAAATGATCTCTATAATAATGATCCTAACAACCATTCCTAATTTGCAGACTCACCCTTATGTAGCTCCTGCTCGAAAATAGCCTGCACTAAACAGCTTGTTTTCTCACTAACTGAACAAATACAGAGACACTTAATTAAACGCCTGGTTTGATTCCAACAGATTGAAAAGCTTTTTCTTATCCAGTGTGGGGGAAGAGAACTCCTTGCTAAATGGAATGCAAGGCCGGGTTTGGTGGAGGGCATGAAGTGCACATTGATTGGGATGTTCCTACAGCCTTGACTGTGTCTCATTATCTTCATTCACTTTTGCAGCCACAAGTGTAAAAGTGAATGAAGATAATGAAACAGTCAAGGTTGAAGATAATGAAACACAGTTAAGTACAGTATCATCTCTCGGGTTCATGGTAGCAATAATAAATAATGCACCTGATGTGAAAAAATGCATCCAATTTTTGGTAAATCTGTGAATTTTTTTTTTTTTTTCATTCCTTTTGTCAACATTCTGGTGCCCTGAGTGTTTATGACCTGCAGAAGGGCATATCACACACACACCATTTTAGCAGTGACTGATGGCTTTGTGAACCTTCCAGGGAGTGCCTCAGGCAGCTTTATGCCTTCACTCAGCCCTGGGTGAAAGTGCAGCCAGAAACAATCTGACATCTAAAGGACAGAGGTCCTGCCTGAACTCGAGTGTGCTATGGGGGTCCTGAGCAGTCAGCCCTGCCAGCCACAGGATTTGTTGTGCATGCACAGTAAAGCCAGACATGTTTATGGCAGCTGCTGCATTGGCCAGCCCCTCACAAGAGTCCTGTTCCTGTCAAACACTGAAGTTACTTGCTTGGCCATATCAGTCTTATAAGCACAAAATAATAATTGATAATTTCATGTGGATGCTTTGAAAGGTGGTGTCAGTTTGCCCAGGTGTTTGTTTCTTTGCCTCCCCCAGTCAGGTTTCCCAGTGGTGTCCTGTCCCACCATTCTTCCTCCAAAGCCAGATCCGCAGTGTGGCCCCTCAGCGTGGCAGCCATCCTGCAACATCTTACCTGTCTTGCTTTGCTCCTTGCTCAGGATTCTTCAGCTCTTCCCACTGGTTTTGCTGTTCTGGTTTCTCTTCTCGAATGGCTCACACATGTAAGACCTCTCTCCAAAGTGTTCCTATCCATCAGTGGTAGCAGATTCCTTTAAATAAATTCAGGACCAAAAAAATCCTCTCCTTGAGAAAGCTTATGCATACACTGAATAATGCGTGCCAACAGGCAGGGCACTCTCCTCTGGTGTTGCCCCAGTCATGGTCTGTCCAGAGAGCTCTCTGAGGGAGGGATTGTCTCTGAAGTGGCAGAGGCACGGTGCAGTGGAGCCCTCATTTGGCCAGGGCACAGGATAGAACTGTGACAAAATGCATTAATCATCATAAAACTGAAACAGGGCTCCATGAAACCACACATGCTTTTAGTCCAGCTGACTTCCATTAAGATCCACGAGCATAAAAGCTGACCTCCCTGGGGTCACTTCACATCAGTGCAAACAATTATCACCCACAGGAAAACAAATCACTTCTCTGTGGTTTCCAACCTCTTTTATTTGCCAAGAACAGATTAGCTTTTTGCTAATCTATATATATCTATATTTGCAGTCTATATATACAGCTTTTTATATGTGAGAGGCAGCCAGACAGACATTTTTATTTTGACTTCTATCTGCTGAGCACGGTTAACTGTATTTTAGGAGCGTCCCTCTGCCTACTTTAATATTGTACTTTTTTCAGTTTGCTTCTCTTTCTTCAACACAGTAATTTAATCCCACTTTCCAAGACTAATACAAAAGAACTAGCAGATGTACAAGATCAGACAGAAGGTGGATGTGCCTTTTTTTTAAGCATCAGTAGGAGCAGATGTTGATGAGAAGGCTGTTGGGACAGGGCTACCACATGTGGATAATTCCTCTGAAATACCCTCTCAATTGCTGCCATCTCAGGCCTTAGAGACTCCTTGTGCCAGATGTTATATCTGGTCTAATGGCACCTCATGGACCTCTCTGCTCCTGAATGTATCTGATGGCTTTTTGAGCAAATGCTTGTGCAGCAGGCAAATCCACAAGGTGCTTGTCTGTTTCTTAAAGGTTCAAATGGAGCTTGAATGCCAGGAGGGATCTGCTTTCATCAGCTTGGGTCTCTCAGCAAGCTCCAGACTTGCACAGAAAAACATGTCCAAAAAGTTATTTTTTTTAATTATCTGAGACATGCCTAATTCTTTCATAAACCTGGATGCTTATCCAGTTTTATAACTGTTGGGGCTTCTTTTAGGGTATATGCATGTTTGCCTACTGCTTATGATAGGGTTATTAATTTTAGTGTAGAGATGAAAAATGAAAACACGAATTGCTCTAATGTGACTGCTTTAAATTATTAAGTCCATTTGTGAAAGCCCAAGTAAGACTAGAAAAGTCTGTACACTAACAATTTGATATTGAACTTTAAACACCGTTCATGGATTATTTCTTTCTGACCCAAACATGAGTTTCAATCTTCACATCTTTTTAGGAGTCTGACTGTCAGCATTTGCCCTGGGCCTGATCTGTGACTCACGTGCCACCTCCTGCAGGTCCCTCTGACCACTCCTTCATGTTTCTAGCAGACTTTAATTCACACCAGGTATAACTTTGAGAGACTTTTGGACAATAAAGCACATGGGGAAACCATGTGAATTAGGGGCTCCCAGGGTCAGAATTTAACAACCAACAAGAGTTAAAGTCTCAGCCTATCCACTCTGAGGAACGTGTGTGCCCCCAGTGATCATCCACATTTATGCCCCAATTCACCAAAGGTGACAGACTGGAAACCAAGGGACTGCTCAAATGAGAAGAGCTCTCCTGAATGGCCAGGCTCCCAGTGAAATACACTGAGTCAGACTCAGAGGCAGCGTGCAGAAATGAGGCCAGCGGCAGCTCTCCACTGCTGACACGACACGCGTGTTTATGGAAGAAGCAAGTGGGAACAGAGGTAGTACAGCATGCCCAGGGCAAAGAAAAGCATGTTTGTGCTCCGCACATCAGACAGATGACCAAAGAATTGTTCTGTGAAGATCTGACCTCTGTACTGCTGCCAAGGGCATGGAAACATGGTGTTATGAGAAGCAGCTCTCATTAAGCACCTCATGTTTCCATAAGACAAAAAGGAGAGGAAATGCACAGCAAGTTTGCTGCTCTCAGTTATTTCAGCTGTTTTCACTCCTCTCCCCAACTACACCTGTCTCATTACTTTTACCTGGAGACATCCCAATACACCTTCCGAGTAAGTAGCAATTTTGCCTCATTTAGATCTGGGTACACGAAACAGAAAACCCAGACATGAAACAATGTAATATTTTCTAAAGCTTCTGTTAGATTTGTTTACAGTTATCCCTGTTTTCCAGAGCAAATGTAGTCGATTTCTAGGAACTGATATCCCACTGACAAATTAGTCTGTTGAGACAATGGGATATTCATTTATTTGAAGTCGAATTTTCTATTGATTCAGCTCTACTGACTTTATTGAATTTTGTAGTCATAAATTTTACACAACTAAACTTCACAGACAAAATTCTCCCTTTTTTTGCAGATTTTTTTCATACACAGAAGGTAACACTATGAACTAATTAGTTTATACCACAAATTCACATAGCTCTTTTTCTTTGCTGATACTTAAAGTTGCTTCTGGATATATTCTCTCCCTGAGGTTGGAAATGAGACACAAAATAAGGGTCTCATATATTCTTCTTTTCACTCGTAATAAAAATGACATTGAGGTCTCTTCATTAGTCATTACTGACTAATGACTCTGCTTTCTGCAGAGACTTTTAAAAATCTCTTCACCTAAAAGTGTTTTTAAAAATCAGTCTGCTGTGAGGAGGTGAAAATTTGTCAATAGGATTGGCATTTTTTGATAAAAATTTTCATTCCAAATCGTAAATAGCCTTTTCCACAAAAATGGCATTAAATCAGGCCACAGACACAATGGTGAAAATGCAAGAATGGGCTGAGTTCAGCAGGAAAGACTGAAAGTGCTTCCCCAACCCTCCCCTCACAAGAGTTAATTGCCTGTCGGTCCCAACATTGTTATGGGAAATGGAAAGTGTCTATGTCAATCCTCACTGAAGGGGACAATAACTGGATCTGGGTCTCTCATGTCATGGAAGAGAGCTTTTAGCAGACATTATTTTTGGCAAAAAGAATAAAACACCTCCCATCTGCTTAGCTTCAAAAGGTGATTTTCCTTTGCCAGCTCCCAAAAAAATACCTTGATACCCATTTGAAGGAAAAGACAAGCTGCCCATCCTGAATGGAACAGGGTGCTTCTCTGTGACACAAAGAATCTTCCCTCCTGGACACAAACAGGAACTAAGACTTACTCCTCTGTATTTTCCTCTCTGTTTTCTGTGGCTGTCATTCCTGAGGAGGATGCCATGGAGATGCCTGTTTTGGAGGCACTTCTCTGCCTCCGTGCACAGTCTAGAGAGCCACAGGAACTAGCTGATGGCCGTGCTCCTCATCAGGAGAGAAAGGTGTGGGAGACACCTATTTTCTCTGCTAGGTCTGGGCTTCTACCCTTAACCACCGACTGAGTAAGGACAGTAAAGGTTTCACCACAGTATCTTGTCTCTGGATACAGGTAGCAAGGAAATAGCTATGGCAAAACCTCATTTCCTTCCCAGGGTTTGTGGTCAAGGCTCTTGGGTTAGATTGGTTTTGCCAGCTAATCCCACCCTGAAAGGCAATAAAACGTGGTCTGAGCAAAGAGGAAAAAACACCTATTTTCACAAAAGTGAACAAGATTTTGTCTCCTAAAAATACAAGCTTTTCTTCCCAGGGTCTTTTTAATGAATGCATTAGCTTTATATCTAGACCTTCAGTATGAGCCTACATGCAGCCAGGACAGAGCTGTGCCTCTGTGAACACCTGGGGGACAAGCTGTTTCAGCCTTTGTGAATCAGAAGCAGAGTTTTAAAATGGTAGCTCCAGCTTGCTTAGAATACAGCCAAGCTATCCACAACACTGCCTGCATTGTGACCTGCCAGGCTGGGGATGAAAACGGGGGGAGAAAAAAGGTTAATGCATTCAAGGGGGGAAGAACAAACACAGGTGGGATGGTGAGCCAAGCTAAGAAACACAAAAATTTTGCTTCTTTCCAGGTAGTTTCCTTGCTGGTTTTAGAATTTTATTTAGGTTGAGATGTTTGGCTTAGTTTGAAAAAAAAAAAATAATCCTTCGTATATTCCCAACAGGTGAAAGATCTGCCACGTCTTGCATTGAATCACTGATGGGCTCTAATTCTCCTGGTGAAACCTGCTCTCAGGTGGACAAACACTGAGGAACTCATGAGACCATATTCAGATACAAAAAGCATCCCAGAACATTTTCCTATGGCTCTTGGAAGCTTCTGTCAGTTTCCTGCCAGCGGCACTTTCAAATATAAAACCTACCCCTTCCAGGAAGAAAGAGAAGATTTAAATCAGAGCAGGGCCTGTTGTGCAATACAACATTGCATTAACACAGAGACAATTACTTAAGGTTTGGCAGCTTGTGATTAATACCAAGCTTAGTCCACCTCCCAAGAAAGATATTTTCCAATTGATTTCTATGGGTTTTGGCTGAGGTCCACACTGCACATGCTGTGGATTGTTCCTCTCATCCTAGGCTCTCAGAAGTAGTAAACAAATAGGAATGAACTTAAAAGGGGAAGAAGGGCCCCAGTTTCTCCCTATTTTTGCATAGACCAATTCTATGGGATTAAGTAACTTCCTGATATCCTTTAATTTGATGTCTCTTTTACACTTTTGAGAGTAGTGCTGTGACACATTTTAAATATCCATTCTCTCATGCTCGACTGGCTTAGTAACCATAAGTAATAACCTTGTTCCATTGAGGTGCAGTAAAAATATAGAAAAGTTGCAATTTCTCTGATTGCACACCCCTACTGTTAAAATAGCAAAAAGACCAACGTCTCCTGTAGGACACAAAAAAAAAAAAAAAAGAAAGAAAAGCAGCTAAATTTTAAATTTTCTGAATTGTGCTGCTCACTGAAATTTCCTTCTGACAGCAGTTCAATGGTAACAGAATTGAGCAATATGCTCCACAGGAAAAGATAACAAAGAATCGATGTCTAAACAANAAGAAAGAAAAGAAAAGTAGCTAAATTTTAAATTTTCTGAATTGTGCTGCTCACTGAAATTTCCTTCTGACAGCAGTTCAATGGTAACAGAATTGAGCAATATGCTCCACAGGAAAAGATAACAAAGAATCGATGTCTAAACAATTTCAACATCATCCCTGAATCTGATGTCCAGCAGATTAGTTTATATCATAATGGTTCCTCGGTCCTATTTTAAGCAGCTTAGAGAAGAACACTTTGTAACGCAGTTAAAATGCTTCCTTACTGGACAGAAATCAATATCAAACAAGGCAGCAATGTCTCTCCCAAATTTTCATGCTTACTATGGCAGCACTTAAAATATTAATCCCAGGGAACCCGCTGCAAAACTGAGCAAATTTTAAATAACCCAGCATGGTAAAAGGAGCTTCTTACAATTCATTGAGAGAAAATAAGATTACATCTTCCTGGGAAGAGCCTGAGAAAAGGAGATTGCCTGTTCTTCCTACCTTCACGCAGACTGACTCGTTCTGGGTGGCTGTGCCTGTTTGACTTGGTCTTGAGACAAGGCAACTCTCAACACCTCTTGGAAATATAAGGGAATAGTTCGTATATATCTCATACATATATGCACACATACCTACATTTACATTCACACACACACATAAATATACATACATGTCTATTCTTCACAGAGAGATACATATCTATTCCTGTGTGCACTGGATATCCTCACCTGTGTTTTTAGTGTAGGGCTCCTAGGACAGAGGTGTGCTTGATTCCATGCATGGCAGGCACATAAATCTGGCCAGATTGCAGTGGCTGGAGATATTAACAGTACAGCTACAGACACCTTGAACCGTGGCCAGTACTGAGAAGCAGCTAGTGACAAGCTGAGCATTGCACACAGCTCTCTTGGATTGAATCATCTTTGACTTGATTTCACTCACCTCCTTCATTATACTCATTCTTAACATTTTACTAAAGTCCACTTTGCTTCTACTTACACGTTTCTGATCCTTACATTAATGACCTCCATCAGCTGGTGGTTTTTTTAATTCAGAGCAGCTCCAGCTACCTGTGTTACACTCTGCAGATCTGCATTCTAACTTACCTCTATTCTCATGTCCCTGGGGTTCATTCAATGCACTCCTCTTGCCTAGATATCCATGAGGGTAGCTGGACCTACAACACCTTAGTGCATTTGTGTTCCTACCTTCCAGGACCTTGCATCCAATACAGCAAAACACAATGTCTTTAGCTATTTGGAAAAGTCCTCCCTCTCTTTTCCCAATGCACCTGAGTGGGGCACCAGCTGACTAGCAGACAGTTTCCCAGTCTCAACAAAGGCCAATACAGGAATGAAAAATGAAGGCAAACTGCAGGACAGGGATCTGGTCTGAGTCACCTATAAAGAAGCTCACAACAGCTTGAAGAAGAATGGAAGACATTATCTGCTTTGTTGATGTAACAGACCAAAAACTATTCATCTTGCACGGCCTTTGCACAGCCAAGTGTTCACAAGGGGAATGCTTCTCATCCCTCTCTCTCTCTAAACTGGAATGGATGGGGAATTCTCCTGCAAACATTGCAGGAATAAAAATGGGATTTTCCTGTCCTGATCAGCCAAGTGGCAGCAGAAAAAATAAGTGCTGGAAAAAGTATTGCACAAACGGCAACTTATGGGGCTTCACAATCACTCTTGTTTATTACCTATTGTTTTAAGTGATCCAGTGGACCACTGGAATCACTGATGGAATGGGGAAGAAAAGGGATGATTGTGTCACATGCTTGAGAGATAAAAGGTACATAGATTTATCTACTTGATGTTCCAGGACAGGTACTGAAAAATTTTGTACTGCCTAATTTAGAAACAGACAGGCTCTGGTCTTTTTTCTCAATTGCAAGGGTGAATTAATTCTGAGCTAATTAAACCACATAGTAATTACCTTGCTTGTTTTAATGTGTCCTCTAAAAATTGTACTGCTGTGTTTGTCATACTGGTGAGTGCTTATAAAATGCTTCTGTTTTTTTGCTGCTGCTGTTTAGAGTGAACTCCTGGGGGTTCCAACATTTGCATCCTTTGCTGCTCAGACCATTTCTGCTGGGACCCAGATGGGGAGCAGAGAAGCTGCAAGCACTAGTCAGGAATGCAGAAACTCACAGAAAACCTGAAGAGAAGGAAGTTAGTGACCAAATAAAATTCTCCTGTTCACTTGATGAATCTGGAAACAGCAAGAGAAGAATATTGTCTCCATGAGGAGGCAATTGTGTGTGTCCTGTGCCTGGCCCATGCAGCTGCAGGGCTCCTGTGGGATTGTTTGGTGGCTCCACTGGCTGTCACACCCTGTGCCTGGAGCAGGGTGTCTGAGCAAGGAGGACCATGGCTTGTCCCTGTCCTCCTCCTTGCCATCTTTGTCCCACCTGATGACCACAGGGCTGGGAGGGCAGAGGGGGAGAGTACCGGCCACTTCCAGGGTGTCACCCCCTCTCACCTCTCACAAGGAAGTGAGTAAGAGTGTTTTCTTTTTCTCCCCTGCTTACACCTTTGCTTGCATTTCCTCTGCAAGTCATCCCACATCAAACCAGCTCTGCCTCAGGCAACACCACCCTGCCTTCAGTGGGAGTTTGAGTGGAAATGGAGTAACAATCCGCATTTGGGTTATAGCTGTGGGAAAACAACTTCATCCTCATAAGAGTTTGGTTATAACCACATTTTCATATTGGCAAGCTATTTAAAGCATAAAAGAAAACGTCCCTCTTCTGCTCAGCTGTGGTATCTTAGGCTGCGTTCCAGTCAAGGAGTGCCTGATAAGACTCTGTATTTTTCCAGTAATTAAGATGCTTTAATTAATTGGGACAGATAATTTGAATTAGCTCTAGGAATACGTATCGCCCTCAAGAGAGCAAAGAACAGTGGCTGCAGTTAATGCAGAATAGATGAGGGAAAGCTCTGGTTTACGAGAGGCATGCAACCCCATAGACCACAGCATCACTGGATGCACAGCTGGTCACTGAAATGCACCAGGGTGTGTTTTTTGGGGGGGTCTTTTGTTGTTTTGTTTTGTTTTGTTTTGTTTTGTTTTGTTTTGTTTTTTTACAGGCAGTGCTTCCGGAGTTACAGTCACTAGGGCTTCTTCCCCATGATGTGATCACAGCTAGGTTTTAGCCTGGACAAAAAAAGACACTTTTGACAACCCTGTATTGCCTTCCTATGACACAAGAACTAGAAAGAACACCCGGGCTGTGTCTTGCAGTTCTTTCCATTACTTTCACCACACTGAGGGACCACGTGTGAAAAACCAACACTCTGATGGCACACACCGGGCTCACCCAGCTTCTTAAAGCAGGGAGCAGAGGTGGAAGATGAGATCAGAAGCCTCTGAAGGAGCAGGAGATCCAGGGATTTCCATAGATGATTCCTGATTCAGAATGGGCAAAGAGCCTTTCCAAAGAGGCAAGCTGGACCAGGCATGCAAAAAACAATCAGAGTTATTTGCTTTCTCCTTTGCACAAGAACACTTCTCTTGGGAACAGAGATGAGAGGGGAAAACAAAGCGCAAATTTCAATCAGCCATTGTGATTATTCGAGGAATAGCTTTGCATTTTAAACTCCCTGGCATGTTTATCACTGCAGGAAGAACTTGTTCTGCAGAGCAGGTAGGTCTGTCTGCAGGTGCAGACACATCTATAGATGATTGTTCCCTACACTGAAACATTCCAGTAGGCTGGCTTGTAGAAGGATTTTGATGCTAGATACTAAAAAGAAAGTGTTCACTCTAGAGAGAAATGTTCTAGCTAACCAAAAACTGCCACAGCCAGGAGAGAGTCCTTGTCACTGGCACAAGTGTGCAGAAAAGAGCGGCCTCCTAGCCCAACAAAATTCCACTGCTTTAGAAATAACAGCAACTTCTCCTCCTTGTACAAACAGCTGCAGCTGGACGTCGTTGAAAAGGCCACAGCATACTTGCTTTTTTCCCACACTGTTGTGAATCCTTCACATCAGATATGAAGCAGGATCCCAAGCCAATGACTTGGATTTCTTGAGACTATGATTCTTTTTTTCCCTAGGAAATAACCACTTTAAGCTCACCCTGTCCTAACAGAAGCTTAGACTCTGCAGGACACACATGAAAACCGTAAGACAGCAGATTAAAATCTTTTTTAAGGTTTCTGCAGATGAGCTGATCCAGTTTTCTCCAGAGAGCACTTCAGAACAAGAACAGGAAAATATGCTTGCAAAAGTTTCCACGGGGATAACCACCCTAGATTTAAATAAGGGCATTGCATTCCCCACTTTTCACCCTGTAAAATATTGTAAACTCCTATTAGCCCTAAATGAGATACCTCACTCACTATCTGAAGGACCCCAAAGAGCTGACCATCATCAACATGAGACCGACAGTTTTCAACAGATTTTTCAGTTTGTCATTTTTTCCAGAAAACCTGGGTTTGTTTGGATGTTTCCTTGCTGATGGGGGGCAGAATTTTTAGCTCTTTTGTTTAAAAATAGTAATCTATTTAAAAACCTGATTGCTACTAAATACACCAGGAAGGCTCCTTCAAGTAAACAATTAAACAATTACAATGGAAGATATTAAAATAAGGTTTCTGTAATATGATGGGATTGATTTAAGAGGGTTACGGGAAGCTGGAACCTGCTGCTCTGTGACAAATTATTTCCCTGAGAAAACTCAGTAAGGGAAACATAATCACATAATGGAATTGATCTTGAAATATCACTAGCTCCTGGGTTTGGAAATCAGCAGCCCCCAGTGACCTTGTATTTAACATCTTTATTCATGAACTTTGGAAGAGAAAAGGTAAACACGTAAAGGATAAACCAGTAGACAAGAAGAGCAATGTCAGGCTTGTTTAGTCCATGGGGAACTCAAATGGAAAGAGATCTGATTAGAGAAGTGAATTGGGATGCTGCAGGCTACCTCAGAAAACAAGTCTAATGAGTCATTTAAGGGCAGGACAGAATGGAGACCTGCAGAAAGATAGAAGCAAGACAAGCAGAAGGCAAAACAGAACTTATTGAAGTGAGCTGGGGTTACATCAGAAGTACACTTGGTGCCCGTCTGACCCTAAGAGTTCCAGAAGCCATTTGCTTCTCAAACACTGCTGCACTCAAACATCAGCCCAGATCACCAAAACAAAAAAAAAATCAAGAGTGGAAGTGCAAAATGTGATTTCCCATGCCTTTCATCTTGAAAAACGTTGTTGCTTGTGGCACACCATCACAGGCTTCCCCCTGGAGCCACTGGTAACACCAGTTAACCTTTGGGACAACTCTCATGGCGGCAAGCAGGTAGGAAAATCTGCTTCTCTGCCTGAAAAGCAGCGTGCTTGGGGCCCAAGATTGGCAGCGGCTGGGGCTCCAGGAGGGATTGATTTCATCCAGGAGTGAACAAAAGGACCAGGAAATGCAAGAACCCTGTTCCCCGGGACACAGAAAACTGTGCCCACAAGATGAGCAAAACCAGGAAGGCTACGTGGTGGAAACCTCAAGCTTGAATTCCATGGCCAAAACTGAAGGGGCAACTCCTGCACTTAAAGCAACTACAAAATCCTTGTTGAGTGCTAAATAACACCACAGGGTGTTCATCAGGATGTGGGCTGGAAGAAGCACCAACTTCTCCCACGCACGGCAAAATGAGGAGATGGTCAAAGAGGCTGCAGCCCTCTCAAGCAGCAGCTTTTCGGCTTTCCATCTATATCCCTGCCTCCCTGCGCAAAAACGCTGCTGGCGAACAAACGAGGACCAGGGTGAGGGGTACTCACGTTTTTCCAGCATCCTCCTTACTGGAGGATGGGGAGAAGCTGCTGTCCCAGCTACGAACAGCCGGCAGGAAAATCCAGTGACGGACACAGTGAGTGATGGCTGCCCGACTTGGCTTTTCCTGCCCATGGTGTGAGGAGCCTGTAAGGCTCCTCGTATTCCCCGTGGAGCGAGAGTGGCACCTGGTGGTCACATCGCCCTCGCACTAGCCAGACGGATTTTTTCCTTACTATTTTTTTGAATGCTTGGTAGAGTGTGTAAAGGTGTAAAGCAGTTGTGATTAACGGGATCAGTGACAACCGCTGGCTGCAATTAGTTCTGTAACTCATTATTTTCCAACGCCCCTTGTCATTCAAGTAGTGCCAAGTCACAACTTTTTGCAACACACCCACTGCATGAGCCTCCCTGCCCACTCATTATGCTCCTGTGAGTGGAAAGGAAGGAATGAGGACCTGTCTTAACTTGCTGAAAATATGTTTTTCTTTTTTTTTTTTTTTCTGGTTTCTTAAAAAAGAAAATCAGGGCTTTCTATGCGGATAGAAATAAAAGCAGTCTGTTTCCAATCAGCTACCAAATGCACATCCCTAGAGATGCTCAGGGCCACATGTGCCTTAGAAGAAAATATTGTTATTCTCTTTCTGTCTGTCATTGAGACGTTCTGTGCCTCGGCAGGACATGACTTCTGTATATCCCTGCACTCTGCAAACCCTGTGAATAATAGATGTGCTCTGAGGCAGAATTTCTGCCAAGGCTGCTCCTGACATTGCTAACTTGTCTGGCAAGCTGAATTTTTGGTGCAGAAGGGCTCTTTCTGAGAGATGAACAGAAAAACAAGCCCATACAAAGCATTGAACCTAAGACAACCTGTTTCCATTGAATTCAGATCTTGAGTGATTTTTGTATGACCGAAGGGTGAGTGCTTCATTAGAAATCAGATTCTGATGGACTGTCTGTCTCTTTACTTCTGACTAACCAACTCCTATTGGAAGTTTTTCTGTAGCTGGGCTCCTCTCTCTCTCCTGGGCAATGTCTTTGTTGTCTAAGAGCAGCTTACTCAAACTGTTGCCTTTCCTTGCTCGAGACTTATTTTTTCCCCAGCTGCACCTTTCCTGGAATTCACAGGAACACACGGTCTCAGAGATCAGTACCTGTCTGCAGGCTTGGTAGGACCTGCCCAATGTGTTCAGCAGTCCCCGGGATGGGCAGTGAAGGATGCACACACTGGTGTGGGCACACGGTGTGGCAGCATAAACTGCACTTAGGAAAACAGACTACAAGGCCTAGGACTGCCTGAAACAAAATCCATCTCTCCACAGATGTTGTTCTGCAAAGAAACTATGGCAGCAAAGATAGGACAATTATTCAGCCACTGCCACAGCACAGAAGCTGCCAGGGCTGGCTTTCCTGTGTGCCAGGGTCACCTCCCCAAGGTGACCATAACTGCACTCAGAGAGGGACATCCACCTGTCTGGCACTGCTCCAGCACAGGCAGCAACTGGAGAAAAGGTGGCTTTATATGAACACTGCTATGCATTTTATTGAAGAGTGGGATCTGCAGGTACACCTAAGGATGGCTTTTTTAGCATGAAAGACCCTCAAGTTAACAGAAATGGTACGTGATGTATCTTGGATGCATCCCAGAAGATTCTTCTGGTGAAGAAAACAACAAAGTGCCAGCACCCTTCCCACCAACATGTTTTTTCTCCTATTCTACTCCAGGGGTTGCAACCCTGATTCAAGGGCAGAGCTTGTGGAAGAAAGAGCAAAATTAGGGAAGAGAGGTGGTAGGCAAAGTGCTCTATCACTGGAAACAAGTGCTAAGAATATAGTCATTAAAAGTGTAGAAGTGCAAGACGAAAAGCAAAACAGCTTTGAGAGACAAAGGATTCACTCTTTCTTGTTTCTCCTCAAGATGTGCATGTAGATGACAGAGGAGCATTAATATTCTTGCCCCAAAGTCTCCAGAGAGCTTGCTGCTCTCTTCCCCTCTTGGTTTTACACTGTATCATCATCATCAAATCATAGGATGGTTTGAGTTGGACAAGACCTGAAAGTTCCTCTAGTTCAAATCCCCTGCCATGAGCAGGGACACTTTCCTCTACACCAGGTTGCTCCAAGCCCCATCCAACCTGGCATTGAACAATCCCAGGGATGGGGCATCCACAACTTCTCTGGGCAACCTGTTCCAGTGTTTCACACCTTAACAGTAGAGAATTTCTTACTAATTTCTAACCTAACCTAATTCTAACCCAAATCCCCCTTGTCCTATCACTACATGCCCTTGGTATAATGTTTCTCTCCATCTTTCTTGTCAACTCTCTTCAGGTACTGGAAGACCACAATAAGGTCACCCCAGACTGTTCTCATCTCCAGCCTGAACAATCCCAATTCTTTCAGCGTTTTCTCATACAAGAGGTGCTTCGTTCCTCTAATCATATTAGTGGGCGTTCTCTGGACTTGCTCCAACAAGTGAGGAAGGGAGGAAAAAACTGCCAACCCCCTAATCCCAGCCAGGTTCTGTGCAGCTGAGCTGGACCAGGTCTTGTCACCAGTTCAAAGAGCTGCTAACACAGAGGAGCAGAGCAATGGCAAACCACAGAGTGAGCTCAAACTGCTGTTGTCCCATCAATGCAATGTTCAGGGTCAACCTCTTTTAATGATACACAGGGATTTTTCTGGTTTCGCTTGTGTCATGCTAAAATGAGTTTAAAACAAATGAAAAAACAGTGCTGCCTTTATTCCACAACAAAAGGATCCACACAGGCCACCAGCCCAGTGGAAGGACTGGATTGGATTTACCAGTAATTGTTACATTTCTGCCCAGAATCACTCAATGGGGATCTGTACCGTGTTTTGTGAGGTCTGTGCAGAACCAGGAGGAGCAGCACAACCAGATCCTGTTTTGACATCCATGTCACATGCTCCTGCAACTGCTCTAGCACTGCTCTTACAAACATGGAAATACTTCTGCCTTTCTCCATCCCAACATCTCATAGCTGCCCTCAGAGTTCAAGAAGTTCAGTGATGCTGCTTCTGGGAAAGGATGTAGGATGTGGCTAGGGGATACATTCCTATCGTGGCTGGAGCCATGTGATGTCTTCTGCAGGCTGAAGGTTTGCAGTGCAGAAATGGTTACAGACATGGCAGTACAAAAGGAGAAGTATCAAATTTGTGTGAAATGCACTGCAGGGTTCAACTGTAAATCCATAGGGTTAATACAGGACTGGAAAACACCATCTGGAACTGACTTTATTTGATAATCTTTCTGTGGTGGAAGAGAATAAAAGGAGAAATAAGCAAGAGTGCCCTCAACAGACAGAAGGGAAAAGGATGGGAATAAAGCAAATGAACATTAACCTGTAAATAATACCAAGTATTAAAGATAATTAAAAAAAAAAACACTAACAAAAAAAAAAAAAAAAAAAAACAAAAACCACATTGTAAAAATAACACTAAGTAGCAAAGCTACCTAAAGACAGCAGGATACAGCTTTTTCATCTGCTGGTCTGCATTTGATAGTTGTAACTTTCAGGGGAAAACAGGTTCAAGTACTTGACAGACTTGAGAGAAAACCTGTTTGGTATTTGGTGAGACACAACTCCCTGCCAGAGGCAGATGGCAATGTGAACTGCTCCTCTGGAAGGATCAATCACTTCTGTGGTGGGAGAAGATAATGCACCCTGAGACAACAGGACACAGAAACATCACACTGACAAATCCTCTTGACACAGCAAACGAAGAGATTTCATTATCAAGAGATTGAGAAAATCTCCTGTAACTATTTGTGTCATATCAGTAGAGAAGTGCTGTCATTCAGAAGAGCTTTACAATGAGGGAAGTTAAACACTAGGTCCTAGGGGAAAAAAAGACAGATTTGGAATGTACTTCCACAAAGATGATCAGGGTCAACCTCTTTTTCTGACACACAAGGATTTTTCTTGTTGTTCCCACTATTAAGTTGCTCCCACTGTACGTTCGTACATAAGATAAAAACAGTGGGTGCCAAGTACAGTCTCTGCAGTGCAGTGCAGCATTTCTCCTTTGAAACAAGATGTATTTGGCAAGATTTATTAACCAGTTGCTGAAGTCAAACATGCAAATAGCTGTAGACCTCAGATGGCACGGACCACACGGTGACACCTGAGAACCACACCGAGTGTGCAGCAGCCAGGGAGAGCTCAGGGCTGCCCAAAACTCACACTGGCATCAGGCAGAACCACAAAAAAAAAAAAAAAAAAGGCAGGTGGATGGATACATGCACAGGCCCAGCCATTTTAATAACTCCTCTCCTAAATAATGACTGCACTATTTGTGGAAACATGTGAGAACAGAATAATGATGGATCTTTCTCCTGGTTGTCAGTATGTCACAGTCACAAGACACATGAGTTAGTGGCTATTCTGTCAAGCGGGGCAGGGAAAGAGGCTGAGTTTCTGCAGGACAGCATGGTCCCTGTATTGTAGGGAAGGAACAAGCACAGCAACATCATGACACCTTGTAAAATCATTTGCATTCATTTGCATGAACATAAAATCTCTGCAGACCCCCAGACCTTGCACACTGTATTAAGAAGCTACCACCAGCTGTAACCATCTTGCAGCAAAAAGGTATCACTTTGATGAAACACTAATTGCAGAGTACATCCTACTAGGGCTCCTCAGGGAGGAGTGAAAAGCTGTGGGGAGGAATGCACATGCAGTTCATTTGCATCATTTGTCCTTATTATTCCTCCAGGTTCTCTTTCCTTTCTTCAATATCAATTATGGCTCATGCTGTGACAGCTGTGGGGTGTAAAGGCAGCTATGGGGAGGCACGGTGAGTGACTGGCAGACATTTCAGGAGATTTAACTTAACCCACTGCATCTCATTTTTTCCCTTTTCCCTTATTTTTCCCTAATTTCCTTTTTCTCCCCCCCAAAAACCCACATAGGGTAGGCTCAGGAATATATTGCATCTAGGCAAAAAAACTGATGGAAACAAATTCCTGCTTTCTTTGCAGGAATAACCCTGGTGTTCTCCTCCACAGACAATGCACGAATAGCTGTGGCTATCCAGAGCTTTCGCCCATGTTTGGGAAGGTCCGGAACGGGAGGCGTACTCCTGACTGCTTACTCTGCGCAGGTTTTGTAGCGACACGCAAGGGGAAACAATGCTTCCAAATTGTTCAGGACTTCAAACAGGTTAACACACATCACCTAGAACTGACTTAACTCAAAAAAAAAAAAAAAATCGAAATCAGGATTTCATTTAACACACTCCTCTCTTGGAGAGTTAATTTTCATCTGGAAAAGGTCACGAAGCAGCAGAAGTGTGAAATCTGGTAGTAGCACCAAAGCCTGGCAGGTTTCTACTCAAATTCCTGCAGGAAAGCTCCTCCTCCCTGTTTTTGCTGCTTTGAACGTGGTTTCCAAGCAAGGTCTGCCCATAGTGCCCAAGTATTTCCCTATGCACATACAGCCATTTGGTCATGATTTGGACATACAACAGCAGAAAGACTTGCAAAGCTCTCACTCCAGAGCAAATTCCCTCCCATGCTGCCTTGCCATCAGACTGGCCAGCTGGGAAGAACTGGATTTCAGAAGTGCAAACTGATTGAATCAGTTTCCGAAAAATAATCACCATAGATCTAAGGTTTAAATAGGTAGTTCAAATAGTACCCAAGTTAGCATCACGTTATGTCTATCATGCATACCAAAACCATGCTCCTAGAAATATTGGCTCATGTTTCTTGGTTTGGTATTCGGTACAGACTACAGAAAATGGAAACCTCAAAATATTTTAATTTGAAAAGGCCTTTTTGAAGCATGAAATGCTTGGAATTGCAAGTGGCAGTGTTTTAAACTGATTGTCTTTCCTTAAATTTGATTATAATTTTTCTAGCTGCCTTTGCTAACAGAAGTTTTCCAGTGTACAAACCCAGCTATGAGATCGGGG
Source organism: Bombycilla garrulus (assembly GCA_013400315.1). Taxonomy (NCBI): domain Eukaryota; kingdom Metazoa; phylum Chordata; class Aves; order Passeriformes; family Bombycillidae; genus Bombycilla; species Bombycilla garrulus. The sequence continues at coordinate 1,636,198 of VXBU01012878.1, forward strand.
CTCCATCTCCTCATTTGTCAATCATCTGACTTAGCTCATAACATTGAAGTCTTGTTTTGAACAGCATGGAAAAGAACAAAAGCTTTAGGAGAAAAGCTTCACCTTGCTCAAAACCTACATGCTTTCTGAATGAAAAATCATTACAATTGTTATTGAAATTCTAAGAGCTGATAAAAAAGAACAGCTTTTTTTTTGAGCAGAATGTCAAAAGTTTCAATAACTTAAAAAGAGTTACGAAAGGCTGGTTGGGGTTTTTTTTAGAAAGTCATTTTGAGATTAAAGAGTAACAATTGTTACATGCTTCATTGCAATTCCTATGTAAGTTTTTTCTGTTTAGAAAGAAATGTCCATCTCAGCTCACAAGGGACAGCTTATATAAAGCCCAAAAGTGTAGCACAGCAAGCACCCATGCTGGAAAACCCATTCACCAGCAGGCTTAGTGCCTTGGGCTTTACAGGTCTTTCTGGAAGCTTCCCTCCTGGGATTCCTGCTGTCTCACAGCCATCCTCTCGACTCTTTCCTTCAGATCAGCAGAAGCTTAGATATCTATCTTTGAAAGCCCTGGGTTTCTGGTTGAAATTAGGCAACAGTCCAGAAGCTGATGGAAGATGAGAGCGAGAGACACTTCTCATGGAGTTTGCATGTCCTTAGGGAAAAGGGACTGAAAGCATATACCAGAAGCAGGTTTTCAAAAGAGAGGCTCAGCTACTGGTTGTTGTCAGGAGTTAGTGAGTTTTGCTGTATGTTCCGATGACCTGTGTAATCCCTCTCACTTTGCAATATTTGCTTCCTACATAAGAAAAATAATCCCTAAAAATAGAAAGGTACTAGTCAGGAAAGATCAGAATCACTTTTTTTTTTTTACTTTTATGTGCTTCATGAACCTGTCTTTCCCAATGCTGGTGTTGGAAAAACTAAAGCAGGGACTCGAATGGAGTACTGAACACATAACTGTAGGAAGGAGCTGCTTTCCCTTCTACATTGCAGGATGAGGATGTGCCTAGAGAGGCTGGGCACTGTGCTGCCAGGGATCCTGTGCTAAATCCCGCAGCATCTGCCTTTGCTCAGGAAACCAACTTGTGCTTCAAACCGAGACTGCTCAAACGGAGACTGTTCAAACGGAGTCTTCAACATTACGAGCTAAACCAGACGAACGAGGAGACCGAGCCCCCGAGCTCTCGGCCGGGTTTGCGCGCCCCAGCCCCACAGGCGGCCGCTCCCGCTGCCGGCTGGATGATGGAGGGCGGAGCGCCGCTCTCCGTGTCCCTGCCCCTGCCTGACGCCGTCCAGAGGCGCTGCTGCCGCCGCCGCTCCGCGTCACGGCCCCGCTCCGCACCGCCTCCCGAGCGGCGGCGGAAGCAGCGGGGAAGGCGGGGCGGGAGGGCGGCGTTAAAGCGGCGGCGGGGCCGGGCCGGGCTGGGCCGATGGAGCCGGGCGGGGAGAGCGGCTGCTGGTTCCTGTACTACGCGTACGGCAGCAACCTGCTGCGGGAGCGGCTGCTGCTGCGCAACCCCTCGGCCGCGCTCTGCGCTCCGGCGCGCCTGCAGGTGCGTGAGGGGGCGGCTGGCGGGGCTGAGGGAGCCCCGCGTTCCTGCCGGGAGCCCCGCGTTCCTGCCGGGAGCACCAGTGTCCCCGAGGAGCCGCATGTCCCCGCGGGGGAGGCCCCAGCACGGAGCGGGTGGGGGTCCTCATCAAGGCGATAGGGGGAGGTTCTGTACCGTGGTGCCCAGGGACAGGACGAGGAGCGATGGACGTGAGCTAAACCAGAATTTTCACCTCAGCGTGAGGAGTAACTTCTTTATGCTGAGGGAGGCGGAGCACGTGCCCGGGGAGGTTGTGGAGTCTCCCCCTCTGGAGACGTTCCGAACCAGCCTGGACGCGTTCCCGTGTCTTCTGCTTGAGGTGACCGTGCCTTGGCACGAGGGGTTGGACACATGATGTCGGGAGGTCCTTTCCAAACCTGGCTGTCCCGTGCTTCTTGAGCCATGGCCCGCTGCCGGGGCTGCCCGCAGCAGAAGGGATGTTTGTGGTAGTCCCACTGCTGCGGAGTTTTCTAACAGGCTGCCAGCCGTGCCCCATGGCCCCGTGTGTGAAGCACTACGGACTTTGAACTGTAAAGCAGCAGGAAGAAACTCTTTACCGTGAGGCACTGGAACAGGTTGCCCAGAGGAGTTGTGGATGCCCCGTCCCTGGTAATGTTCAGGACCGGTTTGGAGGGGGCTTTGAACAAACCAGCCTAGTGGGAGGTGTCCCTGGAACAGGCGAGAAGCTCTCCCTGCTCTGTGTGACAGGCGGATGGGAGCTTTCACCCAGCTCTGCACATCTGCAGCTGGCACCTTTGTACACCCTACGGGGCAGTTCTCTCCCTGCCAGGGTTATTAAATACCATTGTATCAGCCTGACTTTAGTGTAGGCTTGGAAACACGAGCTTGTGGTCATTAAAGCTGTTGATGTACAGATGTGTGCAACTGGAAGGATGCTTGGAGGAGCACAGCATCAATTGATACCACTTAAAGATGACTTGAAGGTTCTCTTAGGGTAACTGGCAGGAAGTTATTTATCTTAGAGTGTATGAAGGAGTTCCAAAAACCTGCCATTAATAAACTCCTCATAGTCAAATACTTGGCGTCTCTTGGGACTATCAACCTGGCAGCTGAAGCCTGCTCCTGTAAAGCATCAGGAACTTACAGCTACCCCTCCACTGAATGGGCTGAGAACTCAGCACCTTGCAGGATCAGACCTTAAAGGCAGGGAGAAAGATGTGAGAAATGGATTTGTAGAGGATTCTCAAAGCCTGACTGAAAGCTCGTACATCCTTATGCAAACTCTGAGATAAGGTATGCTGACTTAGGCCATGAAATAAGGAAGACATTGTTGAGAAAGAAATTGAACTGGAAACAAGTTTCAAAAGATGGCCTTGCAAAAAGACAGATATTTTGGAGAGTTAGAACTGTGAAAGATGCATTGTAGCAAGATCACGTGGGTTAAAAATGATAGTGATTGGTGTTAGAAATATTAGCAGCATTGTGTGGCAAAAGCTAATAGGCTGAAAAACATTTATAATGCATTGTAACCGGGAAATAAGTTGGCTTCTGATTGAGTAGCATTGCATAAAACATCTTCTGTGTCTCACCCATCTATGAGACTGGAATAAAGTCTTTTGAAACGCCTCGCAGTTGCCTTGTCTACAAGAGCTGGTTTTGTTAATCCAACAAAAAGCACTAGTAGTGTGTGCTCATCTTGGAATAAAAGCAAGCTTCTTCAGCTCTCCCAGCTCTCCAGTCGATTTCCAGGTTAGCAGCTCTTGCCCCACTGCAGGTTGGCTGCCTTCTCTAGCTGGCCTTTGACCCATTGCTATGTTCCCTGCCGACACCGGGTGGCTTCACTCCCTTGCTTCCAGCTGGAAAATCACTGATGCTAGGGAGTGAGGGACTGCAGGAAGGTTGGAGCTGATTGCTATTAATTGCTGTCTGATAGTGCCACTTGGGCTTAAAAAAATTTTAAACCAAGTGCTTTGGATTCTAAACTAAAGTAAAAACTTTAGTTAAACTTTAGCTAAATTTCCCTCTAATTTTACTTTTTAAAGCTTTGTCACTCTTCAGCCAAAAGCTGTTAAGAAATGGGATGTGTAATAAGCACAGAAAGGGTATTACACTGGTACTTAGAAGGACCTAAGACCAATCTCTTGACCCAAGAAAGTATCTACTGTGTTTTTTCCCATCTTCCCAGCAGTGCCTGACACCGCTGCACACGTGGTGTAACTCGGTTTCCTTCTTCCAGAGCCAGAGCGAACTGTGCTGTTTCTCTGCGATCTCTGTTGCTGGTTTTTGGGTGGTGCCTGATGATTTTGTACAGCTCCTTGCAGCTGTTCAGTGCCGGTCAGGTCCAAGAAAATATAACTGGAGGAATAAAGCAAAAATTGGTGGGACTTCTTTCCCCTCCTTAATTTATTTGTGTTCTGATAAATGCTGTTTTTCTGTGTGTAACCTTCCAACCAACAATTTCTTTTTTTTTTTTTGCAACCTTTTTACTATATCCATTAGGACCTACTACAAGAGAGTGATGTGTCTCAGAGGGAATATTAATGTGTACATGTGTATGTTTCAAATTAAAATCATAGCTTCAAGAGCGTGACTGTAAGAAATACACAAAGCTGTGGGGCTGCACAGGTTTGGGTGTTATTTTTGTTAATGTTAAGCAGGTAATCTTCCTTAAACCATGATGGTTTAGATTGTGGAGGGAGGGGTGGTTCCTTTCTCTACTGCTTGGGAAGGATCCACAAATTGGCTAATAAGTAGGAGAGCATACTGCATGTACCGAGTCAGGTGAAAAATTACATTGATAGAATTCAATAACCCATTATTCTCTCTTTCATATGTACTGATATTTGATATTGCTTGTAAGAACAAATGATACTTGTTTGCTAAAAGAATGTTTCTGCTTGCAAAAACCTGAATAAGCTCACTGAAGGAGATGTATGCCTTGACTTAAAAATACCCAAGAATGTTCCAGGTGAGTGATGAGGTGGCACAAAACATTGTAAAATACAAGGGATGATATTTTATAATTGGATAATCTTATTAGTGCAAAGGATTTGGGGCCAGGTAGGTGGCCCATGTCTGTTCTTCTGTGTCTCCAACTGGTTATGTGTACTTCTGTCCTCTGGCTGCCCCTTTCGTGTCAAGAATAGCAAACAGCTCTTATTTTGAGTGGAAATTGATTCTCTGCATTGCTTTCATTTGCAGGATTTTAAGCTCGAGTTTGGCCATCATCAAGGCAGGACAAGTTCAGTCTGGCATGGAGGTACAGCTACCATTGCTCAGAGCCCCGGAGATGAAGTGTGGGGAATAGTGTGGAAAATGAACGTTTGCAATTTAAGTTCACTGGATAAGTAGGTGACTTAACTTTTGCTGTCTTCTACTACTTTAGAGACCAATTGAAAAGTAGTTATTTTTTGGTAAAGAGCTGTGTGGGAGCTATGGTGTTGGAGTCAAGAATATGCTTTAGATTTTAATATGTGAATTCTATTTCACAGCATGTGTATTGGATTCTGACACTTCTGTGATTGAAGTAGTTTTGTTTTCAAGCTAAAATGACTTTTAGGGGTATTTTAACAACCTGTGGATCTTGATTTGAAGTCCGTAGGTCATGCTCCTTTTTTTTTTTCTTTTTTTAACTTGTCTTCTCAATTTCCTGTCTCTTGTAAGATTCTAAAATCTGTATTTGTCCTATGGTGTTTTTCCCATTACTTCAGGGAGCATTTCCTTTGAGACTGACATCAGTGTCTGTCTGTGCACATCTGTAGACTCCAGTTGTGGCGGAAAAGGAAGGGATAAGGACAAGACTGCAGAAGAGAGACCTTTAATAAAGGCAAAGGGACTTTTTGTGGAAGTTATTTAACATGTCTCCTAAGGATGTAAACTTTTGTGAGCTTGAAGAACATCCAAGCAGGGAGCTGGTGTGTTCTTGTTTCCCCCTTTGAATGGGAGAGCCTGACTACACCTTTACAGTGAATGGTGGAGAATGTTCCACCCTGTGCCTGGTAATTAAGAGATGTTCAAGGAACCCTGAGCAAGTTCCTTCCAGGCTGAAGTCTAAAAGACCATCTGGTTAAACAAAGCAAGGAATAGCATGACTTTCTGCAGGGCCTAAGACAGGGCTTAGAATGTAATCTCCAAAACTTCGCTTGCTGCAGCTTTTGAGATGTGCCTGCATAGCATGCTGCTTCTGGTACACAAGGATTGTTTGTTCAGAGCAGTTCATCACTGACAATTCCAGCAGAAATCTGGGCTAGTGAAAACAAGGGAGCGGGGCATAGTAAACCCAGTGAAAGCACTACCTCAGTACTGTTCTCCTGCCTGTTGTACTGTTGCAATATCACTGTGTAAACATGTTCCTTAAACCCTGCTGTGAAACTTGGTTCCGACGTGCTTCTTGTTGCCCACTGTGAACCTGGAATACAAGAGAAACTGTTGCCCGAGTTCTGTTAGCACCTCATGGTAATGGCCACTCTGAGCACTCTTGTCCTGGCTGGGAGTGTTAGTCTCAAGCAGGAGGGCATGGACATCGAGCTGGCATGCTTGTGCTTGGGGACAGCTTCACATGTCCCTGCTTTATGATCTCCCGAGTTCCTCTGCTCTTGTTTACAGTAGCACTTAAACGTCCTGACCCCCTTCTGCTGACCTTTACTTAAAACGTGATTTATCATGCTTCCCTGAAGCATAAACTTCCTAAGTATGATGATCCTCTCTGGCAGCATCTGCTTTTGTGTTTCCCCTCCATGTGGACAGTATTTTGTACTTTGACTTCCGTAAGTGTTTATACACTCTTTACAGTTGACATAGTGTAGGGTTGCAGATCCCTGGTATTTGTTTGACAGGGGATAAATTTCTATGCTTGCTAAGGTCTAGAGACCTGAGTGCTGTAACAGCACCAAAATCTGCAGCATGGACACTAACACTACAGGTTATGTTTTCCCAGTTGCTTCACTGATGCCATGGAGGTGAACTGGAAATGGGATGTGTTCTTGGCTTTTATAATTATAGTCAACAGTGCTCTTCTAAGAATCACTCCTTACCCCAGCTTTCAGGTGCTCCTGCTGAAGGTTTTGGGATCCTTTGGCTGTGTGCAAGCTGATATATTTGTAGGTTCTCCACCAAGTTATTTATGAAATTTCCATGTATGCAAAAAACCAAAAAGCCCACTTTTTTTTTTTTT
>VXBU01012878.1:1642930-1670112 GCA_013400315.1 Bombycilla garrulus
CTCCTATATGGGTAAAGTAGGCTGTGCTTTGTTAGCCAGGAGTAGACGAGGGAGTGTGTAATTGAGACTGCATGTAATTAGTTGAAATACTAAGAAAACAATTTAACATATAGAAAACAATGGGAGGGGAACCTTTTGCTTAGATGGCAGAACTCTTTGGCTTCAAACTATTTTTTTTTTTTGCTGTCTCATAGTCACTTCTGTAGGGTTTTTTGTCCTCTGTACTTAACAAATTTAGAAGTTACAGACTAAATCATGACTTTGCCTCATGGAGTCTAGCAACTAGACATTACTAAACAGTTTTCTTGCTCTCACACAACCATGTGACTTACTCTGTAGTCTGTTGGCCTTCAATCTGCAGTTAGCTTCCAGTCTGTACTTGCACTTAACCTAGTTACTCACCTAACTTGGCCCACATTATGTACATTAAATAACTTGAAATGGTAGCAAGTCTTTGAAAAAAAGATGAGTTGTCAAATCTATATTGGACAAGCAGGGTTAAAGCCATGTTATAACTCGTAGCTCAAGTATATGTAAAGTTAATTGTGCTATAAAGTCTCTTATATTGCTTAAGCTTCTCCTTTACGTCTTACTGTTTCTTCAGATTTTTACTGGTGACTAAATGCCAGTAGTTGAGGACAGTAAGTAGCCTTGGTTTTGAGTTTTTGTTTTTTGAAACATGATTTTGCTAATTAAAAAAAAAAAAACCACCAAAAAACCAACAGAATGGCTTTTTGCCCTGACCTAGCTCATTGCTGCACTCTGTCTTGTGCAAGTTAAAAGGTGTCTTGGATTATTCATTGGAAAGTGCATTGCACAAGTTGTGCGAGTTTCCCCATATTAAAATGTAACACAATGGGCAAGATAAAACTGCAATTGTTTCTTTATCTGAGTGGCACTTAAGGAACATGTCTGGCTCATTAATTCTGATAATCTTGCTTGTGTTTCTCTTTCAGACTACCTGTATTCCACAGTAATAAGCTTAGGAAAGTTCTTTCTGACTTTGCAGGTTAATCACAAGTCATCATTTTTTACAGAGCTGAAATTATAAAAGTGAATGCTGCTGCTTCTCCAGAAACATATTTTTGATATGAAACAAGTTTGCACAAGAAGCACTGAAATAGCACTGTTTCTCTGCACAAAAAAAGCACTGTTTTTCTTTAAGTATATTAAAGCACAGATCAGTGTCCTGCCTTGAATCCTGTTATAATAAATCTATATGTTTAATTGCATGGTTGGTTTGAAAGATGGATCAGTTAATTGACATGAAAGGGATATATGTCTTCTACAGGCAAGAGGGAGTTGAGGATGGCATTTATGTTCCAATAGAAGTTAATGTCCACACTCAAGCAGGAAAGGTACTGACCTGTCGAAGCTATCAGATGAAGGACTATGTCTCTGGTCCCCCTTCTCCACAGTATAAAAAGGTAGGTTTTGCATCACCTTTACTCTGGAAGAGTGTACAGAAGTTTATAATGCAGCACTTGTGAGCTATTTAATAAGTACTTTGAGTACAGTGGATGGAAGGCATGACTGCTGTAAAGGTATAAGAGTCCCTGTGCAATGATGTACTGATGTAATGATGCTCACAGGAGATCGCTGGCTCTTACAGGCCTATTAAGTCAGTTTGGGGTTTTGGTTTAGTTATACCTCACAGAAAGCCCCTGTTTAACTTGTGAATTAGCTATGATTGGCACAAGGGTTTCTTTAGGATGTTGGTCACATATTTGCGGCAATTCTTTGTTTGAAAAATTCATGTACTCCACTGAAAGGACAGAGGGAGGCTTCTGTGGGGAAAACACAGCACCTGGCTTGTAGTTTCCAGGATGTGGATTATCCTGTCTTGGCAAGTACTTGCTGTCACTTAATACAGGAGTGCACCTGTCACCTTTTCCAGACACATCCCCAGTACATCACAGCACTCCAGCAGCACTGCAGAGCCCTGCAGGGTTCCCCCTTGATGGGTGCTGAGGCAGAAGTGTTTCAACATTGTTCTGCAACACTGCCTCTGTAGAGACACATGATCCAATCACACAGCAGGCCTGACCTGCTTAGCCTGTGAGATCTGGGGTGGTGTGCCTGTGTGTCTGAGAGCTGCAGCTTCAGTGCTGCTACACAGACAGCACTGCAGCTGGCTTTTCCTGCCTGAAATAAAGAAACCAGAGTGAGCCTGATAAATCCCAAGTGTGCCACCTTCTCCAAAATGAGGAACTCCTGTGAATTGACTTCCAGGAGCACAGCTAAGGCCAGCTGCTGTGGGACTGCTGAAGAGAGGGCTTGCTTAGAAAGCAGGCTCTGCTTTTCCACAAACCTCCTCCCTGCCAACCCACCTAATGGCAAGGCAGATCTTTAGGGCTTTTCAGGGAGTTAATACATAGTCTGCTGCTGTGTGTCAGTTCTCATTGGTATGCTGTAAGTGCAGACCTCTGCTACTGGCAACTTTATCATTCCCTCCTGGTCCTGTCAGGAGCAGTTGCTAGTTCTGTTCTTCTCCTCTGCCCCCAGCATTTTTTTCTTTTTTTTTTTAAGTTATCCAGACAGGAGAGCTAAAAACTTAAAAGATGACTGCATCAGCACACAGTGATTGAACTATGTCCGTCTACTGTTCTGTAATTTTTGTGGCAAAATTCATTCTTCCTAGACTCATCTCATCCTTGAAATGCATGCTGTTAAATGCATGAAAGCATATTTAGAATGTTCATTCCTATATGCAGCCTTGCTGGTGTCTCCTTCAAGCTGTGTTCCTACAACTTCCTCTTTTCCTCTCACTGTCACATCTTTTCTTCTGCACCAATACTTCAGTTTATTTTCTGTATGGAAGGAAAGCTGCAATAACAAACTAAGAAATCTGTGCTTTTTCACTGAGTTAAGTGTCTGTTTCCGTTACTCCTGTACCCTGTCTAGGTACTCGTTGTTTTCCTTGGGACAGCTTAGTTTTAAAAATTTTTAAATCTTCAGTCAACTTTAGTGTCACACCTGAGTGAGCAGCAGCATATATTACTGAAGTTATCATCCTGTCTGGAAGAAAGAACAGAATAACAGTTTAGTTACAGAGTCTTGTGCACTTCAGTAGCACTTCAGTATCAGATTCTCAGGGGTAGTTAAAAGCCTTTTCAGAGTAATTTTGTTCACACTGTTCTAGTCTTCAGTGGTCTCCCAGAAGCCTCTGACTAACCTTAGGTACAAATAGTGCTATTTGAGATAAATTCTCTGGGTAACTTAAATGGCTCTTCCTACTCAAGTGATTGTTTGGAGGAGTCTGTCCTTTCTATTACTGAAGGCTGTTTTTTTTTTTTTTTTTCCCTCTGTACTGTAGGTTATCTGCATGGGTGCAAAACAGAATGGCTTGCCAACTGATTATCAGGAGAAATTAGAAGCTATTGAAACTAATAACTATGCAGGACCAGTTCCAATCATGGAAGAGATCGAAGCTGCTATTAAAGCAGAGAAAATAAATTCTACATAGAATACCTCTGCATTTGCTTGGCCATTCACCTTGATTTAGATACTTCACCTCACTGTGCTCATCAGCAGTTTCTTTGTTTATCAAGAAAAGATGAGTTTGCTGTGCATCTACAGTAAACCATTAGACATAACTTGCAGTCTGAAGACACACTTGACATTGGTAACTTTTGTTTGTATGTGTAGCTTGAGTAAATACTGAAATACATGCTGCAAATACATTGCAGATTTAGAAATTACCTTTCTGTAATTGTCATGCAGTGCTGCGTGGAAATTTGTGCTTCATGTCCAGTTTACTGAACTTTTTTTAAAAATAGGGCCATCTTTGTGAGTTTCGGCACCTGTCTCCTTCTGAGGAATAAGGGCTGCAGGATCAGGTCATCTGCTTGTAAAAGTTATATGTGTACATGACTACATTTGTTAGATGCAAAGTAAACTCAAAACTCTTAAGGCTAAAGCTTTTTCTCTGCTACTTCTCTTAATGGTTTAAACTCCAACTTATCTGATGCTATGGAGTTCCTGTTCCTGTTTTATAGTTAACAAAAAAAGAAAAGTAGCATTTTTTTTAACTCCTTCCATGTTTTAAAGTGTTAAGTCCAAAAGGCAGTCTGGGCCTGAAGACAACATTCAGCAAAGCATCTCATTCAAACCATCATAGCTTCCTCCTTCAGTGTCTAGTGATTGTCATAGGGGAACTGGTTAGCTAAAACCAAGGGATTTTTTTAAAATTCATTTTAGTTTGATATTTCCAAGGGTTTTTTAAAATTGTGGTTTTGACTGGCTTGTTTGTCTATCTAGGCCTTGGTCCTGCGAAATCAGAAAGTCTCCTTTAAGCCCTAGCACTTTTATTCTGTCGTTTTGTTTGTCTGTTAAACCCTAAATGAACAGACTTGGCCTCTTGTATTTTTTTTTCGTTGTTTTCTCTCCAGAGCTTTTTTTCCCAATGCAAAACTGGAAGCTTTTGTAACATACAGAGTATTTATTTTCATGGTACTTTGCAACCCCTGCAAGTTAGTCTATGGGGGATGATGAAAAACTGACAGCCTGNCCCCAGAGCTTTTTTCCCCAATGCAAAACTGGAAGCTTTTGTAACGTACAGAGTATTTATTTTCATGGTACTTTGCAACCCCTGCAAGTTAGTCTATGGGGGATGATGAAAAACTGACAGCCTGGAAGATGTCAGATTGCTGAGATTTGGTTTATCTTCTCTACAGTGTATTTTTTTATCTTGATGTACACAGAGATGTAAGATATAATTGATGTCACTGTGTGACTGTTTAGATAAACAAATGGTAAAATAACAGACTGACCATGTCTTCTCTGTATAAAATGTTTTCTGTGAACTTCTGCCAGGTATGTATATCTGCTGTCCTGATGTAATAAGCCTGTTTCCAGAGTTGGGCATGGTTACTGCTGTAAAACATGGTACTTGCTGTATTAGCACTGTCTAGTTTGAGTAAATAAAATCATGATTACCAAACCTCTGCTATGCCTGTTCAGTGTGCATCCCTCAAGAATATCACAGAAGTACAGTTTATTAAAGTTGGAAGGGATTGCTGGAGGTCATCCAGGCCAACACCCTGTGAAGGCAGGGTCACCTCCAGCAGGTGACACAGCAACACGTCCAGGTGGGTTTGGAATGTCTCTGGAGAGGGGATCTCCATGACCTCCCCGTGCAGACTGCGTTGCTTATGTAAATGAAAACTGGTGATGTGGGAATGCAGCTGAAACCTCCATTGGCTGTTTGTGTTTTTTAATGGATGTAATGTCAGTAGGGAGCGCAAAACCATGCGTGAAACACTCTTCTGCATCAGCACCACTTCTTTTGCCTTATCTTTACCTTGCATCTTTGGGCTTTCTGACCTTTAAAGGGGTGAAGAAAACAGAAATAATATCCCGGCACTATCCTTGCACGGGGGGAGCCTGACTGAGGGAAAGGGTCGCTGCCGGGACCCCTGGTACGTCTCTGCGGAGGAGGGGTGGGTGCGGAGGGGAATGCCATGCTGGTGACGGGAAAGCCTTCCACCACCATTCCTGGGCGGGGTTGAGCCGCTTCCCGCTGGGGAGGAGACCGTGTGTGGGGCGGGAGGGGGTGAGGGAAGCGCCCGTGGGCTCCTCCCCGGCCTCTGTCCCTTCGCCGCCGCGGTGAGTGCCGGGGAAGGGCCGGGGTGCGGGCGGGGGACAGGGCTGGCTCCAGTGAGCTCGAGTGTCTGCTTTTCGTAAAGCAAACTTTCTGCGGTACGGGTCAAAGGCTTGCAAGGTGCGAGGGGAAGGGCTGCGCCGCTCCTGAGCTGGAAACTTGGGCGCTCCTTCGTGTTTGCTCAGGAGGGTCCCTCCCGGCCGGGGAGCTGGCGCTGTGTGGCGGGGAGCGGGGCGGGCAGCAGCGGCCGCAGCTCGGCGTGGGGACCGCGCCTTCGTGCGGAGCACAGCAGCGCTGCCCGGCCTGAATGGTGTTCCAGGTGCTGGCGAGGATGTGGTGTTCTGAGGGCTGTTGGGGAAAGGTGGCGAGGTCCCAGGGACGGAGGAGATGGGAGGAATGCATCGCTCCCCTCCTGCCCTGTTGCGTGCCTCGCCGCCCCGTGAGCGGCGCTGGCGGGGTGCAGTGAGCCCTTTGCTTCCCCGAAAGCCGGAGCTCTGGGAGATGCCAGTCCGTGCGCGGGCTCATGCGGCACTCGCTTAGGCCCCGGTGCTTTGCTCACCTGGCGCCAAAGAAGCTGGAAGAGAAGGAGGCGGGAGCGGAGCGCGGGGCAGGATGGTGCTCCGTGGCCTGGCCATGATTCCATCAGTTCCGTGATTCCATCCGCTGCAACTTTCCGTGTTTCACAGGATTCACTGCTGGTTAAATGGGAAAATAGTGAATGACAGTAGAAAAGCAGTTCCATGTTTATACACAATAGTAAATTGCCGCCTCCCCCTCTGTCTCTTAACAAACAAACAAATATCACCAACATTTCTCTTGTTGGAGAAAGTTTCTTTGCTTTCTAGTAGTGGCTCCTTATTATTTATTGATCTTTTCCCACCGGGAAGGAGTTACAAGGAAGCCGCATGAAGTCTTCCTGACAGGGGCATCCAAGCACTATATATGAAGTTCTCTTTCTGTGCAACAGAATCTGTTAAGGGATGCAGGAACAAAACCTGTGAGGGATGTGAATATTTCTGTCAAAGTCTGTGCCTTTTAAAGAAAAGCTTGTCATTTTGGCAGATGGAGGCAGAAATAATTTCTTCTGTGTTCTTTTATATCTGTTGCTCTTCAGATAACTAGGGATGCTTACAAAAGCTTATGATACAGTCAGAAGAGAGAGAAAGGGGAGGGAGGAAAAACCACTGAAAGATGCTGATCTCTGTGACCCTAGAACAATGAAAGCACAGGAGTTGGAATGGATTTACAGGAACGTGATGTTAACATGGCTCCCTGGGCATTTATCGACATCTGTAGCATCAGTGATGATAGTTGAAGATTGTGAAGTGGGGTGTGATGAGTATGCTTTAATGCACACAAACAGAATAATTTAAGATCTGCACAGGGACTCTGTAGAAGCTCTACCAACACACCTTTTTTCTATAATAGTAAAAGGCTATTTTTTAGTACCTTTGGGAATACATCACATTGCTTCTCATCAAACATGCAGACTTTTTGTGTAGCACATGTGCCCGTTTGCCTCTGATCTCTGCATATTTTTTACTGTTCCTGAACTAAGTAAAATAGCGGAAGTTCTTTTAAATGTGAGAGCTGCTCTATGGAAATAGGTGTTTTATTCACTTATTATAGTCAAAGGCTAACTGCTGTTGCATGCATGACATCAGATGTGGAAAATCAGTCCCTTTTCTATCTCTCCCAATGATAGCAAAAAGTTGAATTTATGCTGGCCTGATGGAGTCCAGATTACCAAGCACAGGAAAATTTCCAGTTCTTGCTGTAATGACTGTGTAGTGAGTAACTGGCACTGTAAAATAGCTTTTCTCAGGAAACAAGTCTGACTTTGAGACACAAAGGGCATAGGGCTCCACCTCGTGTGAAATGGAGCATTGTTTTCATACAGCCACCTCTGGAAGAGTGATTGTGTTTTGAGTGCTATGGACAGAGGGCTGTGCTGGTGGGGACTCCACTAGCCCTGGGCTGGCACTCAGGTTTGTGTGTTTCACTGTTGTCCTGCCAGAGCTGGCTACTAGGTAACGTGTAAATCCTGAAGATATTCCAGCTACTGGCTGCAGGTAACTAGGTAAGTAGCACGGGACTTTATTTCACAGGAATTTAGAGGAACAGTTCTTGTCAGAATAGCAAGGCTGCAGAAGAAGTAGTATTGACTGAGTTTTCACTTCTTCAGAATATTCTAGATTGGTCTCAAATCAGTTGCTTTAAGGGACAGTTGTTAATTAAGTTGCTCCTTGTATTGCCTTTACTGCATCATCCTACACAGTCCCTTTGGGAGCAGCCAGCTCAATAAAATCAGTAGCTGACCCAAAAGTTGAAATGGTTTTTAGCTGTTCTGTAAGATCCTTCAACTTTATCTACAGCATTTACCTTTGATAAGACCTTGTTGCAATAAACCAGCACATTCTTTGCTGCCAGGGGTCTTGCAGCACTGAAACAGGCATTGCAGTTTTGTTAGAAGAAAGAGCTAGGAGATCTTAGTAAAAAGAGGATGTGAGGAGGGCTGGGCCAGGAGAAGTAGAAATGTATATATGCTTGCACAATGCTGAGAGTAGAGGGAACTTAGAGGAAACACGAGATAAAAGTGCCAGTGCCTTCATGCAGAAGGCATAGGCGCCACTGCAGCTTACTGACATGGGTTGTACAAAACCTTGCTGGAAGTACTGATGCTTTTACCGTACCTCTTACTATGACAAATTTCATTTCCCTTTTTCATTTCCCTCATTCCTGGCCTGATCCCCATCTTGGTTCCTCTTTTTATTCTCAGTGGCACAGGTTTACGATAGCACTGATTGCACGTTTGCTGTTGCTTCTCATATCGCTTCAATCCCCATCAACATTCCATTTGGCCAAGACCCTGTCTTCCCTTTCTTCTTGGCTTTTACAGTTGCTGGGTAAATATTCTGCTCTCAGGTTCTTTTTAATTCCTTTTAGTCTGTTTCCTGCCTTCTTCACCTGATGGACTTGCTGTCCTCAAAACAGTTAACTGCATTTCCTCTCCAACATCATTGGCAGCCTCTTCAGTAAGTAACTGGGTTGGTTTTTTTTTTATTTTTTCCTCTTAGGAAAACAAGAAGTCCATTCTGTTCCCAGATAGGAAGCTTTTCCCCATGAGTGTTTCTCCTGTTGTCTCCCCATACCAGACTCCTGTTTCACTCAGCTATTATCTGTCTTGTCTGTCTCCATTCTTCCTTAGGTGTTCTGTTATTTCAGCTACTCTGTCAAGCTTGCAAATCTTTCCCTTTTTCTTGCTCATTTTTCCAAACAGATGTGTTCACAAGCTGTTGCTGTTAGAACAGGTGATCTGTTTTGACCATAACTTGTAAAAGCCTTAAGGTGTCTTTCGGAAAAATGATTTTATTCACTTCAGCCCTTTCAGAAATGGAATGCAGTACACTGAGGTGTCTCACATAAATGAGAGATGTCTCATGTATGTATCAGTCTTTTCTAACAGCATCCCCATGACTGATGCAACATCAGTCACAGGAATTGCACTGGAATTGAATCCAGCATCTGGAAGGCCCAAGATAAGGCAAAGAACATGGTGCTTTCAATGCCTGTTTATAAGCTGCATAAGCATTTAGCTTTAAACATACCAGATATGTAACCTACCATTGTAAAACTGACAGATCCTTCCAAGAGACTTAGTAACCTGTGTTCCCTTGCTGGAAAACTCATAGTGAAGCACTATGGAAGCTGGGACTCTTTCTAGAAAGAGATGTGATGGGCTTGCAGATAAGCTGGAGACCTCATGTTGTCACACACTCATGTTGCCTCATGTTTTTAAAACCACCACCAAAAAAAACCCAACAGCAAAAAACCACCCCAACACAAAGAAAGCCCTAGTGAAACAGAATCATATGTGTCAAGTTTCTTCATACAGCTGATACACTTTGATATGAAGGAAGTCTTTCAGCACCATTTAAAATGTTCAGCTCTTCATCTGGTATGAATTTTCTTAGTCTCTGAGTGATGGAAATTTCCATTTTTTCTTACTAGAAAGGACTGATGAAAAGTACTAAGTACTCCAGTACTGGATGGTGTGGGGGTTTACATTAAATTTAATATTTGCATTGAAAATATCACTGAGTACATCATCATGCACAGAATTCATATTGTGAATCCTGACTTCCCTGCTTGGCATTTTTGTTCTTTCTTGTTTTCTCCTCGTGTTTAGCCTCACTTTATATTCCTTTTTGCTTGGTTTCTTGTTTCTGCATTCTCCTGCAGATCACCCTGTGTGAAAGGGAACATGCTCTGTCCTGCAGCATTTGTATGCACACCCCTTCCAGTAGAAACCATGATGTGTAGTGACTTGGATATAGTCAGAGGCAGGGCAGACATCTTTTGAGACCTTCTGGTCATTCCTTATTTTTCATGTTCTGTCGTGCTGCTGTATTTCGTTTTTCTTCTCTTATTCTCTTTGTAGATGGAACTGAAATAGTGAAGAAAATACTTCTATTTGGTTTGTACACTTGACAGGATGTTGGTTCGTTCTTACAGTTTTCTGAGTATTTGTCTCAGTTCTTCTTACAAAGTAGGAAGAAATAAAATGCATTAGAATAATGTGGTCCTAGAATAGCCAAAGCAAGCAGGGAATGTTGGGTGGCTGGAATATCTTGAAAGAATAGGGTTAATACTTTTATTGCACATTTTAAGATGATGCTATCTCTTTAACTAAAGCCTACAGAAGTTTAGGACTAAATGATGTTTTCAACATGCTTGGTCTTTATTTATGGAATGAGCTTTCATGAACAAAGAGATGGGCCAGTGTGGCTTCTAAGAAGCTGAGTGACTCAGAAATCAGCCACTTCCTCGGGTGGGTCATCTGAATGGGGTAATGAAAGGTTGATTTGTCTGAGTAGATGCAGTCACTTACTGATGTGGTAAGAAATTCAGATCACTTGGTTACATTCTGTTTGTTTGAAACAGTTTTGCTGTTTTGGGAGTTGGCTGTGACCCAGAACAGTTATGCTGGGGATTTGCCAGGTCTCAGCCCTTGGAGAGCCCGACTCTTAATGCAGTTATCTGCATCCATGCGGGTCAGCAACCATAAGTTGGGGCCTGTTGGGAAATCCGAGGAGCTAAGCTGGTTTGCCCTGCTGGTTTGAGTGTAGATAGTTAGTATCACTAAAATGCAGTAGCATAAACCGTGTCTTTCTCCAGCATCAAGCAGGAGAAGCTTCAAAGATGCAGAGAGCAGCTTCTGATACAGAAAATCCATAGAAGTGAGATTGTTCCAGTAGCAGGTCACTTAGAATAATCTGTGAGCTGGCAGGGCTCAGTTAAAGCTTGACAGGGGAATGCTGGGGAGCATTTGAAAAAGTTTGTCATCACTGCAATATCTTGGGAAATTGTGAGAATTTTGCAGCAGCAGAGTTGGCACATCTACAGAATTGTTGAAGGGTTTTGTCTTTTGATTTTGTTCATATGACTGTAATCAGAATCTAAGAACATTCTTCCAGATGTCCCTTGACCTGCTGACACAACAGTATGTTTTAACTGTTGCTGAGGGTTGTCAGTCATTTGTGTTGATCATGCAGATTCTCATTGTCTGTGAGGAGGTAATTGAGTTGTGATCTTGGCAAAAAAATTAGCTTCCTGCATGGGAAATTTTATGTGCAAGTTGGTACCTAAATAGTACCTAAATGAACTTGCTGTTGAATTGTAATTACAATGTAACTTCATGCCTTCTGTATGGTGGGCACATTAACTACAATTGCAAGAAGCCCTGCTTTAGTAATACAATAGAGAGCAGTCTAATCCTGATTCTTCTTGCTTTATGCCTCGTAGAGAAAAACAGGAATAAATGGACATCTAAAAAGAGCACCTGAGAGGTGGTCTAAAGAACGAGGGCGTACACTGTGTGTATATTTGCAGACAAGGAGAGAGCATTCGTGCTAAAGAGTATGGATTCAAAATAACATCCCTCCTGGTGTTGGTGAACCTTGTGTCCTAAAGTAAACTCTTTTCACTACTTTAGCTTAAACTGCCTCAGAGTTCACAGGGCCCTGCTTTCAGGAACAGTATTATATTTGCAGCACTTTACACAGTCTCTTGTTGTAACAACGAAAAAAGCAGAGTGAATTGCTACTATAAATTAATTCCTCCTACAAAATTAATTGCTATGAAGTATAATTTTATTCCGTTTATTTCCTTGTCCAGATTATGTTTGGACAGATGCCCTGCTTTGACAACTGAAACATGAAAAGCTCATAAAAAATATTAAATTATGCACTAGGAACAGGTAGTTAATAAAGCAGCTGCAGTGGTGGTGTTTGAGGCAACCTAGGGTAAAAACTGGTACAGGAGGGAGACTGCCTGTTGTAGATATTTTACTTTTCAAAACCTGAACATATAAATGGAAGTACCTAAGGAAGAAATATTAATGAAAAGTTGGCCATGATACAGACAATTTGGGAGTATTCTGGGATGTCTAATTGAAGGATGTATGTGCATAGAATAAGATTTAAACTGAGGTTCTGTACAATTACTTTTTGCAGGCTCAGTAATACGAAGGACAGATTTCTTGTTTGCCAGAAGTTAAATCCAAGCTGACCTGTCACTACAAATGGACAGTTTTTCAAAGATGAGGCTTGGTGGAGCAGCTTCTTGGGATCTCAACTATGGAAGTCCAACTTTGTGCTAATGTGGACATTCCTGTGAAAAAACCTCCGGGAGCAAGCCCTCAGTCCTTCATTGCTTTGCTGAAGGTTCACCGAGAGCTTCTGGTCAGCAGGATCCGAAACACGCAGTGTTTGATTGATAACTTGATTAAGAACGACTACTTCTCCACTGAAGATGCAGAGATTGTTGTCCAGTTTCCTACTCAAGCAGATAAGGTATAATTTTTTTTTTTCTCTAGCCAGTGAAGCTTTTGGTTACTTTCAAAAATCACCAGATTTTAAGGGTTTATCTGACAATTTTACAATCTAGTGTGTATTCTAATCTTTGTTATTTTGGAGTTTTCCCACCCCATTCTTCCTGGATGAGTGTCTCCAGCTGGCACTGCTGGTTATGCCCGTTGGCAGCTGTAAGAACTTAGCAGGGTGATAAATGCTGTTCTGTCCCTCCCAGCTGCAGCTTTGTCCTCTGATAAAGAGGTGGCCACGTGGCTGTTAGAGTATAGCAAGGAAAATCTGCTTTAGGATGCTGCGGGACAGTGTCCTGCTTTAGGAGAGACAGAAATGAAGTGTTATTTTAGGAGGTACTGATTGTCGTCTGTATGAACACCTTCCTTTCTCCTTAAAGACCTATATGTACGTTGTAAATGTTTCTATGGAAAATTGATGTATCCTGGCATATTTGGGGTTTTAATTCATCTTTGGGCATCAGTAGATACACAGTTGGTCTTTGCATCATAACTTGAAACAGTTGAGGAGATTGTTTCCCAGACCAACCAGTCAGGCAGCATCAGAGCCCTCTCACAGTTAGGGGCAGGCAAACCATAAAAAATTCAAAGACCTTGGACTTCACCAACAGTGCAGATTTTCATAAAATAATCATTCTTGCTGGCATGTTGAAATGGTAACACAGTGCTCACACTGTGTAGGGTCAAAGCTGAATAAATGCACACTGTATGATTATCTCAATTTCTTATTGTTCAGCATAAGAGGCACAGTTGTTGTACCAAAGCTGAGGGGGAGGCCGTGCATCAGGAGTCTAAGCAGAGACAGAGAGCAGGCCACAGTAGCATAAGTGAAGTGGGCTCTGTGGGAGCTTCTCTGGAAGGCATAAAATTGCTTTTTAGAGCATACAAATTGTCAGAAAAAGCTCCATGTGTTTGCTGTGCTGCATGTACATCACCCTGGTTTAAGCTCACAAGAGACCACAGTCTCTGGAAACCCTCTGTCTGGTTTAGAACTGCATGCTTCATTCATTTCTAGCAAGGGGATGCCGACATTAGGGATGTGTCCCTGGATGATTGCTCTGTCTTGCCGAGGGTGTTGTTCTAGGACTGCCTTGTACTGGTGCACAGAGATCACCCTCTGCCTCGCCCGTGGAGGTGACACTTTGTGCTGAACTGCTCCAGCCACTGCCTGCTAGCCATTAGTTTTGGTAATAACTGCAGGCAGCGAGGCCCTTGTACAGAGAGAGCCTGGAGAACCGAGTTGCTGTGTTGGAAGGAAAAGTTGTAGGATTTTGGCTCAGCGTTCAGATCCAGGGAGGGATTCAGCCTACCCTGCTCTGGAGCTGGCTGGATCCTGAGGAAAATCCAAATGTGACTGGAGTATTTACAAAACAGAGGGTGAGTTTAGGACGCTGAGAAACCACCTGTACTTTCGTTTTAAACTGCTCAGGATTTAAAATACACTGTCTAGCCAAGCAGAGTAAATCCTTTGGGGTCCCTCTTGAGGAGTGGTATTTATCCATTTTGTTGCTGGTTAGTGTGATTGAGCTACATGTTCAGACCTTAACTTGCAGAACCAACTCTCTCACAGCATTCAAACACAAGTGGCAGTTGAGTTTTGTGATAGTTCCAATTCAGAGCTAGATTTTGATTTCAGCTTTTTGGAGCACCAGTTTTGATTTTGGCCCCCTGCTCCAGTCCAGAAAGGATCCTAAAGCAGTTGACAAGTATTGCTGTGATAAAATGCTGTGTATCAATGATCTTTTCTGTGGTGTTTTTTCAGGTTCGCAAAATTCTTGATTTGGTTCAAAGCAAGGGAGAGGAAGTTTCAGAATATTTTGTCTATGTCCTGCAGAAAGTCACTGATGCTTACTATGAACTTCAGCCTTGGCTGGACGGAATAGGTTACAAGCCTTCAGAGAATATTTGTAGTAAACCTGTGGTAAATACAGATCCAGGTAAGGTCACACATCTCTATCCCTTCCCTTGGAACTGCCCTGCTGTGTAGGAAGCTCCAGCCAGGTGGCAGGAGAGCAAGAGTTCAGGCAGGCACAGCCAGGGAAGATAACTGAGTGCTTGCTAGCAGTGGCAGGCAAATTAAAAGGCACACTGTATAGCACAAGGGTGACGTTGATAAATCGCATCCTACTGCATTTGTTTGTGGGTATGTAACACAATGGCAGAGCCACCTTGTGCCAGCTGTAGTATTCTCTAGGCCTCTACTACAATTTATTAGCAACAGTTTTGGCCGTGGACTAGCCAGTATTTCATGATGAGAACAGTTAAACAATGAGGCAGGTCGCCCAGGGAGGCTACGCAGTCTCCACGCTTGGGGGTTTTCAAGATCCAACTGGACAAAGCCCTGAGTAACCTCATCTGATGCCAGAAATGATCCTGTTCTCAGCAGGAGGTAGGACTAGACTTTCTGAAGTCCCTTCCAACCAGAATTATTCTGTCATTCTAAATGATGATTTTTAGCAACCCTAAAAATTAGAGTTTAATGCAGAGATTATTTCCTCTGGAGAGGTTCTTCCATAGTACATAAATATAAGAATTATTTTGTCCCCATCCGAAGCAAAGTTTGTTGAAAACCACAAGCCAACGTTGCACAATAACTGAGATTCTCTTTTTTTTTTTTGTCATCTTAGAAAAAGTCTTTTGAGGTGCCTGGCACTTCGTTTCTAAAATGCATGGCTTCTATTTGCGATAATATAAATGACTAAAGAAGTTAGGAAAGGGTAACCACCTACCTGATAGAACTGCAGGTAGAATATGAGTACAGTGAAATCAGTGCTCAACAACTCCAGCAATCCTTTGCAGGGAGTTAAGAAGCCTTTACCAAAGGGTCAGGGGCTTGGCTTTGAATCTCAGCTGAAGGATTGCAGCCCCTTAAACCAATGCATCAGTACTGGCTTTCAGGAAGTGATGGCTCACATGTGACCTTTCTTTAGCACCTCAGTTTCCCAAGTGAGTCGTGATGGCAGCACAAACAGAATTAATCTGCCAAAGGACTCTTTTCACATTAGAATTACTTTTGTTTATTACCCCCTCTGAGTTCCCAAAGAGGTGGGTCATTGTATGCATAGATTTTTAAATAATAGTCTCTTTAATAATAGTTCACTGTCTTTTTAGTTAGCAGGTACTGCCAGAAACTCAGACATGAACTGGGACGGGACTCCAAGTTTGTTATGTTGTATGCTCAGAAGGAGGAGATGCTGCTTGAAGAAATCTACTCCAACAGTATTATGGAGCTGGTCAGTTTTACCAACGAGAGTCTTGGCCAGGTGGGTCAATTAGAAGCCCTTTTTGATGATGAAGTTGGGCTAATTAATGAAGATGGAGAGACTGTTTATGTCTACGGTGATGCAGGGATTGGAAAATCCATCTTGCTGCAAAAGATACAAAGCCTTTGGGCCAGAAAAGAACTGGACATAGGGGCCAAGTTTTTCTTCCGTTTTCGGTGTAGGATGTTTAGCTGCTTCAAGGAGGATGAAGCCATATGTTTGAAAGACCTGCTCTTCAAATATAATTGCTTCCCAGACCAGGACCCCACAGAAGTGTTCCATCACATCTTGCAGTTCCCTCATACAGTTCTTTTCACTTTTGATGGTTTTGATGAGATCTATTCCAACTTTGATCTCAGCAGCGTACCTGAGATATGCTCACCCAATGAACCCATCCACCCGCTGGCACTGCTTGTAAGCCTTCTCAGAGGAAAGCTTCTTAAGGGGTCCAAGAAAATTCTTACTGCCAGGACAGGAACTGAGATCCAAAAAAACATCATTAGGAAAAAAGTGTTGCTCCGTGGTTTCTCCAGGAATAACCTGAAGGAATACACAGCTACGTTTTTCAAAGATGAGCGGCGACGAGCATTGGTATCAAGCCAGCTGGAAGCAAACCCAAATCTCTGCAGTTTGTGTTCAGTGCCCTTATTTTGCTGGATTATCTTTAAATGCTTTGAGCACTTCCACTCCATGTTTGACAGCCACGAGCTTCCAGACAGTTCTGTTACATTAACAGATGTATTTTTGCTCATGATTGAAGTCCACCTGAACCGATCTGTGAAAACAAGTTTGCTGAAGAGCAACATCAGGAGCCAAGCAGAAATGTTCAAATCAAGAAAGGAAAGTCTTCTAGCCTTGGGTAAAATGGCATACAAAGGGATGGAGAACTCTTCCTTTATCTTTGAGCAGGAGGAAGTCTCATCGGCAAACATCTCTGAAGAAGATTTGCAATTGGGCTTCCTCAGGACAGTTAAAAATTACAGTGGCTGTGACAGTCAGGCCACTTACGAGTTCTTGCACTTAACCCTTCAGTCCTTCTTCACAGCTTTGTTCTTGGTTATGGATGAGAAGGTGGGTACCAAGGAGTTACTTGAGTTTTTCAATGAATGTTCTTTCATGGAGACTGCCCAGCCCACTTGCCTCCGTATCCCCTGGTTGAAGAAACAATTAGCAGGGAAGGATCCTTTCCAAAATAAAGAACACTTTAATTTTACCAACATGTTTCTTTGTGGCCTACTTTCTGGATCCAGGCAGAAGCTCTTCAGCCATTTAGTTTCGCCTGCGGTCATTAAGAGGAAGAGAAAAACACTCATCACATACCTTGGGGAGAGCATGAAATCCCACCTGAAAGGCTTCACTCGGTCCAGGCTGACAAGCTACAATCAGGTGCAGGTGCAGCCCAACTTTGTGTGGATGCTGAGGTGCCTGTACGAGACGCAGAGTGAGAAGGTGGGGAGGATGGCAGCCCGCCGCATGCACGCCAACTACATCAAGCTGACCTACTGCAACGCCTGCTCTGCGGACTGCAGCGCCATTTCCTTTGTTGTGCACCACTTCCAAAAGCGCCTGGCTCTGGATTTGGACAACAACAACATCAATGACTACGGAATAAAACAGCTGCAACCTTGTTTCAGCAAGCTTGCAGTGATCAGGTAGGATCACTGTATGTAAGCAGGTCCTTGCGTATTCTTGGTTTATTCTACAAATTGGGGGGCTGAAGGAATTGATCTCACAAGTGGAGAAAGATGAGGATTTTTGCTGCTGGAAAGTAATGCTTCAGATCTTCTGAAATCCTTGTTCATTTAGTCACAGGAGCAGAGATAAGCTTTGAACTTGGAAACCAAAATGGAGAGGGTGGTAAGAAGTCCTTAGAAGTGCAGACTGTTTAAAGCTGTAGGTTTAGTTAGCTCCATCTCAAATTGTTTTGTCTCAGAAGAGGATTATTGTGAGAGAAGGTGCTTAAGGGAAAAAGAAAACATACGAGCTTCCTCCGTTATCTGAAGATTGCCTGAGGCCATCTCTGCCTTTGGTCATAAGGGCATATTTGCCATAACCCTTGATCAGAAGCTCTGAATTTGTTGCTTTTGCATCCTGTCAAAATGTCTGGCTTTCAAAGGACAAAAGCTATCATGTACATCCATTAAAGGATGTGGTTGACGCCTTCAGATGTGATGTTTCCCTGAGGTGATGTGAAAAGAGGACATGGCTTGGTGTAAACAGGGAAAACTAACTCGACCTCTAACATCACAGGTCAGATTGTTTCACCTCCAGCCCTTTGAGATTGTACCAGGTAGCTATATCTTATTTGTCCAAACATTTAGGTGCAGAAAATCAGGAACTTCATATATTTTTTTTTGAAACTCCTTCAGCCTCATGAGAATGTTTTTTTAACAACTGGATTTATTCTTCCTGTTTGGCTGTGCTTTGCCTTGTTTTCCTCTAGGAATAAATCAAAGCCAGTGATTCTTGTTTTTTTCCCAGATATTTGCAACTTGACTGGGTTATTTGCAAATTTCCCAAGAGAAAGCAATAAGGAAACTCCCGAGGAAAATGTGTAATTACGTAAGACAAAACAAAGAAGAAAAGGCCAGCCTTCCATTCTCTGTGCCTACCATGTGATCATGCCATTCACAGTGTGATCCTAACATCATCCCCAGCACCAAAACAGTCTTTTAGGTTGCCCTTTTGTCTTTGTGGATCTTCAGATGCTGGAACTTTTATTTCTAATGAGCAATTTCTGCAGGCCAGGAAATGTTGTTTCCAACAGCTTAACCATTCCTTTCAAAGAAGCAGACTGTTCTGATCTGTAGAAATTGGCTGATCTCTCCTGAGTGCTGGTGCATTCCAAAGGGACCAGGTTGCTAACCAGCAAAGGCTAGGGAGCCTGTTGGTGATAAGGGACACTCAGCAGGAAATCTTCAGCTTCTGAGTTTGTGTCCAAACTAAATGTGGTCAAAATGTTTTCATAGGGACAGCTTTGCCCAGAAAATACGATTCATGGCAATTGAAATGCTTCACTTGAACCTGTCTATTTAGTGGAAATGAAAAAGCTTGAGAAGTTACAAAATAACCCCAAAACAAACAAAAAAAACCCAAAAAAGCCAAAACAAACAAACAACAAAAAAAAACACCCTAAAACAATTGTGAGAAGCATTTTTATTCTGTGAATGACTGACATTGATTTGTTTCATGTCTGGCTGGGACAATAAAATTAGAAACATCTAGCACACCCATGGGAGCACAGTTCTGTTTTCTGGCCAGGGCTTTTCACAACCTTTATTTGGTGAAGCCTGAATGTGTTGTGACTTTCAAGATGCCTGGCTTGTGCTACGTACTCAGAGAGAAGACTGCAAGACTAGTAGTTTGGACAGCTTGCTTTTGCTAGGGTGTTAAGCAGACTTTCTTCCTGAAATCACAGTAAGCACAGGAGGAGGGCGAGATGTTTATCTGGTGGCTGGCTTCCTACATTTTATTGTTCTCAGTTCTGTGGACAGCTTCCAGAGCATTACCTAGGAGATCTGGGGCTTTCCGATTTTAATCAGTTTTGGAGTGAGCCACATGAAGCTGAGCTCATATTTCCCTTAACAGCTTTTAATATGTGGCATAAGGACCTGTTAAAATATCAAAGGAAAATGCATAGGCCTCCAGTCACTTGTTAACTCACGGGTTATGAACATTTGTAATACGTATTGATTCAGACTTTTCATTGCCTTCCTTCCAGGCTCAGTGTAAATCAGGTCACAGATCACGGCGTAAGGATCTTGTATGAAGAGCTCTCCAAGTACCAAATTGTGTCTTTCTTGGGGTATGTACCCAGCTGGGAGCAAAACACTCAGCAGTGATACCAGAAAATAAAACTCTAACGCTGTCAGTACTGACACAGCAGAGGTGGGGTGGGAACTGCAGTTACCTCCTCATTTAAGCAAAGCAGCTTTTTGTGTCCGAAATTATTCTGTAACAGTTCGCTGGGACAAGGACCGCAGCTTCCTCTCCCATCACACTCCCTCACAGCCTCCTGCTGGCATCAAACCCCCCTGTGAGCCTGTTGACTACTGTCAGGTTACTGAACTGTGTGAGCATGCTGATGTTTATACCAACAGCCTTCTGCTGTGGAAGGGATAGACTGCAAGCAAGAGGGCATGCGTAGTTATAGTCTGCTGTTTCCTCTGCTGTAAACTGATTTATTTCAACTATGCAAAGCAGACACAGATTGCTAGAGACTGGTGTCAGGAACATGCAGTTTCAAGTGCCATGTTCATGATACCAATTTCTTTCAAGAGCTTAATTAGTTCTTAATGAAGTTGAAGCTGGAAGGCACGTTAGCTCTGATTTCCTGCTCTTGGTTAAGTAGCTATATAAAAATGACTTTTTGAAAGGTGAACATGAATACCAAGAACAGCTTTTTTCCTCCAGTGCCCTAATGTAAGTAAAACTCCTCAGGTATCTGCTCTTCAGTAATATTTGCAAGGGGATTTTATGACTTTTAAAAGACCAAAAGTACATTATGGTGTTTTGTCTTTTGACTTACCTTCTGGCAATATTATTTCTGTACTAGCACAGGAATAAAGGGAAGCTTTGTTTGCTAGTGGAGACCATTTATTTTAAAAATTATATAAATATTCATGGTTTGCAGTCTGATCTCCTTATATTTTATATCTAGCCCATGACTATATGAATTATGTATCAAAATAGAAATACAAGCAACTGTGAATATGTACAAAGCCATACAGAAAAGACAGATGCTATGTGTGCATCATAAAACATTCAGGTTGTAAATATTTAACAGCAGTAATAACCTGTTTTTACCAATGTGATTTTTCTTTAAGCTTATACAACAATCAAATCACTGATGTTGGAGCCAAATATGTTGCAAAACTAATTGAAGAGTGTTCAAGCCTGGAATATGTTAAGTATGTTGGATTTTTTTCCTTTCTACAGTATCCTAATTAAGGTAAAACAACTTGAAAGGGGATGGAGAGTAAAAGAAAAAAAAAGACAAAAATTGTATTTGAAATAAAATATAATTTAGGTTCTAGTTGTATGTTTGTTTTGCAGTAGTCTAGCAGAGGATGGCAGCAGGTAAAACTCTTGAATCCATGGTCTTTTCTGGAACATAGTAGTAAGTTAAAGGAGTGCATGAGACCTGCTCTTTATCTAAATCCGGTCTGACCACCTGAGCGAGGCTTAAGATGTGCGTGGACCTTGCTGCTGCTTCCAGCAGGCAAATTCCCTTGGGTTTAGTACCAAGCTTTTTAGTGCCTGATCTTTTCTGGGCCACTGAGGTCAGGTTGTGCTGGTGTCATACCTCAGCTCTGGAATTCCCCAAATTCACTTGGCGAGCTGTTCCCTTTAATTCCTGGAACTTCTCCACATAAGAGTGTCTGGCCATGCAGATTGGGTGGACATAAAGGTAGATCATTAACCAGTGGTTTAATTGTGACCATAGCAGAACCCAGAGGTAACTGCAGCAATGTCAGCTTCTGGAGGGAGTGTAGGAACAGGCAGCCAGGGACTCTTGGGTTCTAGTCCTTGTTCTGCCACTGACTTGGTCTGAAACCCCACTCGAGCCTCATCCCTCCTACTTGAAATTTTTGCAGAATTTTGAAAGGCAGGAGCACTTCTGTTCTTTCACTGCTTTGACAGCGCTTTCCTTATTTAATGTAGCTTTCACAAAAAAAAAGCCTGTTGAAAGATGGTTGCTTTCAGGCTACATAGTAACCCTAGAGATTATTTTGAGATAGAGTGCACATTTCATGTGCCCAAAGTCAGCCAAACAAGACAGTTTTATGTAAATGTAGTGGCGTGGGCAGGGTGGGGGGAGGGTTGGGGGTTTGGTCTGTTCTTTAAATCAATCTATATGCAATTATCTCTCCCTTGAACTCCAGCCATTTGATATCCACATAGGCCAAAAATTGAAAAGGCCTTGTGTAAAATGCCAGCCAGAGACTGACTGCTGCACTGACCTATGCCACTGCCCAGAGCCTGCGCTTACAACAGAAAGACTTGAAATTTTTGCGGTCTGTGCTTATCAGCTGCAGTCTCCTCTGGAAGCACACAGTCGAGAAATATTCTGTTCCCTGTGGCATCATGAAACCTGCTGCATGTAATTCATGAGCTCTGTAGCAATTGCTGATACTATGAATTATATTAGAAGCAAGGCCAGGGTTCTTGCCCTGAGAATCAGTTCCTAAAGCTCATTTCTGACATATTGAGCACCAAATCCAAGACTATACTGCAATACTTCTGATTTGGAGGGCTGACATGCAAAATATGCAAAAGACAACATAAAATTATGTCTCGTAGTCAAAGGTCAAGTGCCTGCAGTGTTTTTTCACTCTGGGTTAATCTTTGATAACTGCAGGTAACCTCCAGAGTTAATTAGCCTTAAATACTTGTGTGGCTTTCTGAACTGGTGTTCTGATAGCTGTAAGTGATGCACCTCATCAATTTATGTATTTTGTGCAGAATAGGAGCAAACAAAATAACAAGTGAAGGAGGGAAGTGCCTTGCCCAGGCCATCCAGAAGAGCAAGACAATGTTTGAAATTGGGTAAGTTCAGTGCTAAGGAGCAAAACATAGGGCTTGATATTGGCCAGGCACCTGTAAATTCCTTAGGGATTCCTTTTTTTCCATGCTTACCTTCTCTCCTCCTGTTATTCCTTCCCTCCTCAACAGCAGCATTAGAACAAATGATTGTAGAGGCATAGCCACATTTTCCATGAAAAGGGAAGGCTGCTTTGTTGTTCTTCCATCCACATGATGTTTGGTTTGGGTTTTGGCATCTGTTTTTTTCTTTTTCACTGTCCTGACAGAACATTAAATGAGAAACAAACAAGCAAGAGGACAGTATGTAGACATATGCAGACACTTTCTTTATGGCAGCACAGCTCCTCTAGAGATACTTGGTTATTTTTAAGTCTGTGTGGTTTTATGACAATTGGCACTGCATCTAGTTACTGAGTGTCATTTTTACAGCTGTCAAACCTTCTGCATCACATCCTGATAAAGTTGTGATCTGGGAGAATAAAAGGGAATTCACATCATCCTTTTCTCTTAGGCTGTCCCTAACTAATAGCAAAGTGCTATTATTGGAGAGAGGTCTGAATGTACTCCAAACCTTTATTTCCTGCCCTGTTTCTCAGGAAAGATGCTACATTTGATTTATTTTTTCCCCCTTCTGGCAAATCCCAGTTTCTCTTTTCACTCTACAGAAGAACACATTCCTTAAAATTTAGTACTTGAATACATGGAATTAAAACCTCTGCTTGGCCATTGTCAAAATCACAGCAGCCGTGAAATATGAAAATCAGATTTGCACAATCAGATTTTCAGATTTCTGGCATTTAGACATGTTGTTCTACAACATTTCACAAATACAGTGAGCAACATGCACACTTCCATATTGCTGGGTCTGCTGTCCTGCACTTGCTGTAATTTCAGTGAAGGACTCCTATTTTCTCCTGTGGAGGAAATGATCACTCCAAATGGACTTAGGATAGCTTGGAGAGAAATGTTTAAATAGCAAACTGTACTGGCTCTGAAGGACAAGGAAGTTCTGGGGAACTTACTGGAAGTCCATGTGTTTAGATACCACAGAGCTCAATTGATTTTAAAAGAGCTGCCAACTAATTACCCATAAGCTGAGTGTGGCTCTGAGTCATCAAGCCAGGATCCCTGTAAAAAACCCAACATCTTCGACCTCAGCAGAGGTGTCTTCAAACCTCATAATACAGGGTGAATTTTCGAAGTGGTTAGCCTGCATAGAAAGGATTTGACTAGATAATCCTAGTCAATGTTGATCAAATCTCTCCAGCTTGTACCATGTTATCTTCTCTCACAAAATAACCCTTTGTGTAATCAAGGGTTGTTTTGCCATTGGAAATCTTATTTCTTACCAGCGTGCAGCACAGTGATCCCAAAAGCACTCCTGCTGCAGCAGGCTGTCTCCTAGAGCTGCCTCTGTGCTGTGGCCTGAGGGTGCTGGTGAGTCAGCAGAGGTTACTGGTGCCATGTGCAGGGAGTGGAACATACCTGCCTCAGTGGGGAGGGTACTTGCCTGAAAGGTTTCTCACAAGCCTGAAAGACTGTGAAGTAATCAGGAAGGAGGGGAGGGGAGATAAACAGGAAGAATGCATTGCCAAGAGTCAGTGGGGCAGCACAACTGATATCTCCTGTTCTCCTCTCTTCACTAGGATGTGGGGTAATCAAGTTGGAGATGAAGGAGCAAAGGCATTTGCAGAGGCCCTGAGGAACCACCCCAGGTTAACCAACGTGAGGTAAAGCACCAGCAGAGCCAGGCAGCTCGGTGTAGTGCTGGCTTTTCCATCCTGCTGTGAAGCAATGACTCTTCCCACCAAGTGTTGGCTTGGAATGCCATCTAGTATTGCAGCCTTTGCTGTGCAACCAAGAGGGCCCTGGTGCAAGCAAGAGGCCAGACTGTCAAAAAGCCCTGTGCAGCCTTTAGGCAAGTTAAAAATACCACAGGACTGGCATCCTTTCCTCTATCTGCACCTCCTCCCCTCATGTTGCACTGAGTTCTGGCACTTGTGAAGGCACATGGTCAGTGGGTGCCATTTTATCTGGGAGCATTAACAGAAGGAAGCACCAGCTGTCACAAATCAGGCTCCCAGTGAGCTCATTGTTGACAGTTTCTATTGAGAAAGTGCAGCACCAAAGAACTTTTTAGGCCAGAGTAGATTCGGGTAGGGGCTGGGACATTCTTACATTTGGGCTCATCCTGTGCTCCAGTGGAGCTACACCGCCACACATTCAGTGCTAGTGAGATGTCCTCCTCACTGGAGTTCAGGATCTCAAACCAACTTTCTGGAAGCCATGACACAGGTGAGGTTGGAAGCACAGCAGAAACCAGCAGTGTTAAACAGCCCATTCCCTGCTAGACTTTCAAATGCTTGCTGAGGATTTAAAGATTTAAAGATATTTTGGATTCCCTCCACACAGCTGGAGCACTGGGTTCATGGTGACCCTTTCCATTTGTCTCCCAGTTCCACTGGCCTCCACAGGGAGGGAGCAGGCAAGGCTCCTTAGTTTCCCCACAAGGTGGCACATGGCACTAGTTTCTTCAGAAATACTCTGGGAGTTTGGGGATCTCTGGAGAGTTTATTGCTGCCACTTCAGATCCAGAGATTTCAGAGCTGGTGCCTTGTCCTCTTTTCTGCAAGCGTGTAGTCAAGCTTAAAAATTAAAAGCTGAACAGGTGCAGTGACCTAGATATATTTAAACTTAAAAGCCATCTGAAATAGCCATCTTCCCATAATTGCACAATCCATCCAAACGCATCAGACTTGAAAGAAAACATTTTGAACTTGAATCAGAGCTCAGGGATTCTCAGATGAGAGAAAATATGCTGATGAATGTGTTTGCAGAAAAAAAGAGGAGTAACTGTGCTGTCTCGAGCTTGGGTTTGCTGGCACCTTGTGCAAGGTGAATCCTCTGCTCTGCAGTGTACTTGCTCTTGGCTTCATTTCTCATCTGACCTCCAGCTAATCTTGCTCCATGATTTGAATTCATAGTAAGCACCTGTGGTAGCTTTATGTGAAGACCAAGGGAAGATAATGCCCACTGCATCAGTTTATTTTATTTGCCATTTTTAGGCCCGGTCGTGATGGATGGAGAATATCCAGTTTAAGCTGAAGCTAGGAGGGACTCATGCCAATACATACTTGTGCCATTGCTCTACTTGGTTCCCCTTTCTACCTTTTTTGAGGCCTTGCATTATTTTGAGAGGGGAGATGCTTTTTGAACTCCAAAAGCCCAGAACGTAACTTTAACTGGATGATTTTGCCAATGTCTATCCAAAGAATGAAGGGCAGACTAAGAAATATTTGTGGTTTGTAATGGAAAACATTTACAAGCTCATCTCTCCACACACAAAAGAAGGTGTTGTATTTGGAAGAAGAATGAAGTATTTGGATGCCTGAAGGACTTAAAGGACAAAGTTCCCAGTTCATATCGGGATGACAAATACATGTAAAAACCCATATATTGCTAAACACAACTCTTTGTCCTTGTTAAAAGCCTCAGCTCTCAAAATTACTGGGTGTCAGCCCCATGAGCACAACTCACTGACAGCAAACCTTGTGCACTCAGGCTGCAGCCTGTGAACTGCTCTCACTTGTAAAAGTTGTAAGGGCTCAGTGGTTTGTGAAGAATGTGAACCTTTGAAACACACAAATGCTGAGCTGTACAACTGGGGAGCAGATCATCCAGGATATTCCCTTGTATTTGGCAGTGGGAGAGCCAAGTGGTGCTTAGACATTTGTATCTTTTCTTCACAGTCTTGCATTCAATGGCATCACGACAGAGGGAGGCAAAAGTATTGCTGAAGCCATGCAACACAACGACTCCGTGAGGATATTCTGGTAATTGGCAGTGTGGTCTCTTTCTCCTCTGCTTCCTTTTCCAGAGCAAAATGCTGTTTTATTTCCTCCAATCCCTTCGCCCTTCCTACTCTCCCCTCCTCCTTCTCTCCCTGTGCTTTCCCTATCAGCAAGCTATAAGAGATCCCTCTGGAATGAGTAGTGGATCAGCAGCATGTGTCCTTTGGGATACATTCCAATGACCCAGTGTCATGCCTCACTCTGCTCCCTCCATCTTCCTTTTCCCCTTCTTCCTTTCCCCATCTTCTCTCCTTTCCATCATCTGAAGTCAAGTTCTTTGTCCTCAGTTTTTGCGTCTCTTCAGTGCTGTCTGTACCTTTTCCCACTACACCTCATCCACCTTTTAGACACTAAAGCATCATGAGAAAGTATCACTAGAACATTGCTCAGAGAAATAAAGATCTGATACTCTTGTCTCTTTTTACCTCCAGGGCTTCTCTTCAATATCTCTTTGTGTCCAGCCCCTACAAATTGCTCAGGGCAAGAACAGCACATCCCCCTTTGGCTGTCTAAAGCTAAGTCACAGACAAGCTGCAGAAACAGGGGGCTGAAAAATAATGTTAGCATCCTAAGTGAACATTTTCTCTCCCACTTAGGTTGACTAAAAACGAGCTGGATGATGAGGCAGCAATGAGTTTTGCAGAGATGCTGAAGGTCAACAAGAAACTGGTGCATTTATGGTGAGTTACATTCCACAGTGGCACAAGCTCTTTGGCAGTCACTGCATTAAAGCTTCACCTTCCAAGTCTATGTAGGTCACAGTAACAGCTTCTGTGCATGGTCTGGATGCAGCTGACTGCTTGTAGACAGTTCTAACGGGAAGTTAATAAAGCTGCTGTCTAACATTTGGAACCTGCTTTCATACAGGGAAAAGTTCAAGCTGTTTCTGGTAACTTTCAAACTAATGATTGATTTCATCTCTCCTGAGGGGAACAGTACTGGCCTCAAAATCAAAAGCCAAAAAAAAAAAAAAAAAAAACAAAAAAAAAAAAACCCCAAAAAAAAAAAAAAAAAAACCCAAAAAAAAACCCAGGCAA
>VXBU01012878.1:1670144-1738664 GCA_013400315.1 Bombycilla garrulus
AAAAAAAACAAACCAAAACAAAAAAGACCCCAAAATAAACAAACAAGAAACCCAAACAAAATCCCAGGCAGACAGCTAGAACAGAATAAGGTTATTACAATTCTGTTTGTCATCATGCTATGAAAATAACTCTTCAGCCAAGAACCTACATGACAGACACTTAAATACGTGTCCCATTTGCCCGATGCTTTCTTTTCAGGCTAGCAATACACTGATGCTAGACACTCATCTCCAAGGCATCAATCCCAGGAAACCGGGGATTATTTCTAACAATCACAGTGAGACTTTTTACACTTCTAAGAAAAAGCAGCGTTGGCTTTTCTAATCCAGAGGTTGCCAATGGATGGGGCTGGGCAGATGTGAGCTGTAAAAAAAATAGCCATCCATTCATTTCAAGTGACCAAGGGAACATCAGACATGGAGTCCCTTTACATGCTTTACAAAGACTTGGCTGACCACCCTCTAGCACACTCCCTGTATTAATCCCAGTTCCAGCCCCTTAGGAAGCATGCTGGCTGTCATGGGTGCCAAGTACTCATAGCCTCTTTTAAAAGCAGCAGAAGCTGTGGTGCCCATCACCCTGAAAATGAAAAGGTGGTGGGGGAAGTGCTCGATTTCTTTGTGCACAGCTGCAAATACAATTCACTGAGCAGTTTGGGTTGAATTCAGAATAAAACTTATCCCAGCCAAAGCAGGCATAGTAATTGAGATAAATGTCTTTGTCATGGCTCAGTATTGTGCAAGGGTGTCTGCCAGTGGACAAATTTATATCCTACTTTGTAGATTGCACCAGTGGATACCTCCAAAAGGTGGTGACTTATACAGATGGTTGAACCTGAGGCCAAGTTAAAGACTTTTTCCAGTAGCTGAAAGATTTTACTGTATCCCTTTGCATTTTGATTGGTATACCAAGTGCAGAAACTCCCTTAATGGGAATGTCTCCTTCCCTCCCTCCCTCCCTAAGAGATTGTTCAATACACTCCAATTTTCAGCCTCATCCTGAATCCTGAGGGATTCATGCAACCAGTCACATGGAATGGTACAGCTATGGGGCTCACCATGGTAGACTGAAAGGTGAGTATTGAATTAAGCTAGGCTGATGAGTATTTTTATACCCCTTTGTTCGTCTTTAGCTAGTGGGATGGTCTACAGTGCTTTATAAGAGTTACCTACTGCTTCATCAATTTCACTGCTTGAGGATATTATTTATGGTTTTTTTTTCCTTCCCTAAGCTCAGATGAGACATAATTTATAGCTGGTAAGTTGGCTTCACTGGGACTTGCACCTGTTCATGCCAGAGTCAAAATCAGTGCTTTATTTTCAAAAATCTTGGTCTGATTAGCAAGACTGGAGGATTTGGCAGCTTCTAGATCATAACTGCTAAAACACTAGGCCTGCATGGGGTCTCCACTCAGAATTTTCTGTACATCACTTAAAAATGTATCACAGTCTTCTAAGTAAGAAAGCAGAGCTGAGAGGTTTGTCTGTCTCAAGTACCAAATACCACAATCCCATACCACTAGTGAACAGTTCATAGCAAAAATTTGGCAGCTGTGTAATTAAAGTTGCTCTGTATCTCCAGAATGCAACCACACGCAAGATTAAAAGGAAGAGATTAATACTCTGAGCTCTGTTTCTGCAAGTGGACGTGGGGCATTTGACCACTGCTGTGTACCATTCTTGCAGATAAAATCACAGTCATTTTCTTGGGGCAGACAGCTTTGCCCCTTGATGTCAAGCTGAGCATGGGTTGTGCATGTGATGCAAATTAGTTTGCATGTTAGATTGACTTGAAATGCCTTTTTTTTTTTTAGGCTTATCCAGAATCAAATTACAGCAAAAGGGGTGAAGTGCCTCAGCGAAGCTCTCAAGGAGAACACGACTATTAAAGAAATCTGGTAAAGGTCCCTTTCTCAAAGGCTCACTTTGTAAACTTTCTTTCCCTTTAAAGCCCTACTGGCCTTACTGCTTCCCAGCCTAAAAAATTCAGAGCAAGTTTATGTGAGGCAGGGGTTGTAGTTCCAGCTGTGGATTTCAAACAGGTAAAAAGCCACTGCCATTGAAACATTTCCTTGTGTGTTATGAATGTCAGGCAGTTTTCTTGGTTCACATCTGTCTGTACCACTGCTTTGCAGAACATGTGTGTTTGCAGAATCAGGGCCTGAATTTATAGACCAAGCTTTGCTTGTTGTTTTTATTTTTAAACTCCTGAACATGTTCATGCTTTTCAGGACCTAAATGCCAAACAAGCAGGAGATGGTTACCTTCAATCAGCATTGCTAGTCTGGTTTGCAGAATTTGTGCTTGGATTTTTTTGGGTGGTGCTCCAAACATACTGAAAGTGCTAAGCTACAAGGAGATTAACTTTTCATAGGATTTGTTTGTTTTAGATTAGGTGGGCATCACATAGTCACATGTGTACATTTAAGGCAGAAAGCCAAATACCACATTCCTTCCCTCACCTCAGGGAGCTCAGGAGTCAATAGAACTGAGCTGGTTTTAGCACTGCTGCTTTATTATTGAACATGAAATTTATTTTTAAATATATGTATTTGTTTTAGTGAAAGGACACTGAATTCTTGCTTAGGAAGACAATGACTCACTGTCTGACTAGTGTGTTCCCTGGAGATGTGGAAGAGATACTTTTTTCAAAAGCCACTGTCAGCTCTTGTCTACAGAAGAGGCATCAATTCTTCCCCAGATCATTCTGAATCTTCAGACTGAAATCTCTCTTTTGATTCTGGCCTGAATGTTCAGAGGTATTCATTAATCCATGTAATTTCATAAATCTGAATGGTTTAATGGATTTCAACATTTCCGAGAGCAGCACTTAACCAGGCTGCTCATTTTCAAGGGTGTAAGTATCAATGTACCAACAACTATCTTTATGTAGCCAGAATTGAAAATTTTGCTATCGGTCATTTCACGTTAATAATGCCGCAGCACTTAGCAGAATTTTCTTCCCATGTTGTCATGGAAGACAAAAAATGCTCTGGAGATTTTAAATGTTTTTAAACCAGCCCACTGCACAGCAAGAATCTTTGTCAATCACATGCTGCTTGCTGGGTGCAGACAGCTGGGTTTCCAGTGCTGAGTTCAGTTTCTGGAGCTCAGGTGTGTGTTCAGGTTTTATTTCTGAGGGAGAAACCTTGTTCCTCAGATGTGAAGTGGGAACAGCAGTGCTGTATCCAGCCTAACACCCATTCCCACTTGAGAAGTGTGCAGCCCACGTGGCATTGCAAACCTCTGCACCAAAACCTTGGAAAAACAGAAGATGGGCAACAGTCAATGCCTCACTTTCACTCACATCCCTTTTGTTGCACTCCTCCAGCTTGAACGGGAACCTGATAAGCCAAGAAGAGGCCAAAGCTTTTGAAAATGAAGAGCGGATCATTTGCTTTTGAATGAGGACTTTCCCATTCTGCCAAGTTGGTGTTAACAAAGGTTACTCCTCCACTTGGACTGCAGAGTTTAGAAAGGCATAAATCTACAGTGCTCGTGGCAGGAGAGAGATACACAATAAGCTGCCTTTTTATGAACACACTTCACTCCCTCAACTCCATCCCTTACCCTGCCTGTTATTCTTAATCCTTTTGGTGAGTGGTAAGTTGCTTGGGTAAATAATTAATGTTTGTTTGGTGCTTTGAAGATGAAATGCAAAGTGTTAACGGACTAAATCCACTGGCAGGTGTATGCATTTTGATAACTGAGTTTAGATCTATTCTGTACAGTGATGTAAATAATCTCTTAACTTATTTATATACATAAATCAAGACACAGAAGTATACATATGCAAGAAAGGGCGCAAGCTGCACAAACTCCACCAGTTCTGAGTATTACCTTCCTCAGAACTGAAAATGAATATATACACAGCTTTACCAGAAACAGTATCTATAGTAGTTGCTTGGTGTCAGTGTTTTGAACATGAATTCCTTCTTCCTGCCAGGAATTAGATCCCCATTTTTCCACTGACTACAGGCATCATTGTAGACACTGCTTTTTTTGTTGTTGGGTTTTTTTGGATGGGTAAAAATGGATGCCTCAGGCTTAGATTACTTTCAGTAATCTTTTTTCCCCATATCGAAGCCGATCCATTTTCTTTCATGCAACCAGAAGTCCTTACTGCCATCACTGTAAAACCATAACACGGGCGGTGAACCACTTCTGCTTCAGATTTCCAGAGGGCTGCGTAGAAATGGCTGCCTCCTGTTTCCACAGTGTTTGTTCTGGGGAGAGGGTCTGGAGAGAAATGTGAACAATTAATTAGCAGGCTGTTCATTGCCTTGGCTCCTGGCCTAGGCACCGTGCTGGTGGCACTACACCAATATCACGTTGCCCAGCATCAGTGGGGAGAAAGGACGATTGAAAATCAACTGCGTCAAGCAGAAATCCCTTCTCCCAGCAACAGGCAAGCACACAGGAGGACTGAGATTGGCTTGGAAAGCTTTTAGTCTATGCCTGAATCAGTGGACAGAGCAAGGCAAGGGGAAGTAGTAATAAGGATCAGCAAGAAAACATTATCCTCCCCCAAATGATTATTGTTTAGGGAGTGTAACTTTGGAGACTTTAAAAGAAACCAGTTAGCAAAGGAGTGAGGTATTTGTTTATTTTTTGTGGGACATTTATAAACTCAAACTCTAGCCCACAGTGCAGGGAGCAGAGTTTGAGTTTATAAACCTAAAATGGAAAAGTATGAACCATTTTCCTTCCTTCTCCCATGTTATCATTCCCCCCACCAAACTTTGAGAAAAAATTCTCCAGTTGCTGACTAACCCACAAAATCTTGGTAGGTTGGAAGAAGAATCTCTGGTTAAAATGCCAAACCAGTGAACCCTCACCTCCCCATCTCCAAAATCTGCCCCAT
Source organism: Bombycilla garrulus (assembly GCA_013400315.1). Lineage (NCBI taxonomy): Eukaryota > Metazoa > Chordata > Aves > Passeriformes > Bombycillidae > Bombycilla > Bombycilla garrulus. Next base: position 1,675,009 of record VXBU01012878.1, read on the forward strand.
GAAGCAAAGAAAATGCTTGCTTCTTCATTTCCTATGTGATAGCAAACCTTTCCCAGCCCTCAATTCTGTCTACTCCCTTCAGCTCCCTAATACATTTTAAAATACTCATAGGGCTTCTCACAAAACCTGCAGTTATAAAGGATAAAAAAGAGAAGAAAACCAACTTAGTTATTTTTCAGTGGCTTTTCCTCCGTGCCTGTGGTATCAACACTGATTTTTCACAGGGAGACAGATGAGGTTTTTCAACCCTACCAGAGGGAACTCAGCTAACTTGAATGATTTCTGCACCTGAGCCATTTGTTTACTGAAGCAAAAGGGCACACAGTTACATATGAGCTGGATTTCAACTGCCAAAACATCTGCCAAAGCAAAGCCTTTAAAGACTTCTCAGTGACTTTAACAAATCAGAGACTCATGCACCTTGTCAAAGTGTGTTTTGCCAGCCTACTCTGATGGAAGGGAGAAGATACTGGAGTAAGGAAGGGCCCTCACCACAGGTGTAATTTGCCTGTGTTTGAGGAAGTGTGCTCCTACTTTGCTCTAATCACAGAATTATTTGCTCATTTACCAGGTAGAAAATACGTTTGAAACTACAGTTCTGTCCTCATTTCACTAATTGACTAAAATAGCTCTTCCCAAGCTTTCCAGTGCAGTCACATCTGCCCCTTTTTTGGGCCAGAGCAGCCTTTGGCATTGTTTGTAGTGTCAAGCTCAGGCCTATTGCAAATCTTCTTCTATGCCTGCCTGTTACAAGCAGGGCATCCAGGGCTCGTTTTCAGGGACAGCAGCATTTACAGAGCCGCAGCAGCATTTATGGGTCTGCAGCAGCTAAATGCAGCCTCAGGGTAAGTGGTGGCAGGATCAAGCCCAGCTCCATGTAGGACAGAGTTTGGCACTGAACAAGATTACAGAGCCAGTCACAGCCACTCCTTCCAGAGGTGATTTTGGGCAGCAAACGCTTGTTTGGACTGGGCTGAAGGTCTGAGCACAGCTCACTCTGGGTTTGACAGAACCGAGGGGTTCTGTCGTAGCATCCTGCTCCCAGCTCACCCAGAGCAGGGGTTGTGCTTCACAGAGCACATCACAGCTCTGGGAGTCATGCTGGGCAAACCAGTTGCTGCTCTGGGAGCAGCCAGACATCCCTTGTTTATCTGCCCAGCATTTCTGGCTGAAGCTCTTCCTAGTCTTACCAGCCTGTTTGTAAGGGGCATTGGAGCAACACTTCTGCAGCCTGCAGTGAGAGCCTTGTTTACTCAGAGACAACTGCAACTTTTTAAGACTTGTTTGTAATTTGCTGAAGCCTTCTCTGGACACTGTGTCATGTTTTTCCACTTGTCCACTGTGATAATAAACAGCTTTTTAAAGAACAAGCTGCCTGCAAGTGCTTGGGCTTTGCTGAAGCCCTGTCAAGCCTGGCTGGATCAAGATGGGACAGTGACACCCCAACTCGTTCTGGCTACAGACAAGAAAGAGGGGCTGCCACAGCTGGAGAAGGCCTTTCACAGCTGCCACAGCCCACGAGTGGCACTTCCAGCAGCAAATGCCAATCCAGTTAGGGGCAGCGAGGGAAAGCACAGTGGTGCCTGAGGGATGTGCTGCAGCCATGCTCTGCCCCTGTAGTCCTGTCACGCTGACTGCAGGAGCTCTTTGCATTTCCACCTGCTGCTGCTGGGGGCAAAGACTCACTGGCTTGAGGTGTTACTGCTTGTATTTGGCTGGTGCAAGCTGTGTGTGTTTACTGGTGCCAGATGACGCTGGAGCAAGGGAGCCCTGCTCCAGTCTCACACTGCCAGGTGCTCAGAAAAGGGTGTTTGTCCGAGCCTGGTGTGGCTCACTTGGTGTCACACATATCTCCAGGTGCCAGACTGCAGTTTATGACTTGCAGGGTGATGCAAGGCTGTGCAGCCTTTGTTCTTCATCCCAATCCCACCATCCCATGCCGAGGGGACAGTACTGATGCCGAAATACAGCAAGACACCCACACCTGCTTTTCTGTAGCTTTATTGTGCTCCCTTACCTTGTTTTCAGTGGACAAAACCCACTGCAAAGCTGCACAAATGGCTGCAGTCAGGCTGCATCAGAGCCAGGTGAACAGCAGTGAGGGATGGGTCTCCCATGAGGAAGGAGAGGTCACTGCAGAAACTGCTTGGTTTTCAACTGATGGAACAAGTAATCTCAGCACAGAAAAGCTGTAGCTGTACACAAAGGCCTTAACTGCTGCTTTAATAGAAACGAAACAGTAGGATTGTGCTAGCTGAAAATGGAGGCCAAGCTGGGAGCTGCCAGCTGTACTCAGGGACTCCAAATTTACTCACAGGAGGAGGTTTCTCCTTGCTTGCTGGAAGCTCTCCATTGCTCTGTGGGATAGGTCAGCCTTGTGAAAACACAGCGGAGCAACTGGAGCAAGTCCTTCCTCAATGCCGGAGTGGGAACAAAAGGTGAGAGGATGCAGGGAGTGCCACAGGTGCTAGGGGAGCCCCTCCTTCATCCTGGGAAATTGCTGATTGAGTTCCCTGTGAATCTCAATAGGGCTGAGGTCAGCCAGTATTCATTCCCCACTCCCAGAGGTAAATGAGAGGTGATGGCACAAGCTGCAGACACTTGAAATAGCTGCCTTCAGGTATGTAGGGGGATGTGAAAACAGAGATGATGTCTCAGAGAAGACAGCAGCTTCAGCTTCAGGAGCATCAAGGCATGAGAGGTCACAGCAGGTGGGTTAAGGAATAAAAACTGGTCTTACTCAGCCAGGGGCAAAAACTACAGTCATTGCTTTATACTGGGAAAGCAGGAAATGTCCTGGGCGTTTTGCAGACAGGGAGTCAGTCTCTGGGTGATGCACTGGAGAGCAGCAGGTTTCGGGCAGTGCTGATGCCACCTCACCCACATGAGGTCAGCACCCGCAGGGCTCAAGCAACCCTTCAGGGCGGCAATACATAAATGCCTGCCACACGCAGGGCCTGCAGCTGCTGCTGGCACCAGGGCTGCTGGCAGGGGGGCTCCCAGCAGCCCCAGGAGGCTGCCCATTGTACTGGTCTGAGAAAAGTGGTGCAGTGCTTGCCCATCTCAGCCCCCACACAGGCAGCTGTCTCAGGAGGTGACTGCTGGTGACATGGCTGAAGGGCCACTTCCATCACAGCAGCCAGCGGCCGTGCCCCACAGCAAACCAGCCCCGGTGCTCAAGTGTCCCCCTTGCTCCCGTGGGGCAGGGAGCCAGAGCCCCAGCTCCAGCAAAGCCCTTGCACACAACTCAACTATGCCCAGCCTCTCCCGACGGGGGGATTCCCCTCGTACACTGAAGGCAGCAACTTAATTAGCTGCTAAAGCCTCGCAAGCCGGGAGACTTGGATCTCACGGACTGGAGCAAATGAAGCTGTCAAGCTTTCATGCTCCCATTACCTGCCAGACACTTTAATCCCGAGTTTAGCAGATGTTAATCCTGGCCCGGGTGATTTGTGAGGAGGAAAGCCGCTCCCTTGAGAAGTCACCCGGGTCCGCAAGGGGAGGGAGCGGCCGAGAAGACCCCGCTGGCGGGCGGGGTGGGAGCAGCCCCAGGGCGGCCATTACCCCCGGAGACAGAGCCCGCTGGGGCTCGGGGAGAGGCCTGGCAGCTTCCTCTTCCTTCTGTTTGAAGCCGGCTTAAAGAAACAACTAGGAGGGAAGGGAGGGGGCAGGTTTTGTTAAAATGTAAACGCGTGTTCAAACAAAGCAATCTGTAAACAGGAAGGAACCAAAGTAGGGCAGAAGCTGGACGCAGAGCACGACTCCGAAGATAACGGGCCAAGCGCGGAGAGACACAAAGCACCTGCAATTCCCGGCGGGCTCGGCTCACGCCGTGTCCCTGCACCTCAGATCGGCCTCCTCTACGCTCTTGCCTTTACGAGGAGTGAGTCATCTTGCGTCAGCTGAGGATGGGCTTTATGCAATTATTTATTTATGTCAAACCCTCCTCCCTGCCACTATGCATCCCTGATCTCATCCCACTCAGAAAACAGATGCTTTATTACATGAGGGCTGGAAAACTCCGTCTCACTTGGCTTTTGCTGAGGCTCCTTGTTTCCCAGTGCTGGCTGGCAAGGAGGCAGCAGCAGCGAGCTGCACAGCACCTCACAGGCAGTGTCCTCTATGGCCTTGTTTTGCTTTTTGGACACCAGCACCCCTCTCCCTGCAGGGTGGGATGGAGCTGGGAGCCTCCTCTACTGAACAAACATGCTGGGGGATGTTTGCAGACACCAGCAGGCTCCAGCCTGCACCACCCCCAGGCACAGACATTGCTCAGGTGCCTTAGCCTCAGAAGGAGAATGAGACCTTACAGAGCAGGGTACTCAAAAGCCAGGAAAGGATCTTCCCTGTCTAGCTCCTGCTGCTGCAAGAGATTCTTCCCACCTTCCTGCTCTCTTTGCTGCAGGCTGTGTTGTTTCCCTCCTTCTGCTAAAACCAACACAGCATCCAGAAGTGGACATGGACCACTGGCTGTATCAAACAACAGCGTGTGGTAGCAGGGCCAGACACACACACACACACACACACAACATCACAATCTACTGCTGACAGCTCCCGGGAGCACCCTGGGGCCAGCACAGCATCCCAGTTCACCCTACAGCACAAGCAGCTTGGGCCAGAGGTGGCATGTCCTATGTCCCAGCCATAGGGAGGAAGGTAGGATGTGATACCAACAGATGCCACTAATTTAAATTTCACACATGAAATCCTGTACCTACTGAACTGGAATGATTTCCAGCAGATTTTTCTGATGCAAAGCCAAACTCAGCTGTAACTAGTTATCGATTGCTTCCCTAACACAGCTCAAGACTGAGGAGGAAAACACAGAAATAACTGGCAGTTGAGGAATTCGGGCTTTCCAGAAGGCAGCTGGGAGGAGCAGCTGGGGAAGAGGGGAGGGGTGGTGGAAAAAAGGTTACTCTGACGAATGATAGGAACATGTTCCTCAGTTATTACATCCAACTCTGGGTGCAGACTTGAATAATTCATGCATTAGAACTGTTCATCTCCTGCAGAGAGAATTGTGATGGTCCAACTGTCACTGTGCTTTAGCAATGGGTTCAGCTACCCCCAGCCACACCAAAAGGCTTATCTTAAAAGTGGAGCGAGCAAGGATGGACACATAGCTGTGGGGGAACCTGTGCCATAAATCTGTGCATCACATTCCATCAGCAGGTATTTCCAGCCTGCACGAGTCCTGCTGGCTGGGAGCAGCACCTGAGAAGCATCTCCTGCCTAGAGAGTAAACTCCTTTCGTTTTCCCCCAAATGCTCCTCATAACCTTGATGAAATGCACTTGGTTTTACTCAGAGCACCCACAGCTCCACTCCCAGCTGGTGTAGGGGGAGAGGTGTAAAATCACACCTTCCCCGCAGCAGACTTACCCCCTACACTATTCAAACCACACAGCTCATCTGTGCTCCTGTCCTCATCTCACTTTACATTCAGCACTAGGGCTACAGCTCCCCAGCTGCTGCCAGGCCAGGCAGGAAGGTTTGGAGTGGTCTCTCACATGCACAGCTACCTGCTGCAGGTGACCTGACTTGCAGAACTGCAGCCATTGCCCCAGGAGAAAGTTTCCAGGCAGCTGGCATCACAGTGCTCTGCCCTTGCCAGGATGCTCCACTGGAGAACAATTTAACATCCTCAGTGGCTCTGGGCAGAAATTCCCTCCTCTAGCAACATCTCTCTCTGCAGGAGCCTGTTATAGTAGCCTCCTTCCAGCTGCTAAGGGACAGACGAGAGTGCTGGTAACCACTGGGGACAAAGAAATCCATGCACTGCCCAGACACGGCTATGCTGTCAAGGAATCAGTTTTAAAGAGGCAACCATGAAGTGTTTTGGGAGGAAGCTGAAGTGGTGTTTGGGCTTGAGGAAACTGAAGGAAAGAGCAGCTATTAAGTTACCTTGATCCTCTGATGGAGGTTCCCAGACTCCAGGTAATGAGAAAGGACCATTTGCTACCGTCTTTGCCCCATAATTTTTTTATTAATATATATTTTGAAACCACCCATGAGTTCCTTACCTCCTGACTTGGCAGCTCAAACTTATGCTAACCTTGAAGGCCATCATGTCTGCTGAAGATCTACAGAGGGTGCATTAACCAGAGACATCTCACCTCCAGCCAGCCCCACAAAACAGCAGCTGCAGCAGCTCTCATCTGCTGAGTCCTTCCCTGGCCGGACAGATACAAGCCTGTCATATCACATTAAAAGCTTGTGGGACAGGTGAAGAGGGACTCAGAGGGGCCAGAGGCTGGCCCAGAGGGCTGCATTCCCACCTGCAGGACTGCAGACTGGTGAGATGCCAAGCTGTTTTTCTGGCTGTGGCTCTAAACCATGCACTGTTTTTCCTTCCTCTGCTCCAGCTCAGACTGCAGCACAGACATAGAGAAACTCCGTCCCACAGCAATGCCTCTTTCGCCAATACTTAAAAGCAAAAAAATCACCTGGAAGTGTGAGGAAAACTGTGCTTCAAAAGATTTATTACATGTATTTGTACATATTTTACATGAATGGAATGTTAAACATACAACCTAAAAATCAATAAAAAAATATTTTCATTCGTGATTATGTACTGGCAAACCACTGAAAAGAGTACCTTAGAACAACTTAAGTCAACTTGCAATCATACTGCTCAATTAAAAAAAACCCAAAAACAAAACAAACAAATATGTTTTACATTTACATTAGACATTGCAAATTACATTCTGATTTCTGCTCCGGATAATGAAGGTATCTCATCCATTTCCACTGCACAAATAGGTGGCATTTCAGAGGCTAGCATGGACTTCCCTCTAACTCACTGTGGGCAAGGTTAGCTCTGTAGGAAGAGGCATATAAAAAAAGGGAGCACACCCTCTGCTCCCTACCAGCAGGTATCTGCCAAAGGGTAGGAAGAACCAGAATGAGATTTGTAATCAAGGGATAAAGGTTAACGCTGGATCATCACTCATTCAGTGCCACGCTGCAGCTCTTAAAATTTGTTACCAGTAGTTTTTATGCAGTTGCATCCCCTCTACAGCTAAGCTACCTCCCTTCTTCCTTGAAAGTTACAGTGCTTTGGCAATATCAGCTAAGGGAGAATTCTTCACTGGATGGTAACAAATATTCCAGCTTCATCGCAATATATATAGGAGCGTGGAATCAAGCTTTGATGTCTCTTCCTCTTAGAATTTCACACCTTGAGAGCTTGTGACCGGTCATGTTTAGAAATGTTTACTATGAAATATAACATATCAGCACTAAAAGGGACAGATTTGAGGGAAAACAAGAAGAACAGCATTCAGCAACAGATTATGTTCTTGCAACGTCGAGTTACTTGCACTTGAAACTCTGCCAAAATCAAGCAAATCCTATTTATCGTTGCAAAATCTTTGCCAAAGCACACCCGAGGGCAAAAGTCTCTCAAACAAACACACATAGATTAAAAGCTGCCAGAAAGATCAGTGAGTGGGCTGGCTGCCTTCTACTTCTTGTACACTGGCAACTTATTAGATCCGAGATAGAACCAAGTCCAGCCTTTTTCAGGTGCAGGATATTCCTATGATGGTTTACCTGAGCAAGTCTTCAACAACTAATAATGCCCCACAGTGAAGTCATTTTACAGCTTATCCTATCATCAGCTCTGATGTACTAATTGAGACATGACTTTACAGAACACAAGCAGCTTGGGAAGCCAGCCTACCATTGTGGAGTAAGATAACCAAATGTAATTTGAGAGTATGGACTGGGTTGGTTTTTTTAACCCCCAACAGGTTAAAACATCTCCAACTTGATTTTAGAAGCAGGTTAACTTATGTGGAGAAACAGAAACATCACAAATTTTCCATTCAGGAAACAAATTCTGGACATAGTTCTGTTGTGAATTTCTCACACAGAGTGTTTTGAATGACAAAAGTTAAGTGGTAGGAGCTGCATGAAATAAAAAACACATTTGGCTGGATTGTAGGAAACCCATAACAAGCCTTTTCTTACAGTTACAACCTCTTACATCACTTTTGCTGATGCCAATGAGAAGCCTATTCATATGGGAATATGGCCTAACATATATCTATCTTGTCCTCAGCTAGGAAGAGAAGAAACTGATCCTAAAACTACTTTTTAGCTTGGAAGGGTGGAAGGTGAATCATCAAATATAGCACTCATCAAAAAAAGAGGTAATCCTTCACTGGCAAAGGTGAGCTGGAAGATCCCATAGTAGCACTTCTGCACTCCCAGGCGTGTGGTTGTCTCTCAGCAGGAAAGTCCCAACTGTACAGCAGAATTAGTACCAAATTTGCACACAAATACTCTTTCAATACAGGAAAGCAGCTAAAAGCCACAGAAACTCAGAGAGATCAGATACAGATCACTGTACTGATCTCAGTGATACAGATCACTGCCTGTATCAAAACTGACATGTTTTGCCACCTTGAACTAAGAGAGAATAGTAACAGCCAAGTGCCAAATTCCTTGCTTTTGGTGGAACACAGAAGAAATGGAGCAAGTTTCTAAAGCCCTCACATAGAAAAGGCAGTGCACTAAAAATGTTCTTAAGCACCTCTCGTGTATTAGACATATTCCTCCAGAAACACCAAAGATCCACAGTTCTGAATAAAAATTACCTTTCCCGTATTTGCTGAGATTTCAGTCTCCTGGGAGTCTGTTTTACCAGCTCTCCAGCCTTTCAGCAAGGCTTAATTAAAAACCCAGCGCTCCTAAAATTAAGAAGTAGGATAATTGTATAAATCTTGAGATTCAGTCATTAACCCCCTTTACATCATAAGGAGGAAAGCAGGGAAAAAACCAAGGTCACAAGTATCCACCCACATTTCTGTACATCGCCTACATGTTTTCCATTCCAAAATACCCCAGTACACTTACCCTCGATTATGACAGCTAACTTGACTACAAGTAAGACCATCTGTTTTTGGCTTTATCCCTCCCAAAAATAAAATACCAATAGTTTGTGGTGTGCTTTGAATTTTTGCTTTTACATCCCACTCAACTCACTGCTGAATGTCCAGACTGAAAGAGAATGAGCTACCTCCTTCCAAAGGGAAGCATTATTATAGATATACTGACTTACAAGGGCCAGGATAAAGGGGTGCCCTGTGCTGAGAGCAGTTTTGACTCCCTTGTTATTGTAGGGGGTATGGTTATATACAATCCAACTCACAGCCACCTCCACCTTTGAACTTCAAAGCACGCGTTGCTACTGAAGAGACACGGGTATGTTACAAGTTCAGAAAAATCACACATTTCAAGACAGTGTCAAATCTACTCTTCCCCTGCTGGCAAGCAGCATGTTTATGGCAGACCTGAGTATGGGAATTATTTCACACCCTTACACACTTAGGGAAGATATAGGCCAGATGACAGAAAACACTCTGAAACAGCACAGAATTGGCAATCTCAAGATATTTACAGGCAAAGAAGCATATCGCACCGAAACGGAAGTTATTGCTTCTTGTGGACAAGTGTGGTGTTCCTGGTTTGAGACACAGGACTTGTTTTGTGTTTATTTTTCCCTTCTGAAGCACAATGAGTTGACACCCCTGTGAGGACGTTTTCAAAATGAAGGTGTTGTTTGTGACTAGAGCTGTTCCTACAGCATGGTCATCACCAGCTGATGGTGACAGAAAGCTTACCTAGGTGAGTTTCCACAGGTGTTTTCAAACCCAAGCATCCCTCTCATGCTTCCAGGGTCATTCCAGGCTTGGTCTAAGTTACAGGTTTCAATACAAGAAAACCTCCCATAGTCCTTCAGAAAAGATTTATGGATACCAAGAAAATCAAACTAAGGCTGACCTTGTATCAGTTCCTCAAATAATCCAAAGAATTGCTGCTCTACTGTGCTGATGGAAGCAGGGATGGACTCATGCCTGCAAAAGCATCACCAGTGTGATAGCTAGTGACCTGCTATTCCAACACTGTTCCTAAACACGGGACAATTGTCCCAACTGCTTGGTCTTTAAATCAGCTACTTCCATTTGAATACAGAAAATGAAGGGCTTTGAGGAAACAGTAAGTGAACTAGAAGTATGAACTACCAAAACTGAGCTCAAGTTGTAAACACATTTTTGTTTGTTGTATTTACCTACTTAACCCTCAAGACTATCTATGACCTCAGAGCACAGGACATCAAAACACTGACCTACCCCCTCTGCATGACTACAGGTGAGTTTCTGTAGGCATGAAGCCAACAGTAAACATTAAATCAATGCAAATGGAAAAGTTTTGCTTTCAGAAGATATCAGGAGTTTCAAACATTGGGAAAACGGGCCTGCAGGCAACACCACTATTGGAGTATTACAGGTGCTGTAATTCCTCATCCCTTCCCTCCCTCCCCCCCTCAAGATAATACAAGGCAACACAAATATTCTCATTGAAAAAAGACTCTGTACAGGGAATGACTGTACATTTTATGTGACTACGGAATCAAACGTGTGACAAAATGATTCTGCTCCCACTGAAAAAGAGAACTCAACAGGGCCCCATAGCTTACAGGTTCAGCTGAAACCAGTGATGCAAGCCCAAAAGTGTAGAAACTGCACTGGCAATTATGACAACTATCTAGTTTGGACTCCTTTAGATTTGCAGCATAACAAAGGCATTTTACAGAGCAACATTCAGGAGAAAATGTTACCCAGGGAAGAACTGCTCTTCAAGCAAGATGGGAGAGTTTAGGAACATGCACTGCACTTGTTCTCCAGGTAGCAGCAGTTGCTCCTATTCTTTGCCCTTTTTGATATAAATCACAGCAGCAACAGAGAGAAATGTGTACTTAAACAAAAAAATAATTAAAAAATCCCAACAGAATTATTTATGTACAAGAAAAACGTTTGAAGTGTTGTGCAACTTATTTTAACTACTGAAACTCACTAAGAATACTGTTGCTAATAAATATTCATAAACTCTTCCCTGTGTTGTGAAATTCAGAAACTACTACAATTCATTCTCGATATAAAAAGTATGCTTCTAAACCCTGATATCTGTTCCAGTTTATTGTGTTTTTTAAAAAAATTATTTAACTGTGATACTTTGTGGGAACTAATACATACCCACAGTTTTACTCGGTGTACCCACCCAGAGACATCCTGTGTTTTGTGGAGTTCTGGTATACCAATATAATACGGTAAAATAATAATAAATTAAACAAATGCAGATGCATTAATAAAAAAAAAAAAAAAAGCCCAAATTAAATGAAAACCCACACTGTCAAATGCTGGTCTCCACACAAAGACATTAAGGGTTTAGATGCAAAGTACTACAGATCCTCCCCCCAAAAAAAAAAAAATTCAAACAAGGAAACACGAACTTGAGCATGTTCGAAAAATAAACACAAATCCCACCTCGATGTTATCTCGCCCATGCCTATAAAAACCTCTTGCTGTGCCTACATTTGCAGCTATTCATTTACACCTCAGGAGGCAGCCTGGAGATGAGAGTAGTACAATAAAATAATTACCTGAAACATCTTTAAAAAAATACCCGTTAAACAAATTACCTTAACTGGCAGCACTTAAAATCGGTAATTCTTTTCTTTTTCCTATTTTAAAAAAAGTTGCATAGCTGTAAGATTTTGCTTTGCTGCATTTCTTTCTGTCATTTTGACTCACAAGCAGTAAAAGAGACGTTTTTGTTACTTAAATAGCAATACAGTGTGCAGATTTCAACAATCTCTATAGCTTGATCAATATAAATTAGTTACCTGTCTTGGTTTTACTCTTTGGACTGCATTGTGACAAAGGTTTAGTTACAAAACTCTGAAATACAGTATTCCTACACAGAGCGGTTTATGTTCCCCGTTCCTGAAAAAAGTGAAGAACGTAAAACAGGGTGTGAATTCAGTAAATTAAGGTCACACTGTTAGATTTTATTTAGTTTGCCATTTACTGTTCTTCAGCCAAGGAGAAGGTGAAAGCGTTCCCACTCGAACCTGGGGCCGTCCCCCTGCAAAGGTCTCAGATAGCAGGTATCAAACATCTCCACTTCCACTGGAGGCAGTAGGAAACATGTCCAATAACTCGCTTCTTCACAGAACCAGAAGTTAGGCTGAAATGAGGAACTTTGGCCTTCGATACAAAATAGTGTCAGTCATGTCTCTGGGGAGTCGATTGTTACAGGATGTGCAGCATTTTCAAAATCCCTGTGTGTCCTTTGCAAGAGTGTTTGGTATACTGAGCACTACTGGCAAGTAACGGTGTCTGCAATGCTTTGTCCGTGTCACTGTCCATCTTTGCCTTTTTCAGCCACAAAGAATTAAGTCTCAAGCCAGGCACGCTGTGTTCAGCAAGGGAACCTCACATCTCCTATGTTTTCTGATCAGTGGAAGCAGCTGTTGGAAAAGCAGAAGATACAATACCATATTTCAGTACAGAAACCACTCAAACAGCATGAGCACAACCCCTGAGTTTTCCTTCCCCTTTTTTCCTAAGCCCCCCAGTTATCACCATCCCTGCTGTGGAAAAAGCAAATAGAATTCCACATGAGGCTGGACAGCCATGAGCCTGTACAGAGACAGAGGTGTTCACCAAGAGCATGCAGCCTTCTGCCACAACCAGAGATTGGGGGCGATACAGGAAATACGTTTGTTTATTAATTTGGACACTGCCCCGAGGTTAAAACAATTATCTCTGTAGCAGGATATATTCCTTGAGGTTTTCTTTGCTACCCCTACAGACACATGAAGCAACACAAAACAAATGCACAAATAAATGTTAGTCATGAATACCTCAGATTTTTTTTTTTTTACATTTTCCTCAGAACAAGAAAACCAAACTCTCAGCTACCAGACAGATTTCTCTCTATTTCTGTAAGAATTATGATGATTGTTGGTGTGCTTTGCAATGCTTAGGGGCAATTGTTTCGTATAAGATAAAGCTTCCGAGTTAGTCAACCAGAGAATGAAACTGTCCTGTGAATTTTTAACACAGATTACAGATCTGCAATCATAAACACAAAATATAAGCTGGAAAAAAGTGAACTTCTGTGAGATGGGATGGATAGAAACACATCAACATTTTTTATTATTTATCTGCTTTAAATATTCTGGAATGCATTAACATTGAAGTAGTTTTGAAAATACCTAGCTTCAACCTCTTCATATAATTGGCAAAGCCTTCTGTCAGAAATACATGTCAGTACTCAAGGAAAAATCCAAAATTACACAATTGTATTATTTTAATTTTGTTTCATTTCTATGGAAAATACTCTTAGAAAGTCAATGCTAAAGGTTTCATGACACTGACTTGCCACTTTCAAGCACTAAAACTGGAAAGACCATGCCATGTAAGGATGTAGAAACCTTCTGCCTATATTGCAAATACACATCAATCCTTACTGATTTTAATATTGTTAGCTCTGTGAAACAGTAGTAAATTCACAATTAAAAAGAAATAGTAAAGCTATTTCAGATAATAAAAATATTTATTGTTGGAACATCAACAAACATTACCTAAAAATATGAATCTTGTCTTAATCTGATGGATGCTCAGGGCAAGATCTATTTACTTCAAACCATTCATCTATGCAGCTGTTGGATACAAGAAAAAAATGAACACATTTAACATGAATACCAGTAACATTTAGCAGTAGGATAGGACTATAAATTGGTTTCTCAATTTCAATGACAAGTGGAATTTTATATTATACAAAGAAGTATATGCATATACACACATCACTGGAAAAATTAATAAACCCAAACCAAAGTAGTATTTGGGTATTAAACACTGTTGAAGACCTAAATTTCTTAACTGTTAATATTTTCTAAGGACGCATTTTACAAATTACAGATTTTATACACAGGTTAACTCACTACTAACATTATCATCTCGATTATATCGTTCACTGATATTTTGCTTTCTGTAAAGTACAGACATTTATGAAATAAAAAAATGAAACAGGTTAAAAAAACATTCCCCCCTCTCCCTGCCCAACTCTATTAGCATCTGACAAAACTTCAGCCCACACGACCTAAACTCCTCAGCCATGATACACATTCCATCCCCATCCAGGTGATTTTCCAAGAATGAGAAGCTTGTAGCAGGGAAAATTAACTTCAAATACATTTGCCAGAGATGCAGAAAGATGTAATTTAAAAAGTATTTTTAAGATTGCTACAGCTGTTTCTTTGTTGTTTTTAAGTGCAAAAAGCAACTAAGTTTAAGCACTTCTTTAAGCAGCCCTTAAGAGCTATCCCATGAATGCAACCCTCTGAAATGTTATATCCATCCGAAGGAATACTTGCCCTTTATGATATATGCAGAGGCAAGGCAGCCGTGCTATAGTATCTCCTTGCTGCAGCTCTTCCAGGCATATTGCACACTCCCCAGCATCTTTACTCAGCACATCCTCTGAGGAAAGAGCACAAAGTGAAATGGTTAAGAATCAGACTACTACAAACAAAATGTTCTTTATTCAGAACATCAAGGACAGCTACGGGAGAAGGTATTTTTTGTCCTGCAGAAAGCTAAGGATCAGAAACACACTGACTGAAGATTCATGAGAACCCATGCTCAGTCTTCAACGTGGAGGTTAAGTTCAAGCCTGAATGCAGCACTTCTCTGACAAGGCACTGTAGCTAAGTAGCTACATAAAGCTCTTCCCAGCTTCTGAACACTTAGCCTCTCTTTTGATTTTTCTACTCTCCTACTCATCTCTCTTCTATACATCTGGCTTTCTTTGACCAGCCTTGCTGGTAACTCACATTTCACACCTTCAACCCCTTCTCAACACACTTGCATGTTCTACATGCCATCTAACTTTTTCTCAGTGTAAAGCATGAAACTGTTAATTGCAGGAATGTGACATTTCCGTTAAGGAAAGATCATTGCTGTATGGCTCCAATGACTCCTGGAGACACTGAATTTTTTGCAGCATTACCAAGTCCGGGAACAAAGGAGAAAGAAGTAAATTACTAGGAATGCAAAAGAGTTGGCTTTCACGAAGAAGTTTCTGGGAAAACACATTATTTTTAATAAAAACCTTCTCCCTTGGACACTTCTCTTAGCCAGAATGTGGGATGCAGAATTCAGTCTTAGCACAAAGCAAACCAGAGGATGACATAAAGCCCTGTTTGCCAGATGCAGATTACAAGTCCCAGTTAGACACAACCTCACACAGTCCACAGGGCACTCCCAACAAGAGACCACAAAGCAGTCGAACTGGCAGGTCAGAAAGGTGCACACTTGGCAAAGTGAAGTCCACATGTTCAAGTTTCCATGACTTCATGGGAAAAGCTTCCCCTTTCTTTGCCAAAAGGCACCTCAAAAGCGATTGCTTATGGAGAGTAATTTTGCAGCTATGACTGAGAAACCAGCAGCTCCATGCTGTTCTCTCCTGTGGCTCCATCACCAGTGGCATTCCAAACACAGAGAGTGACAGACAACTAGAAAGCTACCAGGGCAGCAAGAAAGTAAAAGGAAATTAGGTCTACATTGTTTGCGTTAAATGACAACCAGCTGTCTTGCAGGTGGCTTGGGTTTCTAAAGCAGTGCTTATTTCAGTCTCCACTATATTCATTGGTTATGCTAAAAATACTGTATAATGCCACATAATGCCATGTGTAGCACCTTCACGGAGATGTGAAAAATATCTAGCATGAAGTGCACCATTATAAACAAAAATATTCAAAACAAAATAATCAACAATATACATCCACCACAACAAAGAAAATTTTAAGGAGTATTTTATGCACTGTAAACTCCTGCTGTTCAATCAGAAGCTGTAAGCTTCTCAGAACATTAGAGATATTGAGGAGACAAGGTAATTTAAAACAATACAAAAGATTTTAAGAGCTCTTACCTGTCAGCTTGCCCAGAAGAGGTGCTAAGGATAAATACTTCCTTGAGGTTGGATTTTGGTATTTGGTTGTTTGGGTTTTTTTTTTTTAATACAAAGGTATTCTAATATCTGACACCAGGAGGCAAATACTCTCCAGACATTGTCTGGCTACAGAGATGCCAATCTTTGTCTGATGCTGTCAGACTTCATCCTCCTAGACCACCTTTGCACAACTTTACAAGAACTCCTGTGAGCAGTCTCTTCTCACAGTTAGGTGGCAGGACGCAGCACCATTAATAATTCAAGCATGTATCATGCATAAGAGCATACTTAATAAAAGTAACTTTTTCCACAGAGACCCTTTATCAGATCAGCAGGTGCTACCCAAACCAAAATGGGACTAAGATTTCTCTAGTGAATTAAATCCCAGTCTCACTCCCTCAAGCACTCTCCAGAGGGAAGTATTTAGTCAAGCTTTGATAACAGAAATTAAAAAGCTGTCCGATAAAAATACAGTTTACAAAAGAAAGCATTCCCGTGAACAACTTCCCCATCGTTTTCCATTGTAGATGTCCGGCTTATCCTGCACTCCCCAGACTGCACAATGCTTGGGTCTGAACTCCCACTGAGCAATTTAACAAGGTTCTGCACCTTTTGGCTAACATGAGGGCATGATGCCAATTTAAACATTTGTATCTCCCACGAGCCCTGGCCTAAGTGTCTGACACTCCTTTTATTTTCCCTCCAGTACTCCTGTACTCTCCCTCTTGCCAGTACTGGCCCTACTGCACAAGTCCCTGGCAAACAGCTTGCCGCCCTCCCTGGCTTCACCCCAGCCTTTCCAAGTGGGATGAGCCACCAGGCACACACTGGGCTTTGCCCAGTCATGCCAGAGGGAGCCGTGAATGGCGGCTGGCACAGACTGGAGCTCAGAAACACGGGGCAGTTCTGCCGCCCCTGCAGAAGAGGTTATGTTAACAGGTCTCAATGCTCCTCTTCCTCTGGAGTAATGAGGAACCAGCATTCCCTACTTGTGCAAACCTCATGAATCTTATCCAAGGCTCCTGTGCACAAATACTGACGGTACGAGAACAAAAAAACAACTGCTGTAAATGCCCATGTGTAACTTGCACGGTAACATACTCCAAACCCATATAATTAAGCTCATAATTAATTACACACATAGAATGATGACAGCAAAACAAATCCTTCACAGACTCATGACACCTTGGATCTGACTACCTTTTGATTGTTTAAGGTGATTCAGATCATCAATCTCAGACAAAGAAAAGGAGTGAAAAATCCTGTTAGACCTGGATCCGGTCAGAATTTGTTCTGTATTTGTTTTATACAGCACTCTCCTACACCAACACTGGCTCGTATCAGACGGAAGTCAGTTTAAGGGCCATTTAACAATAACTTTTAAACTTATCTGTTACAGAAAAATCTGTATATCATTTTGCACAGAACTACTGCAGTCTGAAAAGGTTTTTGAGGTTTTCTGTTTTCATCTTTTCCTGCAGCAGACTTGATTCAGCAGATACATTTTATAATTTTTCCCTTAAAAAAACCAACCAAACAACAAAACACACAAACCAAAAGAAAGAGTAAAGCAGCTTAAAACTTCAACAATGTTAGGATTAAAACATTTATACCAGTGTATTACCTAAATGGAAGTGGGAAGAGGAAATAAGCCACATTTTTCCATTTCACCCACCTGTGGGTACATACACAAATACCACACCCCCACATTCACGTGCACTGCACCTAACAGGAGGTAAACACTCCTCCACCTTCCCAGCTATTTGAACAAGTGCTCACTAGCCAAAGACTGGTGTCAAAGATGAAATCTTGCAAAAGAGCATAGTGTTTCCCTCGTGAGTCTGCTCAAGTACTTCTTCCTCTTCTCCTCTATCCCCAGTTACTTACCCTTTTAACTTTGGGTTGTCAGTAATTTTTCCTCCTAAACTTCTGCTTTTATCTTTACTGGAAAATAAATTCTACTCCACTTCTGCATTTATAGCAAAATAGGTAGTAGAGGATTAAAAAACAGGCATTCTGGCAATTTTGCACATACTTTGCCAATTAAAAACACTTCCTATAATTTCTGAAAAGACATCCAATAATTACAAAAGCCACTAACTCAGCCATGATTAGGATTATAAGCAATATATGTGATTAAAGTGCCTTTAAACTGAGGACTGCAAAAGAATATGCACTGCATACCTTCTGGATAAGGTAATTAAAATCTGTGCTGCTGCTTTTTGGTTTTTTTTCCTTTTAAAACACAGGCAGATATAGCCCCAGGCTCAAGAAACCTGAAGTCACAAATCATGGAGATGTCAATATATTTTGGGAACTATCACTTTATAGCTGCACTGATTTACTTCTCTCTGGGCATTCATTGGAGACAGAACACCAGATTAGAAACACCTTGACCCAATTCAGTATGACAACTTTTCAAAATGCCTGTATGTTTTCTAAAATATAAAACCTTAATGTCCATGGAAGCTGCCATCACAACTAGCTTACTAGTGAAGGACACCACAAAGGTCAACCCTTTCGGGAACACAACTGAAACTTAATTGAAACATACCTTTTGAACAGTATTGGCACTAAAATTGGTAAAACAACAGCCATTAAAAAATATTGATGAAACTTTATTAAATAATACGTATTACCATGTATCCGTTACGCATTCGTTCAATTTTGAAGTTGATGACTAAAAAATGTCAGCAAAGTACTAGAGACTATCTCTGCTTGTTTTTAAATGGAGTATGTAGAGCTCTAGACATCTAGAGACAAATATATTTGTTCACAGGTAGAGCATGAATTAATCCATATTGCAGAATTTATTCTACATTTTTTACTGCTATCACCTTTGCTGATATCACAAGGAGTTAAAAAGGACCGATATGTTTCCACAGGTACCTTGCCCTCTGGCAGACTGGAAGCATGTGTGTATGTGATTACACACTTTTTAAATGTTACTGACTTGATTTACTAAGTCTTTATGTCTTTTGTCACATCTGTTTTTCTACCCTAAGTTTCTTTCTGGCTGTTTCTTACTTTGCTTTCTCCTTTTCACACTCATTTTTCCCTAAAATGTGTTCTCTGTAGACCTGTATTTTCTACCACTCCTCCTGCTCTCCATCATCCCATATAATTTTCTGTTGCAAAGCAGGTATTGGAGAAAGGAGGAAGAGAGAAATATTTTTAACTATCTGATACAAATAATATGGACAGCCTTCTTATATGGCTTAATGTCCTTGGGAGAAGTAGATGCTAGAAGGAAAGGAAAACCATTACGCACAGGATGTGCTTCTCTCAAGTAATTCAGTGACTGTCTTTGCAAACTGTTACTGACTGCAAGCGAAACCTGTCCTTCCCAGTCCATCCCAAGCACTAGGAGAGCCAGCAGTTTCTTTGACATTACAGCTGGTTTTCAGTCTTCTGGCTGCCACAACAGGAATACTCTTGATTCTCTAGGGATCATTCTTGGATGACCAGGTCAGCCATCTACTGCTGCTCAGAAGCTGAGGCAGAGAGACACTCTGCAGGAGAGATGATTCCTAAGTGCTCAGAGCTCTCAACAGAAGGAGGGACATCATTCAGCTGCCACTGCGGATGCTTATTTTGTCACTCAGCTTTCACAGCTGCAGGGTCAGTCAGCAGAGTGAGCAAGGCAGAGCTGAAGCCATTAGCTTAGTTAACCTATGAAGATTGTGCCTTCACAGCCAGAAGTGGAACTACACTACCCTCAGTAGGTAACACACCTTCTGAAGAAGCAGTGGGTTCCTTACTAGAAACATTTATTTTTGCTCTAACATAACCCACCTCCCCTGGATCAGATGTAAAAAAAAAGGTATTTAGCATCCAGTGTTTCCACTGGTACCACAGCTAAGCAGTTTTCAGGATTCACAACACCACGAAGTTGAGCAGGTGAAGAACTTAAATCCACATTCCCCTGAATTACTTAAATCCAAATTCCCTTTTATGCTGCTGAAGAAACCCAATACCCTTGTGCTAATCAAACAAGCACAGGTGATAACTTTTTGTGCACACAATAACCCCAAACACCACAGCACGACTCACGTGGTAATACCTAGAGCTTAAGCAATCCACAAACACCTTCCCAGCCACAATATACAAAAACTAAACCTCTCCAAAGCAAGCTAACAAGCTACAACAAATGTGTCACTTCATCAAATACTGACAAAGTGCTTGATGAATTGCTGGGCTGGGGGCGTGTGGTGATGTTGTTAAGCATCTCACTCTTCACCCCTTACAACATGGCAGCCCATTACAATTTCCTACTCAAAGTCCAAGCGTTATCCTTGTTTTTCCCCATCCCTCTCACATTGCTCAGTGTTGGTCCAGGACTGAGACAGCTATGTACAAACAGATATCCATCATGAAAGACTTCCTGCACATACATTGTCTGCAGCCTTTGGTGCTCCCTCTTCCTAAAACACAAAAGTAAAGGGGAGGGAGCACACAAAACAAAGGGAAAGTCACACAAGAAAAATATTTACAGAATTAGGCCTAAGTGGCAGTACTTGTGTAGCAACACCAGGCTGAGATGGAAGGAGATGGCTGCAGAAGTTTCATTGTTTCTTAGCTAACCCACATTTGAAGAACTGGATTTAAATTTTTGTGGGACATTGTGAGCTTAGTAAATTCTGAGAAATAGCTAGATGCTTCCTGTTCAGACAGATAACAATCGGGTCTATGGTAGAGAAAAAAATACTTCTGGTTAGACAAACAAAAACTGAAAGAGTAGCAATAGAAATACATTTTAGGGAGCAGCAGTAAAAAAGGCTGTTTTCTGCAGTCATAGTTTACCTAAACAGAATTGTATCCAGGTAGCTAATTCACACAGAGAGGCAGAAAGAAGCATCTGTACACTGAGGAAAACTGAGTAGTTTTCCAGAGAGATTTAGCTTCAGTGAGCACAAGGGAAAGCTAGCTGCAGCTATATGATACAGGGTGCCAATACAAGTTACAGTTCTGAAAAAAAAAAATAATTAAATCCCAGGTATGAATAATGCAGGTTTGATACAATGTCCAAAAAAGTTTCTTGCTCACAGACAAAGTCAAGTTTACACCTCAGAGCTCCCAGTGAAAAGCTAGGCTTTGCAAAAAGGCCAAGTAGCGAGAGAAATAAAGCTCCTCACTTCCGAGCATTGACATCCACAGCCATTCCTGTGCTATTTGTATCAGTGTACCTGCTTTCTCAGTCCATATTTACACTTCTGGCAGAAAGTGTTGAGATGAAATAGGAATTCATACTGGATAAATTCTATTAGCCCAGCTGGCCATGAAACGTCTTGTCCTCCCATCTAGAGATTTATTGCCAGTGACTATGCCTTTCCACAGTAATTCAAGGTTTGCTCTCAATACAATTATCTCATTGACTCTAAAACTTCTACTTAAGTCTTTCCAACAACTGTTAAATCAGTCTGCTAGCAGTTTAAGATGCGTTTGGACATTAAATAATCTCAAGATAAATAAATAAATTTCAGCTGTTGCACTGACTTCTAAAGATAAGTTCCATTCACCACATCTTTAAGTACCATGTCTTTAAGTTGTCATATTTTAGTCTAGGTATGAGCCAAGGAGCTGCACCTGTTCATAAATTAACCACAAATAAACCGTCTTGTCCTCCAGAACATGATGTAAAAAGACTTTTTGCCAGCCTTACCCATCTTGTACTAAGTCCCCATTTCAAGTGAACTGACATATATTTGTTTTCTGAACGACCCAAGGGGTACCTCGTTCTTGAAGAGTTTTCCTTGGCATGTTGCATTCTGTCCCAAGGCTTACCCTGCTCCTGTCAGAAACATTGCTTCTGGGAGACAACACTTGTAAATATTGCCTTCTCAGGATGTGACTGGGTCAAAAAGTCTTGAATGCAGCCATAGCAAACTTGTGCCCCATGTGAAATCCCACCATGAATGGCATACCCTAGCACATGCTGCCTGAAACAAAGCTGCTCATTGCAGCACGTGGAATAAGGAACCTGCCTTCAGGCTGTTTTCTTGGTTCTTCATCAGTATTACATGACCTCCCGGGTTATGTGTGTTATCTTGAATGTCAGGAGTTAAAGGCAGCATGTAAAGGGGCAAACCCACAAGAAACAAAACAACAGCAAAATAAGATACCTTAGGAAATGGAGTAAAGAAAGGATCATTTGGGGAAAACATCCTCCTGGGCTCCATCAGGTAAGAATGATTTACACTTCTCAAGGCTGAGTTTACCATCAAAAAGGATCTTACACCGCAAGTATGCTACAAAGGGAGGAGTGGTTGATTAAATGGCCAGAGGCAACCAGAATGTATTGCTGACAGAGTCTGCTGCATTTAGAGAGGATTGTTCCTTACAGGAAGATCCTCTGGAGATAGAGCTGGGACGAAGGAAACTTACAGAAGCAGGCAAGAAAAAAATAGAAGAGTGAAATCCACTCATGCAGACCTTTATCGTTTTTGTTTGTTCAGGAGTAAAGCAAAGCAAAATATTTAAATGCTGCTTATGTGCACCCACCAATCCATACCAGTACTAAGAAACAGCTATGACAGATGAAAAATCAGCTTAGGTCTATTGAAAACTTGGGACTGCAATCCAGAAATCCAGCTGAAAGGAGGATGAACCATACAGTTTCCATTTAAGCAATGGGCAGGGTTACCAAGCAGGGTAACACAAAAAAAATGAGACCTGAATGCCAGTTTGTCTTGCATAGAAGTAACTTCTTTACCAAAGGTAAGAAAACAAAACCCAAAACCAACCATAAACCCAAACCAACCAAGCAAACAACCACTCAACTAACTAACCAAAACAACAAAAAAAAAAACCACCTCAGCTCCACCACAACCAGCCAGGCATATAGCCCCAAGAATATTGATCTATAAAAGCTTCTTCTGGTAGTAAATTACTTGGGTATCTGAGTTAATGATTTCATGAAGAAAAGCTACCACAGTGGTCAGGAGAAGGGTGAAGAATTCCTTCCAAATACAGTGCAGAGACAGGTCTCTTCCCATAACTTTACAGTCAAAAGGAAGACTTTGCTCAGATGCTGTAAGTCTGTTAAAATGAGCAACTTTTCCAAATCAGGACTGGATGCTATCACCAATAATGTTCTTAACAGCTTGGCAGGTAAGGCAGAGCATGGATGTGGCAGAGGAAACAACAGATGACTGTCTGATCAAGCTGAAGGAAAGATCTAAGCTGGATAAGATCTCACAAGTGCAGGATGTTGATGTGGCTGTTCAAAAAGATCCCCACTGAGTTTAGGAAATCCCTTCTGCTTTTTCAGCTTTTTTAAGTGACTAAATTTATTTTATCTCCAACACGAAAGAAGACCTAGAAGGCTGCAGAGAACAGTTTTCCAAATGGCAAGTCTTCAACCGTTCAGCATACTGAAACCACAACTAGAAGCTAGAGAAATTGCTTTGCAAAGATTTTCAAATAAGATGTTTCATTGTTCACGGTCTGCAATGAACTAGGAGTGTGGTGGGGACACGCTGGCCTAATGAAATGTGTGAGAACTCTCACCTGACAGAAGGCAGATAAAACAAGCACATTACAAAACTTCACAGAGGGAAAGGGCAGGGCAGTAAGTGTCCCTGAACAAGAGGCAGAGAGGGAATGATGAGAAGAAGCTCAGATGAAGTTATCTACCCTATTAGTCTGGGCAATATGGGTTACTTTAATGGTGACTTGTTTTGAAGCTGGATGAAGGCTTTGATTCCATGTTTTCTTCACTCTGTCCTTTTTCAGGTTCCTATTCCAGGCTTCCTACAGGTGCCCTGAGCACAATGAGTTATGCCAAGTCTTTTTTCCAGTCTTTTAACACTGGCCAAGGAACTGACTCATCGTAAGCAGAGGAGTTTGTCTTGATCTGATGCAAAATGAGTGCACAGGGAGATGGCATGAAAGATGAAACTATGAGCCTAAGGTAAAACAGGAGGGGGGGAGAAAAAGCAGGTGTGTCTGACTAAGACACTATTCTTAGGGAAGATACGATGCATTACCAAGCAACACACAATGAAAACACTGGTGCCAAAACTCAGTGTTCATAAAGTCTGGTTTATTAACCCCAGTGCCAGGTGCTAGGCCCAGAAGGTACTTTTCCCAGCAGGCTCCAGATCAGCCTTCTCCAGATTAACACAATGTCTGGTGTTAACATGCATACACGGGACAAGGATATAAATCACAGCATAATTTTTACTTGTCTGTCTTTTCTGTTCGCAGCAGACAGACTGCTTTTTACAAGCTATTCCCATTTTAAATGCAATTATCCTTGCGATATCGATGGAATGCAAAACATGTCTGAATGCAAAAGGTTCTGATAACATCAGATATTGAGTCAGACTTTTCAAAGTTATCTCCGTTTTTCTACTCTACACTAACCCATTATCCAGTATTGTAATTTATTGCAGCAAGCACGGAGATTCATTATTTCTGGTGCTAACAGGTACCTACAGGTTATTACTATCCCAGTGAGATACTGCCTATGTTGGTATCGAATTGCAAGAGGATGAAAAAACAAACAAAAGAAACCATCAATAAACCTTCCTTTAAATTTTAAATCAACTAAGTGAAATAAAAAACAAGCACAATTCCAACAGGACTCAGCAATCATGATCACTCACAAACAATAATACAAAAAGATTAATATGGAAGATGTGTTTAAAAAAACAAAAGTCCCCAAAGACACTTCTCCAGTATTTGTTCCAAGTTACATGCCCATAATCTGGCAATATACTTCTACAGCCATATGAAAGTTTTATGTTTCATCTTTTTTTTTTTTTTTTCAACTTAGAAGCTACCAAAACTACTGCACATCATTATGACATCATTTCAGCTAATAAAGCCATAAATTAAAACAGACTTCCTTGGAACTGGGAGAAGAAAAAAAGGTAAGTAAAGGTAACAAAAAAAAGTAACTTAGCTATTCCTTCCTTCACCTCTTCATTCCAAACAAATAAGCATTATTTATGGGCTAAAAATTAACAGTGAATACTACATTTTTGCTTAGCTACACAGAGGCCATCAAATACCTAACATTACACATGAAGAGTACCTAATGAAACTTCACACAAGGAAGGAGGGGGCATGAGGAACATGGTCAAAATGATGAAAATCTGATACGGCTTCAAATTACAGATAGCTGTTAAAGCAGGGTTAAAACAGAAGTGGAGGCTTTTATGAGGAAATTTTAATAAGGTTTCATGAGTGTTAATATAATTCAGCACCAAACACCAGTGAACTTTCTTCATGTTTCAGCTGTGTGTTAGAACTTGAGGTTATTTCCAAAGCTGAGCAAATCTGTAGCCACATGAGACAAAGTTACCCAAACTTCGGGGAGCAAGGAGGTTACCCCAAGGGTGTTTTGTACCTATGTTAGTAGGTGGTTTACATCCTGTTCTAGAATCACTGGATTTTGTTAAAAATACTAGAAACTGGTAATCTTTTCCCCTGTATAAACAATGATAATAATCTCCAATTCAGAAGTGAGAGTATTTTATCACAGTAGCACTGTTCTCAGCCAGCTTGTTTCTGAAGAGTTTGGCCTGTTTTATCACTGAAATCCCCTACAAAAGCTGGACTGACTTATTTTGTACATTGAAGGGCTGAGTCTGCAGCTCAGAAGCACAGGACTATTTAAGTAATCAAAGGGTAGCAGGTTTTAAAGCAAGATTTTAATCTGAAGGAAAAAAAAAATTACAAATGACATTTCAGGCACTACTTTCAAACTGATCCACCCTTGGGGCAGTTTCTGAGCCAGAAGTGTCTCTTATTCTTTTACACTTCTTTAGAAAAAAAAAAATCCTGATCTGCAAATAATCTGTATTAGTACTTGCAAAACAGTGAGAAATTTAAGGAAGGAAATACCATTAAATTCCTACACAGATCGCTCAATCTCAGTGAGATGTATTCTGGCATTTATTTTTTAAAACCTAATGACTTCAAGTAGTTTTATTTCAAAATACAGCAAATGAAATCCATTTTCTCTGATTAGAAAAGGGATATTTTCAAGGTTTTCTCTCCAGAGGGCAGCTAAGAAAAACGAAAAAATAAAGGGCAGACTGCTGCTAGCAAATGTAAAATCTTAAGATTTTGGAGGTATCAGCTTTAAAGCCTCGCAGAATTACCATACAAAACTAGCAAAACTAGGAACACCACTTCGCCCGGAGCTAAGTTCGCAGCAGTCACAAGACTGCAGCAGTTGCAGACGCGATTTGTGACATCCTCGGAATGACCTCTCGGAGCTAAAGACTGATTAAGCGCAAGGCCTGGAAGGTGGCTGCTGTCTGCCCGCATCACATGATGCGCACTCAGAGCGCGGCCAGCGGGCACAGCCGTCCCCGGGCGCTCTGCTGCGGGCAGCGCTGCGCTGCCATTATGTAAGAGAGGCACAGCAGAGACACACACACACACAGAGAGCGCAGGTATCGGGTCCCCTCCTCGTGTCACCCGCAGATGCTCCTGGTGCCGCCGCTTCACGGGTGTACCTGTCATTTTCTAGGGCAAGAACCTCATTTGACTTCAGCAGCGCTGTCGGTGCAACAGCAAGGCAACAGTGGTATCTGAGGTTAAGGAGGAGCGTGCAAGCAAAAGAAATAACTTGAGCTATACAGCATATGAACGATCCCACTTTCTCTATTTCTTTCAGAAACAAGCGGGCTTGTTCTATAGCTGCCAAAAGCTTTACTGTATTTATCCAGTGCTGCACATAAAATATTCCCATGGCACAGGTATGCATTTAAATAAAGATGATTCTAGGATACTGAGGAAAAAAACATCCTGCTCTCAAGAACTGAGCTAAGTATGAGGTGACATTGAAGCTATTTTGCCATGGCTTTGTCACAGGAAGTTCAGTTTAGCAGATTTAGGCCTGGCTGAAGGGAAAGTATACAGAAAATACTTCTCCCCGGAGGTTTGTTAAAAGAGTAAGTCACATGCACAACAAATCAGAGAAAAGTTTAAGATATTAATAGGTGTGATCTCTGCAGTGTGTCCTTCTCAGCAGGATCCAAGCATGTCAACTTTACTTCATTACAGCAGAAAGAAAATCCAGCGTCATCTATTGAGAATTTCCAACGTGAACCATGAAAGTGAGCTGTCATAGCTTCTTTACAAATCTATAGCCCACCCTTCTCTTGCATGAAAAGTAAAATAATAAGCAATATTGATACTTCAAGCACCACCACTACAGCTCCATGAGTATATCTTGCAGAGACAAATGGGGCAGTCTGCAGTTCTGGGAATTGCTGCTCCAGACATTCAAAGTACTTCCCTGTCAGTTACACTGTGTTCCCATTTGATGAGCTTTCTTCACAGCCACGCCATTATAAACACACAGCTTACTTTTCTGGCTCCATAGCAAAGGGTTGACAGTTTGTGGGTGTGGAGGAAAGATAAGAGACTGCAGCTTCTCAAAGTGCAGCAACTCCACACTGTAAGAGACTGACCCAGTTCATCCAGTGACTGAGGCTGGAATGGGGTCACTGAAGCAGGTCCTACCTCCTCCCTTTAGCAGGCAGGCACAGGTTGCACAAGTTGAACTAGAGTGTGGTTTTATTTAGTGACATTTATCAGCATTACTCTTCAAGATGAACTACCTCCCTTCTCAACAAATCTACAAACTTGAAATGTAACAGGCTGCTTTTGCAGTGATGCTCCTCTGTGAGGTACCAAAAACTGTTGAAGGAGAGGTTTGGGATGGTGGGAAGGAAATACAGCTTTACTGAAAAAAGGGAGGAAGAAATTAAGTTTGCCACTGTTCCCTTGGCAGTCTGGTTTAGACAAGTAGCTATCTTTGGCCTAGAGTGGTGAATATCAGTAAAAGTTTGCTCTTGTTCAAACATTATCAACAATTCTTAAAGGGATGAAGTACAAACCAGTCAAAATATTTTAATCAAACACTATTTAAAACACAATTTCTCTTCTTAAAAATGACAATTCACTCCTCAAATTTAACAACGATTTGCAAGACAAGTTATGAGAAGTCTGGGCCAGTATTACATTAATTCACAGAAGAACATCTGTGCAAATGTCTGAGATTAAAATTTTATTTACTATAATAATGTTCTACTGACACCACATTAAACAAAATCTTGAAGTTCAACAGTTCTTTATATTTTCAAGAACTACTGAAGAAAACAGTTTTAAAGCATTAGAGGAAACTGAATAAACCTCCTACATACTCTGGAGGATGCTCACAAGTACACAAGATCAAAAGAAAGAATAAATAACATTATTTTAACTGCAAGCAGGGGATAAGTGTCTTTTTACATGTTCTGTTAAACTACCTTTTAAAGTATGCTCTTCTGCCTCCCCAGCATCCCTGAGGACACAGCACAAAACCACCTAGGGCAGAGTAAGAAGCTAGAAACTTTTAGCCAAGAATCTTGTTAAACTTTTAAAATGAAAGAATCGAGAAATTCTATGGAGAATTTTACACCTTGGATAAAGTGGAATGAAATAACTGATCTGCCTGAGCATTATTTTATACTGCTCTGCTAAAAGTCTAGTCCTATTAAAGGATGAGGACAAGGAGGAAGGCTTAAGCTTTTCCAGGCAGACTGGCAAGATGCCCTTTTGCAAGGTCTTTCAGGGTATGATCTCAGGAACTCTGGCAAAGAAATGAACTTGAAGTTAATAATTCTTTTCATTCCTTAAGTTTTGAGTGCACCAGTCAAAACAGTTGAGAGCAGCAGCCCTGCTGAATAAAATATTCTCCCTTGGTGCACAGAAGCAACCAAGCAAATCAAGTCACTGCAGTAGGCAGGACTACCACAATCATGCATTTTGGTGCTTCAAGTATTAGGTTAAGGTGCACTGTTTTTCTTTCCTTCTACTGAGCAATATAAATCCAACAAGTTCTGGCATAAGCACCTTGCCCCAAAGATGCTGAAACAGGCAGCAGTCAGCAAAGGTTGTAACTTGTGTTATTAGAAATTGGGTCAGCCCCATTCACAAAGAATGCTTCCAAAATATTTTTATTTAGTCCTTTAGGTGACTCATGCCAGTATTTAGTCTCTGCTCTTGATCAAAATGCATATTATGGCCATCATTTCAATGCTGACAGCTCCTCTAGAAGGATTACTGCTTACACAAATTCCAGCTCAAGATCCTGACTCTTGCTCACATGTAGGCCTCAGCATATTGCAGTCCCAGCAAGAAATGGTTTCCTCACAAGACAAACCTTGACACAACACCTCAAACTGACTGAGAACAAAAATCAGTGTGTTTACATCATGACAAAACCCTGCTTTGCATCCTTCCTCTGCTGAATTAGTTGCACTGTTGTGACCCAAGCCTATTTGAGATGGGCTCAGGTGGTCATAGCATGGTGCTCACACCAAGGGCTGTGGGTTCAGTCCCTGGGTGGTTCATGCACTCAGGAGCTGGACTCAAGGATCCCTGTGGGTCACTTCCCACTCAGAATATCCTGTGATTCTGTGAACTTGGTTAGATGGGAACATTGCACTGTTTGTGCCTCGTGATGGACCAAACACCCCAGAAAACAAAGTACATTGCCAGACAGGAAGAGCCCATGGAGTTCCACTCCTGTTTTTCCTTCTGGTACACATAACTTAATTTTTAATATTCTGTCTGTAACAGTTTTCCACATAGTAATTCTCCATTTCAAAGAAATTGGATAAACTCTTAATATAAAATCATATCTGCTAATCCCTGCTATTTGTGATGTCTGATCTCCTGCTGTTTTTCAATATGATACGTCTAAAAATTCACTTATTGTAATTTAAACAGAAAAGTCTCAAAGTCCTTATTTCAAGTAAGGAAAAAACCTTCAGCAGTTCATGCACTGGATGTCTCAATGTTCTTCCTCTCTGAATTACACTAGTGAAAGCTTTTTCCCTTAAAATGAACCTGAGTAAATATGTTGGCCAACAATCAGACCCACTGCCACATGTGAATTAAATGCAGAGCAGTCTGAGCGAGGGCAGCACTGATGTCAAAGCAGAACCACCCCTGAGCGAGCGGCTTTGAGGAGATCGGCTTAGAAAGTTTCCAGTAGAACACCATTCCAACAGAAAGTGCTGACTTGATGAAACCCAAAATATTCCACAGGAATGTGCTAATTCAATCAAAACTTTTGAAAGAGGACAGGCTGGCTTGCCAAGCCAGCCAACCAGTCTAGTGAGCTGACTGGCTCTCCCCAGCTCTCCAGGGTCACTGGCTTCCCCGTCTGGCCAGGTGCCAGGCTGCTATCCCTGCCCTCTGAGGGGCCCTCTCATAATCATAAAAATAATGGACTCTTACAAAGTGGGCTGAGAAACAAACAAAGGAGTTTAAAAATGAAAACCAGAATTATTTCAGAACCAACTGCAGGGTTTCAGAAGGAATTTGGTACATTTGTTGCAAAGCATCTGAAGTCGCAAGTCTCTCTTGTGTCTCCTCAATTTTTTACAAAACATCTTCCAGTGAAAAAAGCTGTATCAATATTGCAACAACACAAAATAAGCAATAATTCTATTCAAAATCCAAACTTCACCAGGCACTTGTAACCATCAGCAAAGAGTTTAATCTAAGTTGCTTCCCAAGCACTGAGGAAATTCACATAAATGCCTGTAACTGACCAAAACACAGGGCTACAGTGTAAGCAACACCTTTCACAGAGCAGTCCTTAAGTGGGTTCCCTGCTTGTCAGCATGACAAATTTGAACAAGATGCTGCAAAGGGCATCATTTAACACTCTGGAGAAGCTCAAAGGAATAGGTATGGCTACACAATATTTAAGCAGTCTTTTAAAAAAGACCCCATCCACTAGCAAGTAACCCACTTTCTTCAAAAACTGGCTTTTGGCAACCTGTGGTTAACCAGTGCACGGGACCTCCTCTGGCTTCTCAGCAACTCAGCAAGTAACAGGATTTGCTAATTGCTAGGAAAGGTTCTTAAAGACAACATCACCAAACACCATGATGTTTTTTGCACAATGCCATTCACTTAACCAGCTTTTGTATAAAAAAATGCCTAGATATTGGTTCATGTGTGAGAACACAACAAGTAGTTTAAGAAATGTGGAACAAAGTTCCACAGAAAAAAAAGAAAGAGCTCTTTTTAAATGCCTAATTGAGTCAGCAATGAGATCTCTGTTGCAGGCAAGTCACATGATTTTGAAAGACTAAGGCTAATAAAATGTACTGATATATTTATATGAAAATCAGCACAACTTTCAGCATAGAACTGAGACAAGTTTGTGACCACTCTTTCAGAAAATACATGTAAATCAGACAGCTGCCCAAGTTTGCAGTTCACTGACCCTTTCAACTGCCAAATGCAATGCACAAAGGTAGCTCAGAAAGCAATTAGAGATTGGCTGGGAGGTCTCATTAATTTATTTAAACTTCAAATCACAGCTAAGCAGTCTTGTAACATTTTTCTGGAGGAGAGTGTATGCCTCAGACTCATATTTAAAAAGAAAGGTTTGTCTTCTCAGAATGACAGAATACATACAACTTGCTCCCTGGTGTTTCTTAGAAAGAACAAAAAATAATTTACAGTACCACGAGGAAACACATCTAGGGCAGAACTGGACATAAGCACAGTTCAATCCAACTGCTAAATCTCTAAATACCTCTGCTGCACCTGCAAAGTCTAAGGCTCCCTTCAACTGCTTGCAACACAAAACTCAGAGACAAAAGAAGGTGAAGAGAAAAAAAAAAAAAGAAGAAAAGAAAAAATATGTTTTTCCTTCTAGTGATATAGAACTGGGAAATATCAGTGACCAACAGAAGCAAATGATGCCTGGTTGGCTGTATTCCAGTATATATGGCACGAGGCCAAGATAACAATGAGAAAGTAAAGCATGAAGAGAAGCCTTCCATTCTAGAAGCAGGTATCAAAAGTTGACAGCAGCACCTTTTCTTCTCTCAAACAAAACTTGAGAGGCCCTTGGCCTATGGCAAAAAGACAGATTCATCACTGATCTCATGATGACAAACAGCAAAACAGTTGTGAAAAATGTCTATGCATACAGACATTCACATGCAGGTCTGGGCCTGAAATTATGGCAGCATTAAGTTACCAAACTGCTAGTTAATTTTCTTTCATTAGGCTCATTAAAGGGACCACAACTATAACACAAAGTAACAACTGAGCACTGCACAACTCAGAAGCCATATCCTCAATTTCTTCAAGCTGCAGTAATTTAAATAGCCAGCTATAGGCTATAATTTAAGATTTAATTTTAAGATTTAATCTGTGACTCCAGGAGCTAACTGGAGCCACAAGGATCAATGCACACTTCTCTGAAGTGTTTATGAAAATGAGACCAAGCTTTTAAGTATCTCTCTAAAACCAGTCTACCTAATTTGACAGTTTCCTTATTTCACACTTACACAACCATTTCCTAGAATGAGTTTCTCAGGCTTATTGTACAGCAGACACACTCCTAAACTGAGAGATGACATGCTGCTGTTAAACTCATATTGCATTGCCCACAACTGCTTTTGTCATGCTGCAGATTATCTAGAGTGGCCTCAGCTGCCACTCACAGGTTTTAGCTCTGCTCCTTTGTTGACTTAAACTGTGCAAAGGTAACAAGATGGCCCAAAGGAGGTCTAACCAGCAGCGTGTAAGCTGAAACAATGCAAGAAGGAAAAAGAAGTCTGAATATGGACCACTGTGATTCAAACAAACATCATAAATGATACTGAGAGATTACATTATGTAATTGCCGTATCTTTGAACAAAAGTTAGTCAGCTGAGTGCACTCATATGTACATGTAGGAAGCAGCAGGGGAAAAGGATTTCAGTCAGTCAATTTTGTGCACACCCCGTCTGATGGATTAGTGCCAGAGCTTGTTCTCTGCCAGTCTGCCTCCTCCTGCTCCACCCTAACTGATCCCAAGTGCATTTCCCAAGTGCCCTGACTGGGATGACTGGTGTGCTTCTCTCCAACGTCCAACATCCCTCAGTACACAACTTTTCTTGGAAAATGCTCAGACCTGAATTTAAAAGGAAAAATAAAGAGAAAGAAAGCCCTCTCTGTTAGATGAAGTCAACCTTCTAAATATATGTGTGGTAACACCAGGAAGAAAAAAGAAATATTTACTTTTCCCATGCTTTCAAATGGATTTCACAACTCTAAGCATATGATTTAAAATTATTTTTGCAATTAAGGGCCAGGAGCATTGAATAGCATTATGCTATACAAAGAATAAGATGGGCCCAACCATTCTTCAAGACTTGTTTCAATAAAATGGTCCAGTGTAGAATACCCTAACAGCAAGGTGCCTGGAGGGAAAAAGCCTATGACACTGCAGGTTATTTATGCAGTAAATAACTTATGTTGCAAGGGACCTCTGGTGGTCTTCTGGTCCAGCCCCTCACTCAAAGCATGACCAAGGTAGACTAAATTGCTCAAGGATGGAGGCTGCACAACCTCTTCAAGTGCCTTGACCCCCCTCATTATGTGATATTTCTACTGAACACTGAATCGGGTTTTTCCCTGACGTAACTCGTGAGCATCAACCTTCAGCTTCTTGCTGTTCACCTCCAAAAAAAAGCCCAGCTCCCTCTCCTCTCTACAATTTCTTTCATACTGCATTCCGTTCTGCCATCTGATGACTGGTGGGCAATAATCTCATTGAAGATGCACTGTAAGACTTTCTGGCAAAGCAGGCACTAAAATTTCAGTAAGATTTTCTAATTCCTGGTTTCCTCAAGCCTTCTTCTGTGTTCACCATAGTGTCAGCCTAAGCCACAGTGATAGAAAGGTTTCAACTCAGTGGCAAAAGTCCTTCTTGCCTTGCATTAAAGCTTGCCTAGAAGGAGAGCTCAGTAGTATGGGGAAAAAACAGCGCTACTACAGGTGATTCACTTGGCCAGTTTGATTAAAATAACAAACATATAAGCAGTCTTTATGAAGTATCACATATGGAATTGACTGAAGAAGTTCTTTAGTTCCTTCCAGAAAGTGCCATTTTCTTGAATAATGAGCAAAAGCACAGCATGTCAAGTAACAGTCCTTAATAAAGTCCTCAGGAGACTGGATCAACCCACCTCACTACCTGATGTCATGAGATGAAAGGCCATGCAAACTACACATATCTCAACTGGACAATAAAAACACAAGGACCAGCGGTCAAAAAAAAGGAATAAACACATTCAAATAAGACTTATTTTATATTTGCAGGACACAGGACAAATTATATTGGCATGCAGCATATAAAGACCAAGTTCTCAGGAACTTATTTGAAAAAATAAACTACAAGCAAAAAAAAAAATACATAATTTCTGGAGTCCACCAAACCAGTTACCAGGATATCTTATTAAGTAAAGGGTTATTATCACACTGCTGTTTAAAATGAATAAATAATTATCAGCTTACTTCTTTCTTACCATTGTAGGTTATCCTTGGTTTTGTCAAGCACATCACAAGATGTAAATCCATTTCCTCAGAAGATACAAATTTTGAACATACAGGGCACTTGAATCCTATGGAAAACAACAATACGTAAGTGTGAGCATACTCAACCATGTAGCAAATATATATATATATATTCAAGCCAAAAAGCTATTCTGCACACATAAAAAGAAAGAATAAAATAAATCCCGGAGGCTTTTCAGTTTTGACCTGGCAATTCTTACATAAATACGATTCCCTTAATTTCAAAAGATCTCAAAATAGACCATTGTTTTGGGAAATCATTCTGTTGACGACTGCAAACATTGTCAGCACCTCTGGAACACAAGCTTTCTCAACAACTTAAGAACAGTTTAGGGCAGGGGCAAGAGGATCATATGACTCTACTAAAACAGAAATCACAAATGTGTAGAGGACCTAGACATTAAAATTTGAACTTGGGCAGGAATCCTGAATTAACATGTCCATTTTTACCAGGAATTGCACAGAAAATTTAACCAAGGATCTTGGTTTTACATCTCATCACAGAAGCTGCAGCATCTTTTACCAGTCTGGGGCACTGGGAAAATATTAACTCAGGGGTGTTGCCTCACCTACTGAATCACTAATACTTCCTGTAGCATTGAATTTGTTTGACTGCTCTCATCCTAGCCAAGCACAACCTCGTTTAGCTCTTGAGGTCACTGCCTCAGGCAACAAGGGGTGAAGAATAATTAAGACAGTCTGGATTGTGATGCAACTGCATAACAGTCTACGACAAAAGTACTTAATACCTTAATTTATGTCATTGCCAAAGACAGCAGTCTTCCAGTTAAAGGACAAGATCAGCTGGACAACTTTTACAGTCCCCAGAAAAGCCTGATTTATTTTGATCTGCTGAATAATTAACACACAAGTGAGAGACAAAAAAGCCACCAACAGGGATGTGGATGGATAATAGTTGTTAGGGATACACCTACAGGCAGGGTGTCCAACAGGACAACATTTGGCAAAAATATCTAATCTACATCCACTCTCAGCATAAAGGCACAGCTTTTTCTCTGATGCTGTGAAGAGTAATGAGGCAGGCCTGTACAAAAGGTCACTGCACCTTCCACCCGCCCATCTGGGCCTGCTCCCACATGTTTTAGTTTGTTGCCACTTGCTTTTGTACTTCTAACCTTGGGAGTCCGCAATAAACCGAGTCAGTCAAGGATGACGAGCAACTTGATGCTGCACTTTCAAATAACTTGATGCCTGAGAATTTTCATCTTTACTGTTAATTATTATCTAGATGTAGATCAAGCAACTAACCTGACACATCAGCACTTGATACAAACACTGCACTTCCTTTTTCAAGAAAATTATTTCTTTCTTTTCTTTCTTTCAGCTCATAGGAAGCAAATCAAAGAGGGCACCTAGTAACAACCATAAGGAACTCAGGGTGGCAGCTGAACACGTGCTGGAAACCACTTCCTGAGATAAAGTACAGTTCTGCTTCTTCCAGTTTTAGTCATGTCTATTTCTTCTTTGTGTCAGTCTTACACTTCAGTTTAAATATTGCTCTTCTCTTCCTTAATTTTATTCTTCCTCCCCCAACACATATTTTTACAAACAACAGATCAAGAAGCCCAGCACAGCCAAACATGTCTTTTGGAAAAAAAACAACTAGTTGAAATCATTAATTTACTTGTTGAAAGCTTTATCAGTGACCTTTCAGCCACTGTGTAGCCTCCTTCACGCAGGCTATACCTCAACATGACTAAAATAGAAATTACTATCTCAGTCCTCCAAACACTCAAATCCACCCATTACTGTTAGGAGTTTCTTCAAAAAGTGACCTAGGATAAATTTTCTCTCAATCTTTATCACCCTACTGCTGCTGTTTTCTAGGTTTTGACTAGACTTAAGACTCATGCATTATTCTCATTTATATGTTTCTGTAGGGCATAACTGACAACACAATTTGATGTGAAAAAGTCTCTCACTTCCTTATATGCTTCAGACCTAGTCCTGCTGTGAGAGAAGGGGGTGTTTACACTCCAGCAAGTTAACTTTTATGTTCATGGCTAGTTAAGCACTGAGACAGTCATTAAAAAGTTCCCTCTGCTTTCTGGACAGAACTCTTCCAGCTTATTCCCTAGAGTCATGAGCACAAGTAATTGGGAGTGACAGGGGGCAGGGATGACCACCAACAGGTCCTTAGAACCACTGTTAAAGTTACCAGTGTTAAGAAGGTACGTATCCCAGGAATTCTTGGAGGAAATGTTTTAATCTAAATAAAATGCTGGGGAGAGCTTGAGTGAATAATCTTGATAACTTAATAATAATAATACTTCTTTACTTAAAACCATGCTTGAAGATAGACAGCTGTGAAAAATCTCTCAGGTTATCCACCTAGAGTATTCAGATGAATATGCTTTTACCTTAAAGCTAGCAAATAATCCGTGTTCTAGCAGTATAGTGGTATTTTAACAATACATATTGCTGTGGCTTGTCCTGTGCCGGGGGGGATGTGAAGGCAATGGTTAAACACCTACAAACATCCTCCTGACACAGCAAGTCTGGGACACCTGACTGCTGTAGCTCTACTCAGTGGGCAGAACTGAAGAATCCAAAGAACAGAGGACATCACACTTAACTGAGCTTTAAGGAACAATTTAGCTGACAGAAGCAAAAGGTGTATTTGTGGAAAATATGTTTTTCCAGTGACCATGATCAGCTGTATGCCAGAGACTAGCATAATAGCAGAAAAAGAGCCTTGGGCTCACAACACTTGCTTAAGTGTTCTTTAAACACAAGTGAAATCCGATTTCTCATTCCTTCACAACATTCTGCTGCAATCCAGCTCCTGGATTTAGCCATCTTCCCCAAGAGATGCATAGTGTAAGTTTTGTCTGAAGGAAATTACCATTTCCAATTCCTTCCAGTAGCCCCAAAGAACAATTATTTTGACTATAGACAAAATATTTACTTTATTCTAACTGTATCTGAAAAATATAAATAAGCTAACAACCTACACTGTCCACAAGCCAGTTGAAGGTCCTTTAAAAAGCTCATATTTTCCTACCTTTCCTCAAATCAGAAGGCAATAGTTTCATGACCCAGTTTACAATTAAGTACTGGGTAAGAACAAAGACTCTATTGTATCCCTGCCCAGCAGGCTAAAAACATTTATAGCCTATGTTTGTTTTTACCATCTTCTTAAGGAACAATTCCAACAACTTAAAGAAAGTTTCACATGACTTTAACAATCAGCAACAGGTCAGAAATAACTTGCTTTCTACTTGACTTGTTTTACTGTGACAGACATTTGGACAAAAAAGTGGAAGCAGTTATCAGATGAGGCACCATCACATGAACTGTCTTCCAAAAACCTATGAAACTCCATCAGCTACTTTCTCACTCCCCTTACAAGGAGAGCACAACAGATAATATACAGTTCTAAGCAAAAATCCAGCTCTTAGGAAGGTGTTGATTTCACAGCATCCCTTATTTTTGTCCCAGATGACAACCATCACCGTTGTATTAGCATTGTCACTGTCACCACATCACTGCAAAGTTGTCTTTCCTTCTCCCATAGTAGAGAACTCGGCCTGGGACACACCCACCCTAAATTAACTGAAGGACCACTTCTCACCCCACTCCCTACCTTCAGAAGTACAGCACTAAAGAACTGAGCACCAAAACTGAGCCAGCACACACCTCTAGCTGACTTTTGGCTCCTTAGAAGGGCAAGGAGCCAAATTCTTACAAGCTCTCACCATCTAGTTTCACAACTGACTACAATACTGAAAGTAACACATTACTAAAAACAAAACTAAAATCCTGGGGAAAAAAAATTACAATTACAAGAAATGGAGACAACAGAAAGTTGCAGCGCAGCTACTAGAAAATCCCATGGTGACAAAGAAAATCTGAAATAACTAAACCTGCTTGAGTATCAGGACTTTTATCAGAGGTGGATTCTGTTTCTCATACTCTCTTGAACATATCACTTTCTTCAAGCTCTGCCATCTTTTGCAAATGAACCTCCAGTTAGCCAAGGAATCCCATCTTCTCTTCACACCCATCTACCAAACTCACAATTTCCGTCTCTGGCAGACTCGGGAACCACCCAGAGGCACAAGTTGATGGGTGGCCATTCATTCTATCGGCACCAATTTCAACCTCTTAGGGATACCTTACTGTGTTTGTCTTGCTTTGCAAACATCAGACTGCTTAACTTGCACTTCAGAGCACAGCAGAGCCAACATAAAACATCCAATGAAAAACTAACTCCTGGATTGCTAAGATTTTTACAAAATCATGCTGGCACTTATTCTGGAATATCGACTTCGTGGTGGGAAAAAAAACTGCTAAGAGCTCCCAGACAACAGAGCGCAGAGTGTCACAGAATTGCACATGAAGAAACATGGTGGACTTGCACAGAAGAGTGGATTATCCTTTCAGTCAATATTAAACAGTTGTAGCAAGAAGTAAGCACAAATAAAACCTGCACGGACACAAAATCCTGATCAGAGTAACTTTTCAGCAAAAAACATCAACTGGAACACTGCCAAAGCTAAACTAAAAGTAGAATGGGAGCAGCTGCTCTTTTAAAGTCTGCAGCAAATTACTGTTTTAAGTATATGTATCCTTGTGTTTTCAAATAAGATGGATAAATCCACCTTGTTTTGCATTTAAAGAAGTCATAAGAGAAATCCTTGTATCCACACACTTTTTCTAAGGTGTATTTGAGAATAAGAAGCCTGACAAATGTTACTTACATATTCACACGTTCTGTGGTACTTAGAAAAAGAAGTACAGACAATCTGGAAACACAGCACACAGTAAGTTTGATGGTATGAGGATGGTATGCAAAATGACTATCACACAAAGAAAGCCTGCATAATGATGATGAAAAGGAAACAATACAACCCAAAAAAAATTAGTTGGCTACTTCTTATGTGTTCAGTAGACATGGAAAACAGTAACTCTGCTCAGTATAAAACACATGTAGACACTGGGAAGTGTGCACCCTTTATCTTTTACCCCTAGTCTGAAAAAAACAGGTTACTCTAACCTTTCCTCACAGGCCCTGATGCCTAAACCTTTTATTGCTCTTGTTGTCCTCTGGCCTCTCTCCAATCTTACCATGGTGCACTGCCAAGAACTGGGCAGAGCTCTCCGGCTAAGACTTCACAAGTCCTAAGCAGAAATTAATGCTTACCTATTACATTGTTCCATTACACTCGGTGTTGGCACATACAGATGTATCTGCACACAGCAATAGCTCTTCTGTGGGTGTATGTATAGGTAGGTACATTTTAAACAAACCAACAGGCGATTGGTTTATTCCTCTCATGTCTCACAACAACCCATCAATCTTCAGCAGAACTGTTCCTAGCCAAGTCCATTTTTAGTGTTATATTTCTGCTCACATTTATTAACTCTAATATTTTTTAGTCCACTATTAGCATTCTTTTAACTTGCTAAAAAAAAATGAACGCAAATTTTGCACCCCCATAGTGCTTATAAGTTCAGCATTTTATTTAGTTTTTTCAAGTGCCCAGCCTCCAAAAAAGAAGTTGACTGAAAACAGACCCAAAGCAGAGACCACTGTGATGTTTGATTTTAATTGCTTTCCTAAAGCAGCTGTAGAATTTTCTTCCCCAGCTACTTCAGCATCCACCTATTTTTTCACCTAGACCAAATTTTCTAAGTTGGCTCATAAGAATATACATCTTAGTAACATAAATATTTTAAAGTCAAAGCATAATGCCTCTGTTTCTTCCACTTCTTCCTTTTCTGTTCAACTGTGTAGAAGACTAGGAAGTAAAATTTTAAGAATCATATTTGGGTAAATGGAAACAATTCAGCTTCTCGGTGAAATAACAGTCCTGGTCAAGATAAAATTCTATTACCCCCTTCCTCTGTAAAATAATTTGTAAAATTTGAAGAAATTTAACAACAACAAAAAAAAAAAAGCTGTCCTGTAAAACCACATAGTCTGTCAGAGTTATATGGTCACAGAATTCTCTTTCTCTCCTCAGACAGCTGAAATGGAAAAATAGGATGAGTAATTCCATAAGCTCAAAACCACGAAGCTTTGTACATGAAAGCATATTACTTTAACACAGCTAATGTCTTGCTGGCAAGTCTACCCTAACCATCAAAGAGAAGATGAAAATTATTTTACACTAAATTCAAGAACAAAGAACTAACATTTTAAAAAGTCTTTAAGTTAGAAAGCAAAAGACAAAAGAGCTTTACCAATTCCCAGGGAAACTTCTGCAGGAAAACTTCTAGGTGCTGTAGCTAGCACTACAAACGGCTACTCAGAGAAAGTTTGCCATTTTATGGACATAAGTTTTTTGTAAAGGAAAAAATGTTTCAGTGAAAAATCACATCTCGTTCTCTACCTTTCATCCTTCCTTATGCTGTCAATTGTCTAAGCCAGGAGAACACAGCTTCACCTGGAAAGACTTCTGGAAATGAAAAGAAATAAAGAAATACTCCCCTCATATTTGGGAGAGAATATGAAATCAAACAGAAATAAGGAATACAGTACAAATATTCTAAGCTCTGTCTTTTCTAGAAAACTGAGCCACAGTAAAAACAAATAAGCACTTACTGATTTCAAGTTCATGATCTAGTGGGGTTTTCCTTCCCACTTTTGTGCCATAACACTGAAGTAAACAAACCTGTGAGTTCCTTGAGGGAAACGAGGAATTTTCTCTTGTATTTTCTGATTTAAATGTCCCACAGAACTCAGTGGGAAAGGAGGATATATAAAGTGGGGGATAAAAACAAACCTGAACTATTTCAGTTAAGGAGTCCTCAGATTAATTAGAAAATATATGTTTGGATAGTACTTCATCTCCTAAGCAAAAAATTGTGAAAGACAGAATCTTATAACAACTTCTTCAGCTCCCTTCATCTTGCTAAGTGGGAAAATTAGATCTTCAGTAGCAATTGCTGAAAAATAATGTAGTATAGAATGAGGAAGGGAAATTAAGCAAGATATTTTTTGACTCATAAACAAAGCCTTTATCAACTACACAACTTCAGGTGTCTAATATCAATGTAAAAGTATCATGTGATGACTGTAATTGACAGCTGCACAGTTTCAGAAACTGAATGAACACAACCATTAAGAGAGAGAGAAAAAAGCCCAATTTTAATATATCTTGCAAACTAGAAGATGAAATTACAGGAAAAAATGATATTAACTTTAAATAGAAAAACAAGAACAGCTGTTATTTAGAAGAACAGCCTTTTAAGAGTGACATTTCAGATCACTGCAAGCACTCAACAAAGGGAGAAGGAAAGACCTTTTTAGCTCCACTTTTCTGCAGGTCAGTTTTACCCCCCTGCCATCATCCACAGGGACCTGCAGTCAAGCTAAATGAGAGATCACTCAAGCCTCCATCATCCAAAGTCCTAGAGTACCTGCACTTTCAAACTGACAAGCACATAAACGGGAACAGTTTTTCAAGTGACTTGTAAGCCATTAAGTCACTCTTTAACTTTCTACTTCATTAGCTGCACTTCAGACACCTCACACCCTTCCCATCACAGATCCATACCACAGGTTTCTCAGTGGATCTGAAGCAGATGAAGACTGACCAGTGTGAATATAAACTTTGGTTGGGAGCAAGCCTTGGTTTTCATATAAAAAAGGCTCCACCCACA
The DNA here is from genome assembly GCA_013400315.1 of Bombycilla garrulus. Taxonomy (NCBI): domain Eukaryota; kingdom Metazoa; phylum Chordata; class Aves; order Passeriformes; family Bombycillidae; genus Bombycilla; species Bombycilla garrulus. The sequence goes on from VXBU01012878.1 coordinate 1,716,832, forward strand.
CAATAAACTCAAAAGATTTTAGCTTTTGGCTTATGATGCTTGAGAAGCACATTTTCGACTAACAATGAAAAACTCAGTTTAACAATGAGACTTTGCCCAGAAGAACATCCTTCACTTCCATTGTATTTTCCCAAAGGAAGGGGACTAGGCAGAGAACCCAAGGAAACACACTTCTCTTTTTCATGCACGTGTGATGACTCCCTTCCAAAATCTGACTCAAGGACAAGAAAGGAAAGCCACTTTTCTTCTCTCTCATTGCCTCTCCATCATCAGGTCTTTGGCAAGCAGAGACAAGAGCAAGGTCCCCCTCTTGCCTCACCAGCAGGGTAACAGAAGGAGTATGGGAAGAAACTAACCCTATCACCATTTCAGAGGCTTCTGTACACAAGTGGGGCCACTTGCCTCTCAGGTGAAACCTTGTAGAGCTGAGCTGTTGTCTTAATATCAAGTTCAGCCAGAGTGGACACATTTTTGAGCCCAACTGAATACCTTCCTTCAGAAAGCAAGTAGCCAGAAAGCACAGTCAGTGGTTCAGGGCTCAAACATATTTTATTTACACTCGGCAGGCAAGATCAACCTGTCTAACTAGCTCAGTCATGATGACAAATTACTCACTACAGGCCAGCTTGGAAGTCTGAAAACTTTCAAGCAAAAGAAGTGCCTGAAAACTCTTATTTCAGAGATACCCATATTCCTATTGCTTTTTTCTTCTTAACTCACCTACCACAATTCAAAGAGGAAGAATTATCTCTCATTCCCAGTCTCTCCTGAATCTATACTTTTTTTTTCTTCTTGAATTTTGCTACTCCCTCAATTTTCTCGTATTGCCTGGAGCAACATTTTTCTCAAACACCCAAAAAAGGTCTTTCCACTCATTTTGCAAAACAAGTGGAGGAAGACAGACAGGACAACTGTGTTCTGTTGTCAGAAGGCACTTCTTGAGCAACTGAGTAATTTGGCAAGAGAACTACAAATTTTTAAGTGCAGGGAACCAGTTTGTCTACACTCCCCTGCCCTACTTCACACTGTCAATAAAGTCACTACTTTCAAAAACATACCAGGGTTAAAGAAAATTTTCCATTAGAAATCACATCATTGAAAAGAGAGTGTAGGAAGAGCTGCTCCAAGATAAGAAGAATCAAGCCCTACTTCTTCAAAATGCACAGGTGTAAATACCTTGAAAACTTGTACTGTACAGCACAGCAAATCTGCCCAAAATTATATGAAACACAACCACAAGAGGGGAGAGGGTGGCTATACCATGCTGAGAATATATTTAATGACAGCAAAAAGGGAAGAGGTACGATGTGAAAATGGCTGGATAATGGTTGACAAGGATGACTAAAGTGAACAGTGGAACAGAGTATCTTGTTGGATGCAGAGAAGTCTTCTGAGCAAACTGGCCAAAATGCATACGAGGTCTTATGAAAAAAAAAGAAATGGGAGAGACAAAGTAAACACTGCACCTGAAACGCAGCAGACAGGAACCAAGGAGCAAGCCCCAGGAGAAGGCAGCATCTTAGAAGACAGCACAGATAATGATGCTGCTTGAAAGCATGCAGAAGACAAAGTCTCTCGGAGAATCTGAGAACTATTACTCTACTACACAAACAAGGCGATAATGGAGACCTGAGAAAGCACAGCATTTACAGACAATTAGTCCGTTGTCTACAAAGTTTTTACCAAATTAAGTGAGGGGAAAAAAAAAAAGGAGGTCCTCACTAAGGCAAAACTTTGTAAAGCCTGATTTAGTCGAAATACTTACCAATAACCTACTTGTTCCTGCAGAAATAGAGGTAGCAGTGACAAAAAAAAAAAAAAGGGAAAACCAATCAATGACAAAAAAGTCAGAGTACAAAATAAAAAGATTACATCTGGGAAGAATATATGTAAGTAAAATGTTAAATTATTATGTGGGATGTTCCCAGGAGTTCATATATTAATTCTAAACAGAATAATGATTCATTTTCTGACAGAAACATTAGATTATATACCAAAAGTACTTATTATTACATTTATTACTCAGTATAACAGGAAAATTTTACTTATTACAGTTTCAAGAAAGTCAAGAACAAAGGTTTCAAGACATACTTGTTTTCTTGTGCTTTTCATCTATTTTTTCATCACACATACAATAATTTTTATTACTGAAGCACAACAGCAGATTTTCCTGTATTATTATACTCTGCATTTTCCCCCTTTAACTCTCAAAAATAGCAGTCCTCCACAGATGACAGTTTATCAATTCAGCAATGAAATATCTAACCAATGCACTCATTTACTTGCATTTGCTCGAAACTTATGAGAGTTGAGTAAGTCAGGCTGGTTGGTTGGTTATTTGAATTTGTTAGGGGGAGGTTGTTTGGAGGTTTTGGGGATGGTTTTGTGGTTTTTGTTTGTTTGGTTTGATTTTTTTCCAGAGTAAGAGTATGGCTTATGAATAAGAACAAAACTTATTAGAAAACTCTGGCTTTAAAATACCATTCATTGTCAGAACAAAGGAATTTTCTTTAAGGATTAACTCTTTAAATAAAAGTACTGATATTCTCTGCTTATCATAAAGCAGCCTTTTGTTTTTAAATGGAAAATTCAGCTATGAGAAGTTCACTCTACACTGATCCATCTATTCTTCTAATGAGAATTAATGTACCTTAATGTATGGACTATTGGCCAAACTAGGGTGTTGGATCGTAAGAAGCCAGACATTTAAGATAATTAAAGAAAATATTACAAAATATAAAGACATCTAAGGGTTGGTTACAAAACATTTTAATTTCAAAAGTGTACACTGGAATGAGACCATTAAATTCCTCAGTATTAACATAATTTAAGTGTCTAACATGAGTAACATACAAATTTTGGGAAAATGTGTTGCTGAAGAGTCAATAACACACATCTATGTAATGCAACCACTGGTTTTCCAAAAGTTCCTATGTCTGAGACAGAACCTTTTAAGAGCATTTGGGAATGTACCATTGTGAAGAAACCATCCAAAATGTTCTAATAAGAGGAACAGTAAAGAAGATGCATCATTAGTTCAGAAAAAGACAGAACTGAACTAAAAAAGATATAACCCCCCAACTATCTGTCAGCAAAAAGTGAAGAAAAGCTATTGAGTTACATGCTTTAAACATATCAATGAGAGATTTGTCTATATTTAGTCTTTCACCTCTATTAAAAGAGTACACAGCACCCACAACACATTCTGCAAAATCTTTAACAACATCCATCAATCCCAAACCAAACAAACTTTCAAATTATACCACCTCTACCACAGCAACTAAGGCAGAAATGTAATTCTTGCTTTTTCAGGGCTAAGATGTCACCATTTGAACAAATTGTTCTTATTTTCTGTATCACTCATATTTTAAATATCCCTTGTAAGAAATGCTACTGAGCATTTCCTTTTTTTGCTGTTTACAACTCCTGCATTGGTCTATCAGTCAAACTGCTGAGAAATTTGATTAGCTGCCCATTTTAAACATCTGTGTGTAGAAGAGAAACATCTCATTTACATTAACCAGATCATGCCAGAACATAGACTCTAAATAAATTTTAACAGGGATCTGCAGTAAAAACAAATTACACTGAATGACAGTTTGACTTTTCAGCAGTTTGAAAAAAACAACACAGTAACTCAAATGTTTTTAATTTCTAATTACACCTTTCACATAGGGTGTTACATGCTTTCATTGCTTTACTCATCCACAAGGCTACTGAAGGTAAGAGAACCTACAGCTCCTTAAAAGGTATGGGTTTTTTTCTTCACTGTTCAAAGAAAATCATGACCTGTTTTCTGATATACATAAACAATGCTCAGAAAAAAAAGGAGACACTGTCTTGAGTTTGAAAACTGAGATAGCACGAAACTGCAACAAGCTAACGAATTATATTTTAATAAGAAAGGTTGTTGAGGTTTGTGGGTTTTCTTGGGTTTTATTTACAAGTGACTAAGGAGCAATCATAGTTAGTATTCCTGTTTCAGGAGTGTACTTATTAGATCAGAATCACAGCATGCCAAGTGCTAACAATATTTTTGTTCACATATATGTATTAGTCCCTCCTCCAAAGAGATACTCTCCAAAACAGACAAGAACAAGCAATGGTTACAGTGGGAGCAATGTCTCCATTACGTACTTGAGAAAGGCAGTAAGAAACTAGTCCTACCTTACACAGAAAGTCAAACAACTCTCCTAAGTCTCTGGCTGTCACCTTATATAAAAATGCCTAATTGCCCACAATGACATTGAGACAGGGGTCACAGAAAAGTAAATCAGTGACATGATTTTGCTCTGCCTTTCTGTGTAGCACTGCCTTCTTAACCAGCAGCTTACCTAATGAGTTAGCAAGGCTCTACCAACCACAGGTCCCTAAATCCAGTGACTGCACAGTTTAAACATAAATAATAAAATGCTCCTTGAAAAAAATTCATGTTTTGAAAGAATTAAAACGTTCTTTAGAACAGTTCTTGATGAAAGTGTAAAAAATACCAGAGTTTGAACCTGCACTCCTCCCAATTTACTCACATGTTCATCCCTTCAGCTTCCTTCTCTGCTGTATTAGCCAATTTGGAGACTGACAAGATCAAAACAGCAGCTACAGGTCAAAGACCAATATGCTGCATCCAAATAAACCCTTCCATGACATAAAAAATGAAAAACTCCATGCTAAAAACCTGTGGGCTTGCAGAACAATAAGCTAATGAAAGATGTGCCCCAAATGTGCACTATGTACATACTTTACCAGCAAACAACTTACTTACAGAAGAAACCTTCCACGTTACACATTAAATAACCCAACACCTGGGATTTAATTCTCTTCAGAGAGGCACTCATAAATTATTTTTTAATGCCTCTCACACATTAGACATCTAAAGCCCTGAGGTAGCCTACTTAGGACAGCTACTACTTCTACTACAATGTCAAAATAATTAGAGACACAAATTTGTATCTGTTTTCCCACAGAAGCCTTTCATTCTAGGTTCGAATTCCTAACTTTCCAAAATAGTCTGTGAAGGAAACAATAGCTCTCAAAAGGTTTTACTTTTACTTAAGCAAACCATTGCCCAAGCAAGAAAGATTTCACACTGCTAAATGTTCAGGAACTGAACTGTCACATTGTTAATTCTAACACTTAACATAATTTATAGGCATTTTACTTTTTCAAATTAAATCTTCTCCTTTATCTAAAAGGAGCATTAGTACCTCAAAAATACTTCTGTTTCAGTAGACAGGAGATGTACTTCCAATGTCTTATGAAATAAAAATCCCCATGACAGTCTTGAAGTATAAATCTCTTCCACTCAAACTGTTACCAGTTTTCTAAAAGGCTCTCTTATTCTGGATTTTAGGAGAGGTCAAAGGAGCTGTTTCCCACATGGACACAAGTTTAAATCCACTCCTTTCATTGTGGAAGGAGCCCTCATGAGGCAAGTAAGTCCACTGCACACAGGTGAGTGTAAGAGCAGCTGTGATAAATTTCCCAGTCCAGCCACACACAGCATAGGGAGATTAAGCCACGTGTAGGTCATGAGCTCTGGTGAAAAGACAGACTTGTTCCAGTTCTTCCACAGCAAATTCTGTCTGTATTTAAGACTTCTGAGAAGTAAGTCATAGGCATGTAAAGGACCGCCTCTGCTGCCAGGATTTGTGGGTTTATCAAGTAACTTTTAAGACTTGCCTTTAACTACCAATTTTGGGAACACTTCATAAAAGCTCCTAAGGGAAGCCTGGCATTCCTGCCAGTCACCACAAAACCATATTCCTCTCTAGAGGAGGTCTTGTCATACCTGTCCTTTACAGCAGTTGTATCAAATCAGAGATCAGTAAACTGACATATGTGCCACTAAGAAAACCCTATTTTTATTGTTATTTTTTTCCCTTGAAATGAAGCAACACTCTATGCAATTCCTGGCTTTGAACAGTGCAAATGCCATTTAAACCACTAAACTTATGTCTCTTCTTTCCAGAGCTTTGCAGACATTGTACCATTCATTCTATTAATCCTGTAACCTACAACAGCAGTTTCTGGTCTGAAAGATATCTCTGCAGGGCAGTGGGCATGCTACAGAAAACTCACATCTCTCTAATCCTTCAGGGAGCTCCTCCAGCTCCAGGCTGCAAAATGAGGGAATGCTGAACTTGTTCTGTGAACAGACTTCAGCCTCTGTCAGGTACTTTGCCCACAATGTGGTAGGACGGACTGAAATTCTGTTCCTGGTGTAAAACTGGTGCTTAGCTAAAGCTGCATCAGAATTGTCCAGAAGCTGGCCTGAGAGGGAAAAATAGGTGCAGTTGGAAGGGTTATGTCACATATATGGGAACAGAATTCTCTTATACATAAGAATACATTTTGGGTAGAAGTCAAAACCAAGAAAATTGTCCTACTTCACTATTGTGTAAATAGGACTATTTTTTATTGACATCAGAGATATTCAAAACAACACTGCAAATTAAACTCTTACTTAAGGAAGGACGTTCACAGCACTTAACATCCACCCAATAACTTCCAGAAGAAAAATAAAAACTCATTTACCGGTTATCTGCCTGCAATAAAATTCATATGGGTTGCAGTAAATCTTTTTACACTGGTACTTAGTTACTCTACAGCCACACAGTGACAGCTTCAAAGGGAAACAGGTGATCTAGGCTCAGAAAAACAAAATCAAAGTGTGTCAATTCACTGTGTTATTAACCTACAAAACAGGTGAGATTATAACTCCTGTATTACCTTGTTGTTGTTCCTGGCCTGGCCTGGTTTGTCACAAAGCTGAGGGCAATGCCATCCATAAAATAAAACAGCAAGCCTTCTGGAATCAGTTCCAAATGTTGAAAGAATAATACAGAATTCTAACCTATTAGTATTCTGGCAAGAACACGCATACACAAATTGGACTCTTTAAAACCAATTTAGACAAAAATTCTCATCTTAAATGTATTAATACAGACAGCTACAAAGCTGCCTTATTTTTCATAGACAAATGGCTTGTACACAAGCAATTTACAAAAGGTACAGGAACATCTTCTAAAGTGCCAGTTATGACAACTCGTATTATCAATTCCTATTCCCTCAGGGACAGTTCTCCAGAAAGAAACTGAAAATTACTCAAGGAAAGAAAAACCCTTATAAAGCTACTAGCTTTTGTCTTGCACAGGCTAATCTGTTAAAGTAGGTTTTAAATTTATTTAATGTAAATGTACATGGTGGGTTCCATCCTCAACCAAGCAAATACAAACAGCATTTCATTCACTGTCCAATCTCTGTCTATTTCTGTAACTATTCAGGGAAAAAAAAACCTGTTCTTATATCAAACCTAAGAAAACAGAATACCAGGGAAATAACTTCCAGAATGTGACTTCAATAAAAACCCAGGACTTATAAATAAAATCATGTTATATATCATCTCTCGAATGAAGCAGGATTAAGAGAAGGAAAAAAAACAACACTGAAAGGTAGAATGCAGCCCTGGAAATCTGCCAACAACTTGCCATAGTTCCCAGATTTATGGCAGGGGTCCAACCTAAACAAAGCAAAGTTACCCATAACTTAGGGACAAGTGATTTGGAAACACATCTTTTCCAAGACACTAAAAAAACTCTAATAATAATTTAATTTAATGATGGATTTCCATTTTTCACTTAGAATATACACTCCAACAAGTGAAATAGCAAAACAAGTTTATTTTCTTTTCTTCCTGGAATTCACCTTATCTCTTCCAGTAGGGAGTACAAGAAATGCACGTAGGTTCCTTTTTTATTTGCTTAGTAGCAAACCGAATAAAGCTGCCAATGTTCTTACAGAACCTGGTGTAATGATATAGTATACCAAAAAGTCTTCAGCATAAAAAGCAATTCATATTTACTTAAGATTTCCACCCCTAAGGCAAATCCTGCAAGACATTGCTAAAAAGATGACAGCAAGTAGGGAAAAAAGCACATACTGTCCTAACTAAACTGCACTTAACAATATTAAAGAAAATATTCCAACTACATAGCTCTCTGCAGCAGAGTCATAAAAAGAAAGGAAAAAGGTCACTAAAGTATTTACAAAACTTGTTTTCACACAGGAATCGAAGTATTACTGTGTTTGCCATCTTGGCTTTAAAAGCCATTAAGTGAAATTAATTATTCAGGTTTTGTTCTTTTTCTTCCAAACACAAGATAGATCTTGTCCTGTTACCTCAGCATTACTGGATGCAAAGCTGTCCCTTTTCAAAAGTAAATATTTCAGAATACCACCTTGGAGATTTTATCCTCTTGTGAAGAAAAACTAATATTATTTCTAAAGGTTAATCTTTCAGTGAACCTCCTACTGCTCAAGGCATCTTTCTAATACTAATTCAAAACATATCAGAGGTTTCTCCAGGTTTTTAAACATTTGAGGTCAAACAAATTGTCTTTTTTAAAAACATTGGTGTCACTTTGTGTGAGAACAGCAAGGATCTGCACAATTTGCTTTTTCTTTTCTACTTCCACATACTGTGAGGAACCAAGCAGAGAAGTCCAGTTGAAACCACAAGCCTAACAAAACTTTCAGCAGAAAATGAGAACTAGCTCCAGAAAGTCCTTAAACCACGTGAAAAACAAACAACAGATGAAACTAAGAGCAAGGAAGCTGGTGGTTTGGCAGTGTTTTGGAAAGCTGTGACAAGAAACCTATTTTCTAAAATAAAGTGAACAAGTAGATACACTTCTGATTAAAAAAAAAAAGNCTGCGGGCTTGTGAGTCAAACTTGGAAAGGACGACAAAGAGCTTTCCAGGGAAGGGTACCTGGTCTACCCTCAAGGCTGTCAAAGCTGCTTCCCGCAGCACAGGGCACTGGGGCAAATGAGAGTGCACCAGGAACTTTTGGTCATGTACCAAGGATTCCGTAGCCCAGCCAGAAGGCTTTGGGGCCGGAGTGTTGGGCACAGTGGCTGTGAGGAGCTGTGGGCGCCCCGCGGGCCGGAGCCCCTGAGGGGAGCGGCTGCGGGAGCGGGCTCCGCCTGAGCTGTCCAGGGCGCGGGTGCTGAACACGGGCCGCCCGCCGAGGGACCCGCCCGGGCCGCCGGCTTCGCCTCTCCTCGGCTTCCACGGGGCAGGCAGCGACCCCAAACTAGTCATCCTCGGTCGCCAGCCTTTTGTTAATGCTGTTATTAAGTGCAGTTGGCCAAAGACCGCAAGAATGACACAAAGAGATTAATACGTGAGGTCTGTCTTCCGCAGCCAGGCCAGGCCGGGACCAAGCCCTTTAGGTTTTTACTCTCAGCCTTAGGCCAAGATTCACACCTTAAAGGCACAAAGATAAAAATTTCAGTTTGTGTACCAGAACGATGAGGTAAATGCAAGTGTAAGAAAAACCCTGAAATTCTCCTCTGTTTATACAGCACAAGTGCCAATTTGTATAAACAGTCACAATGGTACTTTCGTCTGTGTTATGGAAACGGTTTTTTACAGCCCAAACAGCTGCTTTTAGTTTTAAAGAATAATTGCTGCTGGCTTTCTTGTTTATACAAGAAGCAGCAGCTTCAAGTTTACTAGCTAACACAAACAGTAACACTAGATAACTCTATACACAAGCCTGTTTTCAATGAATTCTCTTATCAGTCTATCCTCCTGAATCTCACCAGGCAGGCAGCCACTGACAGAAACAAACAACCCACGTTTTTTAAAGACAGTTACTTTATTGTTAAATGTTGTCTTCTTCATTACCACCCTGGTCCTTTTTTGTCAGACACATCTAGCAAATTAGAGCTTTCTACAAGCCTAATTCAAAGTAAGAGGCCATAAAAATTGAGAGATACTAAGTGCAATAAATGTCCTTTCAGTTACATTTCAAGGCTATATGCATCATTGAAATAGTAGCTAATAGCTAGCAAGACTCAAGTACAATTAAAAAGGAAAAAAAAGGAGCCTTCATGACTGTAATGAGAAAAGAACTATCTGTTTACACAAATGCATCAATTGCAAATTTCTGCATTTGAAATAGGAAATCAGTTGCAAAACAGTGAAAGTAATTTGCTTATAAGGAATTTTTCTAATGGTAAAATTAGTTGTGAAAATAAAATACCAGAGAAGTTAGATGGTTTTCCACTATGAAATTAAGAAAGAATAAACATCATCTGCTCAGAATGGGCTAAACCCCGCTGATCCCACATTCCAGTGCCGGTAGGAAGCCCAAGGTCTCTTCCCATGCTATGAACATCGGAGAGACCTTTGCGCACACTTCACTCATTAGAATTAAATCTGTCCTTACAAGCCCTTTTTGCATGAAGTTTTTGGTGAAAGTCATTGTATGCATAATAACCTAAAAACAACAATGAAATTTTTAAAATTATTAATTATTTTCCAAAACACTCTGTGAGAAAGGAAGAAGCAATGTTTAAGTATTGCTTACAACAACAGCTGATTGAAATATCTTTCTTCTATACTCACCTCTCTGTGTTCAAGCACTTGTGGTGATATTTGAACCCTCAGTTAGAGGGTTCAATTGCCATAGTATTCACCAACTTCCAGCACTGGGAAAGCACTGTTAAAATTTGCTTACGATTTATGAGTTTCTGCAGAGGCCTACAAATCTAACAATTTCAGAGCATGAATACTGAGGCTGCAGAAGGAGTTCCTTTGCATTCAGCAGAGGAAGAAATCCTTGTCAGTTACAGATGACAATTCCTGACAAATGGGATTATGCCCTTCAAGGTAGATTTGTGAGCAAACAAAAAGTTCTGCACGAGCAAGACTCACTGACTGGAGTAAAGCTGTCCTCATAGTGTTTTAGCTGTACCAACAGCTTAAAAACATTGTACCTAGTACATTTATCATCACTGCCTGAAGGAACATGAGGCTTAGTATGTCAGAGAGAAACTACAGGAGGTACAATAAAAGAAAAAAAGGTCCTATCTTGAGGCATTTCTTCCTTTCCTACTTCTATCTGAAATTTCACATGTCTGAAATCAAATTACAAGTGTGTAATTTTGTAAATTTACAAATCCTTAAGGCAGAAACAGAAAACCAATAGGATTAGAATTTAATACGTTGATATTTAAATTCCAGGCTGCAGTGCCTTGTGCTAAATGTACACCCTATTTACATGGCTAGCTCTTTGAGGGAGCAAATTTAATCTGTTTTAACTCATATGAGCTTCAAAACACTGGCAACAAAAATCAAAATTTACATCACAATTTTCAAGTTTGGGGAAATGCAAGTTAGAAAAATTGGAATTCAAGAAAATACCTATGAATAGATAATGTAAAATAAATACTTCAATCAAAATGGCCTCTTTCATACAGAACTATTTATTTCAGTAGGTTTCTCTTCAGTGTTATTCCTCTATCAATACTACTGACATACAGTTGCTAGATAAAACCAGGATATAAAGTTAAAATCCAAATTATATATAATACCGTAAATTATGTCTTTCAAGAAAAACAAAGAAATACGTCCTAAACCCAAACACTGATTTTCTTTTTAAACGTATTTTTAAGATCCAGCTAAGTCAATGTTTCTGCATATTTATTTTTGTTTTCAATAGCACCGCAGTTACTAATGAAGGTGTTGCAAGTAAGATGACCCACCCACACAGAAAACAGCAAAAGGGCAGGGAAAAGGAAGAAAAAAGGAGAGACTCAATAAGTGACACAGAGCTTTAGTGTCACAGGACCACAGGACCATAGTTTAGAGATTAGAAAACAACTCAATCAGTACTCATATCCCTACATCCAGACTCCCTCTAAGTAAGAATGCAACCAACACCACCATTCCATACAGACCTTTCCTTCTCTCTTGCTTACAAATCTGGCACCCTTGCCAGATGACTGCTTTCGAGGTTAACACTTCCTGGGGTGCTTAGATTTCCAACTCATTTTAATTCTGCATCTTTGTGACTAGTGCTGGGCCAGAAACATGTTGAATACAAGCATTAGTTTTTAAACATATTTCAAAGAATGCTTGCATGCTACAGCCAACAAAGTTTTAGGCTGCCGTGGGAGACAGCTATTTAGTTAACAGCCCACAGATAGTGCAAATCCATGATAGAACAATGGTGAAAAACAGGAGTCCCTAGAGGTGCATCTTATAACCAGTATTTTGCAGCACTTTGGAAAATACAGGGGCGTTGACAAGATGTATTTTTGACCACTGGCTAAAAAGTTCCTTTAAAAACTTGTTAAATATTTGCCCTTTTAACTTGTTTGTTTAAGCATCAGAGCAAAAGATTCCAAGAACCTTTGTTGTGGTCCTTGCTTTTAGAATAATAAACATTAATTTCTGCTATTTTTTTTCAACTCCTGTCAAAAAATTATACTCTGAATAGTTTTATCAATGCTAAGTATGCCTTGCCTTATATCAGAACTTAAAAATTAGAACCACCCCGTGACCTCAAATTCCACAACCACATAAATATGTGTGGATAGGAACAATCTCAACTCTGCTGCCAGTGCAAGCTCTCTTCAGAGAGCTTAATTCCAGCTCGCTTTTCACAAATTAATGGATTTCACCAACACATCAAATGGTTTAATGTCAAGAAATTACATCATCCAAGCTTACAATGCTTTTAAACACTTCTTCTAAACAAAGCCTTAAAGCAAAATGTACTACCATTAAGTATATGCAAAAGGTTGGTTGCCTGCACACCTCTAGAGAAGTCACATATACCAGCCCAGCCCACTAGGAGGAACTTTTGCCCTCCAGCTCCGAATGCGTTCATCATCTCCTCTGACTTCATCAGCTGAGCACAACTGTGTGCTTTACAACTGGAGAGGCCCAGTGGAGAGACAAAGAGAATAATCTGGGCTGAACACGTCATCCATTCCCCCCTTTGCACAATGTAAAACACATTATTTGCATTAGATTTCTTATCCCTTTGTTTGCAGCAAAACTAGTCCCACATTTCCAAGGAACATTTCCTCCACTCCCTAGTTTTATGCTGTCACTGGATCTCGATCTTATCAAGTGCATGAAAACCAGTTTATTTTGGTACACGGTTTATTATTCTACAAATGGCATCTGTATTTCCTCCAAACCAGAAGCTATTTCAGTACTGTATTTTATTTCAATAGTATTTTCAACACTTAATTTTTTCACATCTATGGTTATGAAGAAGCTCAGTATCATGTGTCTTTGAAAATGTTATCACTTACACAACACACAAATTCACAGATACGGCACACTGGGATATAAACTAATCCAACAGCCAAGCTGTAGCAAACATGCATTACTCTTCAATTGTACTAGAAAATACAATTTTAATTGTATTTCAGTCCTTAAGAAGCGAGCCAATGCCTGTACATTTGTCAGCTGGTATATTTGATATTAGATATCTAGTATGTAAATGTTAGGACAGCTGAATCAGATATTCAAAGAGTGTTTCTTCGATAGCATGCAGCCCTTTACCATATGTGAATTTCATGCTGTTTTCATTCATGTGCTGTTTTAGTAGACCATTTATCTTCAGTCAGCAACAGCTTTATGGCACCATTGCATGGGTGGACCAGGTATTTTATTTCTTTACACAGCACTTTAAAAATACGGAAATAGTCTTACAATTATGTTTTATTATTTTGGAATTGTAATTTGTTAATAGATTGCTAGAGGTTTAACAAAAAATCAGGTCATCTTTGCTTTGAACTCAAGCAGCCAACCAACTTGTCATTCATTGAATAATACTCCCAATATAAAAATAAAACAAGTATCTACCCAAACTGATCTGACTGCCTCTAACAAGTATACCCACATGGCTAAGAGAGTGAAAAAAACCCCTAAAATCTTGAACACTCAAATCAGCTCTAATTTACAACTGAGCTTGGAAAAAAAAAATCACAGCATTGAAAAATCAGAAGGAAAGTTGCATAGCTAACCCTGTATTTGGGCACTTCACACCTGAACTCGATCATATTACCTTCTATAAAATGTCATCACCATCAGCTCTGAAGATGAATCATGAGTATCCAATGTAAGATATTATAGGAGCCCTGAGCCACTCATACACATGCAAACTATGCCTTCCAAGATTCAGAACACAAGTGTGTGATTTTAAACTGATCCTTTTCAAAGGACAACAGCACACGCAAGAAAATGGACAACACATTCTCAAGTCTGGCATCTTAGGCTACTTCAGTCCTCTTTGCTGATGCAGCAAAGACAGTGAGAAGAAAGAGAACGGCCTCATAGTGAGAGCAAAGCAGTTAAATGACCACAGAGAACTACATTTTACTATTGTCACTGTTCTTTATATTCTGGAGATTGCCCACCATTATCTCTCTGATATTTGCTTAATTGATGATGCTTTGATCTATTTGCTAGGGCCACGGCATTTTCTTAGGAGAAGCAAGATTCTTTTTCCCCAAACTTGAACTTTCATCCCTATTCACACTGTAGAATAAAGGAGTCGTCGTGCTCTTCATTCTACAATAAGTAAAACTTCTGATAGCTGCAGGAAATCAGGATTCAAAGTAATGTGATTTTCAGGGAACTATCTAAGATTTTTGACAGGATGACAATCTAGTTTGTAAGTCTTCTGAAAGACTATCACCAGATTGATCCAGATTTCATTATTAAAAAAAAAAGTAGATTCTCAAAATACTCCTCATGTGTTCAGGCAATCTGCAGAAAGCACCTCTGAGCATACTTTCTTTTGCTGCCCATGGAAAATTTCACGTCTGTTAGCGTATGCTATGACAGTTTTTATTTTAGCAGTACAGAACAACTGCATTTAGGTTATACTCAGTACAATTCAGCAAGAACTCATCCTTCAATTTTGTGTCAAACTCAACACTCAAAGATGAATGCATCTGTATTTTAATAAGACATGGGATCCTCCCCTTTCTGCATTGAGTCCTATAAGTGCCTTAACTATATTTCAACTCAAGAAATTGCATATACACCTACACTTCAGTGAAAAAAAAAAATCCAGGGGAATCATACCTAAGCTTCATTTTTTACCAGAGAATAACCTTTATGGAATATGCTAGCATTGGCATAAAAAAACACTGTGATTTACTAGTATTGACAGTATTCCAGATGCTCAAGTAACCTCCCCTATCTAAAACCTCCAACTTTTAAAACCATAATGAAAATGCAGTATAAATAAATCTGACATAAGGACTAATTATGGGAGCCCAACTAGGAAGTGTTTTGGAATACCACGAGTTTTAAAAGCCATTTACAGTTAAAATGTTACTAAATAATTGCTTTACATAAATGACACTCTGTATGGAAAGCCAAACAAATCCTAACAGCTTGCTTCTCCTTGCCATTATTCTTAGGTAAATTTATTGTAAGTTACTAGAAGACACGCAAAGTGCATGCCAGATGAGAACTCTGTATTTATAGCACGCTAAGTCAGTCAGCAAACAGAATCTACTAAAAATATCCCCGATGGTATGCAGCACACCCACCCTTTGGGGACCGTGCACAGGCTGTGGTGGTCTGATTTTGAGACAGAGCAGACTAGCAAGAAAACAGCCAGCCAGGTCAGTTCCTGAGGAACACAACTGAGAGTGATAGAGTCAAATCCCACGCAACACTTGGTATTCTGCTTGGCAGGCAGTCAGATGCCTCGAGCCCTATGAGATTTTCCTGCGTGCTTCTTGATCTCTCCAGGTCAATAGTACTCAATTTCCATGCAGAAAATAGAAGCATGTCCTGATCGAAAGGGAGAACCAGCCTTGTTCGTTCTATGGCTTACCCTGCCATTTTTGTAAGCACCAGGAATTTGATGCCTACAATAGAAATCAAAGACCTCAGGATGCACACTGAGACACCCTCATGAAAGTCACGATGACCATTTACAAAGGAAAGGTGGTCTTGGGAGCATAGGCACTTGTTTAGGGAATATCTATCCAGATAGTAGACAACAAAAAACCACTCTCCTAGATGCTTAAGATGTGCAGTTCTGGTTTTACTCAGGTAGTTGTGGTTTTATACAAATTGCTTTCTTTTGATTGGAAAGATGCAGATCTTTAAAGATGCTCCAAAACAGAAGCTCAGAGCACTCAAGGATTTCTCACTTTCTTTTCATGGGTTAAACATCCGCAAGAACAACATGCTCCATTACCACAGTAAATGAACACAATCTGTCGAAATGACCATACACCTCTCTCAAAACTAATTAAGCCATTAATGGGCAGTAGACTCACTGCAGAAAAATCTTGAAAATAACATAAAATTGGTTGCATGGAAATAGCAATGAAAACCTACCCAAAAATTTTCACAATATTATTCAAAACTTAAAAGTTTCCTGCAAAGCCAAGAGATCAATTCAAGAACATTTGAATGATGAAATTTTCCATGAGCAGCTGGCAAGAACAGGGGAGGAGAACTTACCCAAACAGATGCATAGGCAACATGTTTTAAAAATAGTTTTGAATTTCTAGCAGTGACAAAAGGCTTTCTTTACGAGACAAAGAAATTACTTGGGAGCTTCTTGGAGACTAGTCTGCAATTATATGCCAGAACATGAGGAGAGACACTCTGTCAGAATATCAGAGTTCCATAGGTATTCAGAAGACATTAAATAAGAGGAAGGCCTTTGTTTGAACTGGAGCTGCAAAGGTTCAATCAGGTATTATCACTACCCTGATAGCCAAATAAATATTTATATATGCCACTACAATTAGGCTGTTTCCTTTTCTTCAGGCAGTTAACTATTTACATGTCTCCTGCAAATGCAGTGCTGCCATTTTTTTACTATTTGGCTTCTCCTAAACCCTTTTGTTTACCAAGCAAGAAAAGTGGAACAAAAAAAAACCCCTTAAAACCACCCAAAAAACCCTTCAGAAAGAAAAAGAAGCCTTTCAAAGATCCCCCTATCACTCACTTCAGTCTTTACTTCACTGCCCCAAGCTTCTCATCGTCACAGAGCAGAGACCAGTCTCCAACTGAAGGAAATGAAAGATGACTCCCAGGGACTTCGTGAGCATCACCAGAAGACTCAAACAGTTCTTCTTTTAGCTCACTTTGTCCAAACATTTAACATTCGAGACTATAAGCACTCTCTTGACTGAGCTGGAGCAGCTGGCTGGTGGTGTTGAACTTTTTGCTATTTTTTCCTGACTCCTTGACTCAGGAGGGTTTACACCTTTGCTGCCAAACCAGAACTGTGTATTGCCCGCTGAATGTACGCAGGAACAGAGAAGCCCAGGAACAGTGAGACTCTGTAAAGGGACTGGATTCCTCAAACTCAGCTGTCAGAACAGACCTTCTAGAGCTCATTATCAATAGACTTACCCTTGGACTGCTCTCCTAGCACAATGGATTTTTTCCAATCTGTGTTTGGGTGAAGGGGATGCTAATGTATTTACAAAATCCCCCCCATATCTTCACTTGCAAAAGTGACTCTTCTCTCTCACTCTGGAGTCAACTCATTGATATAACTGAACATACCTATCCCTTGCCCCCACCATCCCAACAGTCCTGTTGCAAGACCCTTCTCAACCTTTCTCCCAGTTCAGGGTGCAAAGACCTCAGAGCGCCCCTTTGGCTGGCAAAATGGGAGCAACATTAAGTCTGAAGTGTTTCAGAACTTCATTATTTCTCAAAGCAATAGTACTTGTCTCATACTGGAAGAGGAGGGCAAAGAAGAGACCAAAAGACAGCTGAACCTCAAAAATATATCCAAATGTATCATATAACTAAACAGATCTGATGGAAAACAAAACAAGATGTGACCTTCTGGGCAGTTTGAGACATCTAAAAAACTCTGAGAATTCACATCATTCTTCTACTGTTATCTGCTTGCCACAATCTAATTAGGAATTCAGGTTATAACCTGAGGCTTTCATAAACTTTCTTTTATGGAATGAAGAATTAATTTGTTACTTCTACTAACTCTTATTACAAACAGATGCTACTATAGTACACCTGCAAGGTTCTATCCATACTGTGTTATGTACATTCAGTAGCTGGTGATAAGTCCTGCACTGTAAAGCACTTCATTAAAGAAGTCTGATCATTATTTGGCTTAAGAAGAACATATCAAACTACCTTCTCCTAATAAAGTTGAACAAATGCAACTTAATCTCCAAATCATTACTCCCAATCTTGACATAGGCATGAAAGCTGTTAGCAGCTGTATCTGACAACACTATATATTTAAAAATCTATTTGTAAAAAAAAAAATATAAAATTCTGTATGACCATTTACAACACAGAGATTTTGTATAATACCTATACAGTCTCTGCTCAATCCTTCTGAAAGAACTGACGTGAAAATTTTAAAAACTCTATATGTTCAAGTTCCTGCTATCTTCAACTGCATTTTTATATATTACTCCCTAACAGACTCTTAATGAAAAAAAAAAAATAGTTTAAAGGCATTACTGTCTTATAACAACATTCCCAAATTTGTACACCAGGAGGATACTTATACTAGGTGTTCTTGCCAAGAATTCTCCCAGTTAAATGACCACCCAGAAACAGGAATATAAATGCAAAGAGGGCTCTGAGGAGCTGTCAACACTTTAAGTAATGGAAGTAACACATCAGCAGTTACCCAAAGCAAAGACCATCCCAGAAGTCCATTTTTAGATGAACCAATTGCATCACTGACAAAAACAAGCCATATTGTAACTACACTGGTAGCTTTGCTGCAGTGCTGACAAGTATGTAATCTCTAAAAACACAGTGGAAAAACTAACATGAATCCGGCCCCATGGTCCTCAGGGCCAACTCTTCTACACAGGGGTAGGGGAAGATAAGGAAGGTAAGAATATTTCCTTTGGGGCTGGAGGAGAGGGGAATTCCCATTCACTGAGGAACAGAGCAGGGAAACTACCGGTCAAAATTCCTGATAAGTGTTATCACCTTATAGGAAGCTGGAACTTGGCACTGTGTTGCAAGAAAGCTCTTGAATGTCACGCACAGGTTTGGCCTCTCTGGGAGTGCCCTAAGATCTTATGGAATTTGGGTCTCACTCTACTTAACGCCCTAAGCCTACTTCAGGCATGCTCACAGCACAAAGTTAAACATGCATATATATATAATTTTCTTTTGGGAGACCAAGGCCCTGATTTCGAGTGGACTGAACTCCCCCGAGACGAGACAAAGCTACACATATAGTGTAGTATTTACTGTACACAGTAGTATTACTACTACATATAGTGCAGTATTTTCTCCACTACATGTTGTTCATAAAAGTGCTTTAGCCTGAGGTCAGATGGGAACACAAGACCTTCACAGTCAGGAGAGGCTGTCAGTACTACAGTTCCTGCTAAAGGAACATAAGCAATAACATACTTGCCAATACCTCAATGTCATTTTTATATTCACATTCAAATGGTACATTAACAAGCTTAGTATAGATTTAAGCACGTTCCATCAGAGGGTTAATATCTATACATTACTTCAGCATGCAAAACAGCTCAGTAAAAGTGACAATAGAGTGTAATTCACTAATGGCAAATTAATTACAGTAATTTAACAAATGCAACACTCACGTGTCACTGACTGATGAAGCCAAGCAGTATGCCTAAAAACATAAATAGCTGGAGATTTGGTTCAACGTACACAAGGTATTCTTGTTCTTCTTTTTTTATTTTAATTTCCACAGAACTGCTATGCTAATCCTCACAATTAATTTTGGCAGTTTTCAGGATAAAAAGAAATAATTCAGCTAATTTGCAAGTTACAAAACAAGGGAGGGGACTTCAAGCATGCTCAAGATACACAAGATAAATGCCAGATACCACACCTAGACAAGCTTGAGCTAGTTACCATCAGGACAAAAACAATGCTTCAAGTTATTTTTCAGAATGCTGATGCTATTATTGTATGATCTCCAGTTGGGCTACTTTTTTCCAAGCATGCAACTAGAAAAAGATGGCAACACTGAGTGGGATCTGGAGTAATGCATCATCAACATCACAAAGTATTTAAATTGAAAGAAAGAATAATGCTTCAAGTGAGGCCTGCTTCACAGGTGTTGCAGTATTATGATTAAGCACTTATTCAGCCCACTAAGATACACTGTCTTTATGGGGTCACAAGACAGTCAGGAATCTATTTGCTTCTTCACTAAAAATCTTACTGTATCTTCAAACTTGTCACTTATACTCCTAACATATGGTAGTCCTTATTTATTAGTGAGGAGATAAACACAGTGTACCCCTCCTGGCACTTCTCCTGCACTGGTAAAAGCAACAAGCTTTGCATCACACCAAGGACAAAATACATCGTAGTACAGCAATTAAAAAATTATTAAGATTAAATTCAGAGTTATTCTGAAGAGACCTTCCTGCATCTGAATACAGCTTCCTAGGTTGTTAATCCTCATCACTTCATTTACATTTAATCTGCTCCCTCCTGGCACCAAGGCAAATTGCAGTGCAGCAACTTTAAGCAAGGAGGGGGGGAAAAAGTTTCACCTTTGAGCAACAACTGTCTACAAATTCTAATGATTGCCAGTACTTAGCACGAGCTGCACAACACTCCCTGATAGCACATCCTTTCATCACCAGAAGAAACACATGCACCTTCTTCCCCCTCAAGGTACTTTGATGGTGTAATGAGCATCCTTGCAACTAAACACTCCTGTCGAGCAGCTCGGTGCTATGAGAATACTTACGTTTTCTTTCCTGAAGAAAAATATTATTTTATTACAATAAGGTTTTACAGCTTTCTGTTAATGTTCAACCACTGGGACGAGGCAGTTTTAGATATAGGAAATAAGAGCTATGCTGTCTTGAGGTCACCATGCCAGAGGCAGCAGGCCATGTGACAGAAACCTTGTGTACCCTGCGAGGGTCAGGCTACACACAGCCCTGCTTTGGCTAAAAACTGGGTGAATTACAGAAAACAAGAAAGCCAACTGGCTAGAAACAGTATTCACAAATGGATTGATAAGAATACAGAAACGCATAAATTTTACATTAGCTTCTTCTTCCCCCCCCCAAAAAAAATATTTGAGGTATTAAGTTTATATAGGTATAGATATATTTTTATAAAAATATACATGTATGTATTAAAAATTTTAGTTGAAGAATACATCAATTAAAAAATAAAACTTGTGCATTGTCTGACCTATATGAACAGCCTTTAGAACGAGCAAGTACTTCAAATAGTCAGCAACTTTGAAAGCAGCTAGCAACTAACAAGATGGTTTTCAACTTCAAGGTAAAAAATACAAGCAGTAAAATGCTCGTCCTATACAGCCCAATTAGTCTCGCAAACGCAAGACGGACAAAAAAACCCTACAGCGTGCTCCACGTTTAATGTGCTTCTCAAAGGGCCTCAGCTTCCTGGTTTTTAGAGTTTAGCCGAGTCTTCTCCTGCCGCAAGAGAACACGTGCCCATCCTCAAGGCTACAGGGTGCTGCAAGCCTGTACTCCAGCGGCACGGACAGCTGTCCGGCTCTGCTCATCTCTTGGAGGGTGCGTTAGCAAAGAAACTTACTTTAACGAACTGTAACCACTTTCTGAGCAGAGAACCCGAGAACTCAGAAAGAGGAACAACCATCACCCACGCATTAATCAGTGCCTAAAGAGGGGTTTGGTCCGATTTTAGAATAAACGGCGGAGACACAAGATCCAATTAAATTCTAATTATGTAAGTAGTAGGCAAGAGTATTTACACAGGCACTGATTACAGCTATTAGAGTCTAAAGTCGCCGTCCGGAGAGGCTCCGCTTCCTCCCTGCCGCCGGGCTCGTTTCATTTTTAACCTCTCCTTTCAGAACTCTCCTTGCAGACAATAGGAGACGCCGGCCCGAGAGCCCCGTCTCCGAGCCCGGACGCCAGCCTGGAGGAGCTGCAGGTCTCCCCGGAGCGAGAATTCATTACCCGTCCCAGCTCAGAGCCGGGGTTAGACACCCCCACACACACACACCCCATGTCACCGGCCCCGCAGCGAAACCCTCCCGCCCC